>CM076580.1:1654090228-1654568205 GCA_034641835.2 Pinus albicaulis
TCCAACTGCGTTTCTGGTATTGCAACTGCTATTGCTCTGTATGTTCTATTTTCTGATGTCATAGACCACAGGCTGAGCCAGAATTATGCTCTGATACCACTGTAATATCCCCAAAGGGAAATAACCAGTAATAAACAGAAAGATGCCAGACAGATATAGAAACACAATGCTGAACCAGATCATGGAACCAATACACATAGAATGCCAGAAAACTGAGCCATTTTATTAATCTGAATTACATAGAGAGGAGTACAAGAAAGTCAGAATAAATGCACCTATCCTTGCTCAAGGCAAGTACAGAATCCTCTCAGAAAAATAGGAAATGGCTGCTACAGAAACTGCATCCCAGCTGCTGGAAGAAACTGCCGTAAGCTGCTGCTGCTGGAATGAACGGAAGCTAGGGGCTGATCCCCTTGCCGGAATGGGCTAAAAATCTCCAGATCACCTATACTCACTGCTCCGGACAAAACCCAGAAACCATTTACCAAACGGACCACCTCCGAAAATCGCCCCCAGAAACCCTCCTCCTACAAAAACGCTGTGCCTCCAGGAACAGCGCAGAAGCTCAAGATTCACACTGAGGAAAGGGTCTGAATCCTCCTGCAAAACCCCCGGCTGAAATGGCAACCTCCTCAAGGCTGAAAACACTGAAAACGCTGTCAAATCTCACTCACCAGACTCTACTCATCAGATCAGCGTCCTCCCAGAAGGATCAGCGTTCTATATGCTCAGATCTGCTGGATCTGAAGCCTCCAATCCAGATCTGCGTCTTATCCCTCCAGATCGGCGTCCTCCTGTGTCAGATCTACTGCTATCTCTTCAGATCTATGCTAGATCTGCCAATATCTCTTCAGATCTGCAACCCCAAAGGCTGGATCTGATGTTATCTCTTCAGATCTAGGCTGGATCTGCCAATATCTCCTCAGATCTGCAATCTCCCAAGCTGGATCTAATGCTACCCCTCCAGATCTGCAACCTACAGAACCAGATCTGCAATTATCTGCTCAGATCTACAATCTCCAAAGCTGGATCTATCAATGTGACTTCAGATCTGCGTCCTCCTCTTCCTGCTGGAACAGCGTTTTTCCTGCTAGATCTGCGCAGCCACTAGAGGGCTTCTTCCTCTCCGAATCTCCACCTGAAACTGCTACTGAAACTGAAAGATAGAACTCAGAAATTAACCTTACTAGGGCGGGCACTCGAAGTCCCCCGAAGCTAAGGGTGAAATCAGAAATAACCTTACCAGGGCAGGCACTCGAAGTCCCCCGAGGCTAAGGGTGAGATCTCCGACCGGAGACACTCGGTTGCACTAAACAGTGCTGCAGACCGACTAAACAACCGGCGTGCTGAAGCAGACAGAAGTCTAGCTCTCAATATCAATATAAAATCATGCATGCCAAATGAAGTGGAAACCCCTCCTTTTATAATGCTAAACTCCCTCCAAAACCTTAACTGCGTCCTTCACCTTGCAGTTACCCTTGGGTCAGCGTGAGGCCTCCCCCTCATATACGTGTGGACCCCCAAGGCCCCCTCTTTAAGTTATAACGTTAATCAACTAGGAAAACACTTTATTTTATAAAGTGAGGTGACTAAAGTGAGGTGACCCCTCTTATTTCTCACTTTATTTATTATTTCCAACTAAAGCGGCAAAATTAAACAAAAATGGAATATTCCAATTAGCAAAGCTAATTGGGAATATTACAGACATTCTCCTTAATCTTCATTTTCATCCTTTTACTTAAATTTTGAACATTACCATGAAATGATTCAGGATGTTTGAGAGTGGTTCCAACCTCATTGGATTTCATATGGAGAAAGTAGAATTTTAGATCTCATTCAAAATCCAACAGACTGATCAGTTTTTCAGGATTTCAGGATTGGGTGATTGCAATGTTTTCATCGTATTTTGTCATGTATTAGGGTATGGAACTCATATTTAATCAAGAGCACCAATCCGATATTCCGATATTGCTATTTCCATTGTGTCTGTTATCATTCATGAGTAAATGTGCTGTAACTTGTAATAGTTTATGCTTTGAATTTATCATGTATCATGTATGTTTTAAACTTTTATGATTTCACATAATATTTCTTAAATGTCCTAAATTCTAATATAAATTTAAATTATTATATATATATATATATATATATATATATATATATATATATATATATATATATATACACCGCGTTTCCCCGTTTCCAAAATTTGGGGAGGTCGCGTTTCGCTTCGCTTCCCGTTTCGGAAACTCGTTTTCGTTTCCCCGTTTCGTGCAATTTAGTTGTAAACCCATTCTGCAAATATTCTTGTAAATGACGAGTATGACCATTTATTTATGTAACAACACCTAGGTAAGCCTCTGATTTTGTCGAGAATTTCATCCTAGGATGTTTTTCATCTCACTAATCTATCTGTGTTTCTAAACACGGATGTCAGCAACGTTTTTTTCCCTCCACCCTCAACCCCAAAGCCAGGGTGGAATTTGTTGACAAGTTTTAGATAAGTCTTAGTGTTCTTAGTTGAGTCTTTTGTAAAAGTTATTTGGGAATAATTTAAGTTAATTGGCTAAATTATTTTATTACAAATCACTTGGTCTATACTAGATCATATTGTGTCGCGAAATTAGGTATATTTTATGAGGGTCTATATAGAACGAGTGTTCCCCCCTTTGAGGGTTGAATTTGTAAAATCTGTAAAAAAATATTTTAGTACATGGTCCCTCGTACTTAAACACTATGGCTAAAATATTTGAGGGCGGAAAATAATTGATCCCCTCATTTGTGAATTAATTAATTTTTCTGGCAAAAATAAAATTAAATCCTAAGCCAAAAAATTAATTAATTAGAGTAAAATATTAAAATGTTAGAAAATTAAATTCTCCGAGTGGAAAAATTCGTGGGTCTAAAAGAAATTAATTTTTGGAGGTCCCCCACCAAGGGAATATTCGATATTTCAAGAAAAATTGGACCCATGGACCTTGGTGGTTAGGTCAAAGTCAAATTTTTGAGGAAATTAGTCCAAAATAATTAATTTTGGACAAATTAAAAATGGTTTTAATGAGAAATTCGAAAATTCCTCAAAAATAATTATTTTTGACGGTGAATTTTAAAAGATGATCATAGATTTATCAGCGGTTGAGATTATTTTGATGAGGATCTACTGAAAATTGGTGGCTCCGGGATAAATTTATAAAAGTAAAATTTCTAAAAATAGAAAGCCTATAAACAAAATTTCTAAAAATAGAAAGTCTAAAAACAGAATTTCTAAATATAGAAAGTGTCAAGTATGACTTTCCAAAAATAGTAAATCACCTTGCATCAATTGGTAATCAATCATTGTTGATGGAAAATCCCATTTAATCATCAATCAATCCTAATAGTTCAATTTTGACTTAATCATCAATATTATCATTATAATATTATTATTCTTATGATATTATTATATTATTATTAAAAATAAATTCAAGTCTCTCAATCGTGAGACTTTATCATGTTATATCTAACTCCCCTCAATTAATGAATATGTTACTCTCTCTCTCTCTGTCTCTCTCTCTCTTAATGGCTATGTTGCACGGGTTCGCGAACCTGGGGGTGGCATTCTCGAACACATTCCGGGTTCTTGTCCCCAAGTATAGGATTCGTGTACGGGCGCTTTTGAGAAGAACCCATAAGAACCGGGTTCTTTTGTCTTGATGGGTACGATGAACCGTGATGATGGGTACATGGAACCCCAAAATCGGGTTCTTTGGGGTTCTTTTTAGTTTTTATTTTAAAATTTTTAATTAATTTAATGGGCTTCGCTAATATTCCAGGTAGCTAGTTCTTCATCTTGCGAGAGTAATTTGAATACTTATGCCTTTATCCATTCAGTAAAGAGAAAGAGGTGGTCTCAAAGAAGGAACAGAACTTAGTGTAAATTCATTGCACACTTCGTCTCATATCTCTGAAAGACAATGGGTACAAGGAGTGTCCTTTCAAGAGATGGTACCAAGAGACAGATGATGCTATGTCTGTGGACGAGGAGATACAACTAGATGGCCTTATTGAGCTACCTCCAGTTGCTATGGATGAGCAGGAGCTTCAATATCAGAGTGATTCCTACCTGGAGAGCATGTTAACTGAAGATCTAAGTGATGCTGATGACATGGATGTTGATTGCTGAGATTTTGGGTAGCATCGGGTGTGCTCTAGCTCCGAAACTTTGTGGAGGGGCTAGAACACATGAGATTTCCAAGACCCAGAAAGCATTTGGAGAAATTCCATCTAGTGTAAAAGTTATTCAAATAAATAATTTTTTTAATGGGGACCCTAAGTCTAACTTAGGGAAATTGAAAAATTAAAGTGAATTAATTTACAAATGTGATGAGAACATTCTAAGTGACATGGATCAAGCTTCTTCTAATCTTAGCTGTTGATTAGAGATTAGATTACGGTCGTTGATGTGTCAATGAGAACATTATAAAGGAAGGGCTTGGGGTTAGTTGGAGAACATACACAGTGAGTCTAAGAGATCGAATTGTTCTGACAGAGCAGTGCTCGGAGGAAGATCAAATCTGAGTGATTCAGAGAAGCAGTGAGGGGCGGATGGTGCGATTGGTCAGAGGACCAAGAGTACAATGCAGAGTAAGGGCAACAGAGACGCAGTGGAGGCATCATTGCCATCAGAGGGTGTGACGCAGTCCCTAGAGAGGGTGACGCAAACCCACGCAGGGGCAGCGCAAAGCCTCCAAGGAAAAAGTCTGAAATTCACTGGAGACTGGGGTTTCTAAGCCGACACGGCTTAAACCAATATCTGGGAGAAGATGATCAGTGCAGAGCTAAGGTGACGCAGTCCCTCAGCCAGGGCCACACAACCTTACAAGTTATGCAGTGGCAACGTAGAGACTGCGCAGAGCTAGCTGGGGTTTCATCAGTGGCTCATCCGGATCAGCCGGGACTTGCGGGAGTGAGGTAAAACTCACAGTTTTCTCTGTAGCTGAGGTTTTCTCTGTTTGGTGAGACGAATTATGGCACCCTAGATGTACTTAGAATACTGCTACTTAATAATAATAAACCCTTAGATCTACTGCGTCGGTTTTCCAGCATTGGGTTTTTCAGGGAACATTTGTCCGAAAAATCTGTCCTTTGTTGCATGTGCGTTATGTTTTAGTAAATGATCTGTATTTGTGGAGGCTGCTAGTTGTGTTTACTTTGATGTTTTTCTGAATATTTTCAGTTAAATAACCTGTGCATAATAAACTAGGAGAAGTAAATTTAAATTTAGCTGTAGGGTTTCTGTGATAAAATTTTTTCACATGGTATCAGAGCATTGCAGATCAAGCTGAAGCCATCAACAAGGGGCTGAAAATTTTTGTTGCAGGAAGGGCAACTGAAGCAACACAAATTCGGAAGAAGAAGGTGGCGTAGCACTAGAGGGACACCATAGACCCTGCAAGGGTGACACAGAGTCACTCTGCTCACACAAAGGCTGATGCAGCTCCAGAAATGTGACACAGAGCCAATCTGCTCACGCAGAGGCTAACACAACACTAGGAGAGTGACGTAGAGCCAGTTTGCTCATGCAGTGGCTGACACAACACCAGGAGGGTGACACAGTCGAAGAGGGAGTGACACCGTGCTGATTGCTGGCGCTGAAAGTGCAACTTTTGATCTTCAGAAATGTTGGTGAGGCATCGGTTTTGTCGGTGCAGAACAATGCCTAGCAAAGGTGACAAAGTAAGGGGAAACAATCTCTCATCAGAATTTTGCCAAGAATTTCGAGATTCGATCAGGATGGTGATCATAGAAGGCTGATTCGGCAGAATTGGCAGAGGATTTACGAGAGGGAAATCAATTGTCAGAGGGAGCAGTATCTCTAGACGGTTTCTAGCGCCAAGAAAACCAGATTTGGTGTTCTTTTGAGTGCAGCATCAGTAGAAGGGGGAAGAGTAGTTGTTTCGACTATTTGAGTAGAGATGGCCCTGTACGGACTGAGAGATGAGGATATGTTGGACGGTGTGTCCAACTTTGCGATTTGGAAGGCCATAATCTTGACAATCCTGGAGGAGTGCGGTATCAGAGACCATGCGAAAAATGTGCTAGTTGTGCCAACCGATGTGTATGCTCTAAAGAAGTTCAACGAAAATCAAGCACGGGAAAAGCACTTGATCATGGATGGAGTGAAGGATCACGTGGTCCCCACATATTTCCGAGAAGAGAACGACACATGAGATGTGGACAGTTTTAACCATGCTGTATCAAGGTAGCTCTGTCCAACGGAAGATGCTTCTAGAGAACCAAATGAGGATGTTCCAGATGCATAAGGGAGAGGAGATCGATCCATTTCTCTTCAGATTACAAACTATCCGAGATCAACTGATTGCCATGGGGGAAACTCCAGATGATGGGCTTATGGTAAGGACTACCTTGAATACAGTCACCAATGAGTGGGAGACCTTTGTCCAAAGCATCTTGGGCAGAGCACGACTCCCAAATTGGGGTGACATGTGGGCGATCCTTCGACAGGAGGAGATCCAGAGGGTGACCAAGAGGGAATTCAACAGTGGACGAGTGAAGGTGAAGAAGGAGGAGGAAGATGCGGCCCTAGCATTTAAGGGACAACGACAACAAGGGAAGAAGAAGGACCTATCCAAGGTCCAGTGCTTCAGATTTTGTGAACTTGGACACTTCGCCAACACTTGTCCTAAGTGGAAGGACAAGGAAGCTTCAGATTCCAAGGCAATAACATCGAAAGGGGACAGTGGTAGTGAGATGATGTGGCCATGAGTGCTCATGTGCTTTGAGAGAAGAGATGGGGCGACATAGATCTGTAGAGCAGTTACAGATGGTCGAGGTGGGATCCTTGAGGTGCCTAAAATCTTGGATCACATACGAGCTACGAGAGCCTCAAGACAGTGGCAGGATGACTAGGGAAGTGGGTGCAGAAGATCATGGAGAAGCAGAGGCAGAGCTGGGACGCTGAAGTCTGGAGCAACGCAGAGTAGAGGCAGCAACAACAACAACGTAGAGGCTGTTGGGATTTCAACAACGCAGAGGCAGTGCTTATGCTGTGCATTGCAATAGACAATGCAAAGCTTTAGAAAGACAACGCGAAGTAGCCGTAGAGGGTGCTTCAGTGATGAGATGCAACTCGACTGACTTGTTTGTTAGTGATTGGGTGATGGTCTTTCAGTTGCTTACTTCTCAGCAACTGAGTTGCAGTGCAATAGTTCCCAGTGGTAGTGCTATAGGTAGCATGATGCAACAATTTGAGAGGGAGTTGTAGTACGGATGTGGCAGTGTCAGTGGTAGTGACATGAGCAATAGTACAAAGAGAAGCAACATAGTGGATGGAGGGCACAGACCAAGCATCAATAGTGCGGAGACAGATGCCAAAGATCAGGGCAATGCTTCAGTGGTGAAGTATTGCTAGAGCACACTCCTTGCTAAGAGGGAGTGTTGAGATTTTGGGTAGCATCGGGTATCCTCTAGATCCGAAACTTTGTGGAGGGGCTAGAACACATGAGATCTCCAAGCTCCATAAAGCGTTTGGAGAAATTCCATCTGGTGTAAAATTTATTCAAATAATTAAATTTTTTAATGGTCTCACTTAGGGAAATTGAAAAATTAAAGTGAATTAATCTACACGTGATGAGAACATTCTAAGTGACGTGGATCAAGGTTCTTCTAATCTTAGTCGTTGATTAGAGATTAGATCACGACCGTTGATGTGTCAATGAGAAAAGTATAAAGGAAGGGCTTGGGGTCAGTTGGAGAACACACACAGTGAGTCTAAGAGATCGAATTCTTCTAACGGAGCAGTGCTTGGATGAAGATCAAAGTTGAGTGATTTAGAGAAGCAGTGAGGGGCGGATGCAGTGATTAGTCGGAGGACCAAGAGTAAAACGCACAGCAATGGTAGCAGAGACGCAGTGGAGGCAACACAAACATCAAAGGGTGTGACACAGTCCCTAGAGAGGGTGACACAGGCCCACGCAGGGCTCACGTAGGGGTAGCGCAGAGCGTCCAAGGAAAAGTCCGAAATTCACAGGAGACTGGGGTTTCTAAGTCGACAGGGCTGAAACTAGAATTTGGGAGAAGCGAATGATCGCAGAGCTAGGGTGACAGTCCCTCAGCTAGTGCCACACAAGCTTACGTAGTGTAGTGTAGAGACTGCGCAGAGCTAGCTGGGGTTTCACCAGTGGCTTATCTAGATTAGCCGGGACTTACGGGAGTGAGGTAAAACTCACAGTTTTCTCTGTAGCCAAGGTTTTCTTTGTTGGGTGGTCTAGATTATGGCACCGCACATGTACTCAGAATACTGCCGCTTAATAATAATAAACCTATGTTGCACGAGTTTCCGGTACGTGGGTACTTCGGGTACGGGGGAACAAGTATCCGATACGGCTAGAAGCTTTGCTCAAATTTACAGGAAACGTCAAGTTGGGAGCGGCAATAATATAATATATTAAAAATAAAATAAAATAAATTATTTATTTCCATCAAAAACCTGCCAATTAAATTCCACCCTGCAGATTCCATCTTGCATTGAAGTATGTAAAAGATTGAACTTTGAAACACTTGCCAGAAGAAATCAAAGTTTTAATCCAACAACAACTTGCCAGTAAAGAAACATGTGGAACTCCTAAACCGAAAAAAGGTTATTATTACTTGATTATTATGTGATTTCATGAAACAATATATTATATTCAATTTTGAAATTCAAGTTTGGAAATTTATAAAATGAAATTGACTAACACGCTGCTCTTTCTCTTTCTGACCATCATTGTAATTTCTTGAATCTTATCATTAAAGCTTCAAGATAGACTTCAAGAAAGTAGAGTTATTTGCAATTGTTGAACTTCAAGATTTGCAACGAAGCTGCCAAGGAATGACTGGGAACTGTATATATTTTGTTGAAATCTTTGGTAGATCTTCACATCTTTGTTGCTTTACAGAGCCCATGCAGTCCACCCCCGTGACCTATCATGTATCACTTATGAAATAAACAAACGGTACCTTCTCTGCTCAAAATAGGTACCCAAAAGGTGAAAATCTGCTCAAAATAGGTACTCGAAAGGTGAAAATCTGCTCAAAATAAGTATCTGAAACGTCAAAATTTGTTGTAGTGAAGCTCCCAAAAAGCTCCAAAGTACCCTTTGAAGCTCCCAACGATTTTGGAAAGTTTCCTACAAGCTCCCAAGCTCCCAGGAGCGGGGGAGCGTGGGGTACGTGCTCTCCAATAGCTGGGAGCGGTACCCATGTTACTATGTAATAAACCCTTATATCTGCTGCACCGGTTTTCTCGCATTGGGTTTTTCCGGGATAATTGTCCGAAAAATTTGTGCCCTTTGTCGCATGTGCGTTATGTTTCAGTAAATGATATGTATTTGTGTAGGCTGCTAGTTGTGTTTACGATGTTTTTATGAATATTTGCAGTTAAATAACTTATGCATAATAAACAGGTAGGAGAAGTAAATCAATATTAAGTAGTAGGGTTTCTGTGCTTAGAAATTTTCACATGGTATCAGAGCATTGGAGATCAAGCTGAAGCCATCAACAAGGGGCTGAAGATTTTTGCTGCAGGAAGGGTAGCTGAAGCAACACAGATCCAGAATAAGGCAGCGCAACACTAGAGGGACAACATAGACCGTGCAAGGGTGGCACAGAGTTAGTCTGCTCACGCAAAGGCTGACGCAGCTCCAAAAAGTTGACGCAGAGCCAGTCTGCTCACGCAGAGGCTGACGCAACACTAGGAGAGTGACACAGAGCTAGTATGCTCACGCAGAGGCTGAAACAACACCAGGAGGGTGATACAGTCCCAGAGGGAGTGACGCTGTGCTGATTGCTGGGGCTGGAAGTGCAGCTTTTGATCTTAAGAAGTGCTGGTGAGGCATTGGCTTTGTCGGTGCAGAACAATGCCTAGAAAAGGTGACAACGTAAGGGGAAACAGTCTCTTAGCAGACTTTTGCCAAGAAGTTTGAGATTCGATCAGGAGGGTGATCGTAGAGGGCTGATTCGATAGAATTGGCGGAGGATTTCCGAGAGGGAAATCGGTTGTTAGAGGGAACAATATCTCTAGAGGGTTTCTAGCGCCAAGAAACCCAAATCCGTTCTTCTGTTGAGTGCAGCAACAGTAGAAGGGAGAAGAGTGATTGTCTGGCGATTAGTGATAAAAAATCCTCTTTTCATATCATTTTAGGGGCCCCTCTCAGAAATTTTTATTCATTCCACTAGGTCATGCAAAAAATTAGTCAGTGATGGTAGCCCTAATCCAAAAACATCAATCTTCCTCAAATTTGATTACTTGTTGGCATAGTTTCATACCTTGCTGACTGTACACCATCCATAAAGTCAATATCAGTCATATCAACTTGAAATTTAGTCCTTGAAGGTCTCATTATGTCTTTTCCAAGGTTTCATTAGGTCATTAGGGTTTCCAAGGTCCAATAAAATTTCATTTCCACTGTATAAGACCAACAAGTAAAGGGTGATCAAATAACATATCTTCACTGTGTGAAGATGGTTTGTAAAGAGAAATGCTTATTTCATCATGTAATTTTGAGTTCAAATGTAGTTTTTATATTTTCATTATGTAATTTTATGTCTTTCAAAATGTAATAATTTCACCTTCCCAAGCTGCTAACTTAGTGTTCCAAAGATGCCAAACCACCAAAGAGTCAAATTCAAAGAGTTCTCAAAGTCATCAAAAGATCAAATTGTCAAAAGAAAGAGTCAAGTAAAGGGTAAAGTTTCAAAAGGTTAAGTGAATAACAAAGAAAGAAAGTGGGTCCCAAGGCCCAAATCATCGATTTTATGAAGTATAAAGACCACTAAGACATCCCGTTCAAGGTCATTTTCACATCCAAAGGTCGAGTTTGCAGTCCCTTAGCCCGAAAAAGTCAAATTGTATAGTCAGAGGAAAAATTTTTCTTGGCGCTGCGCTTAGAGCGTTTGGCGCTACCTTTTTTACCTCGACGCTGTGCTCCTGGGCAAGGCACTGTGCTTTTGCCTATTGAGCACTAGAAGCATCAAAACACCCTCAAACTCTTCTAATTTTTCAACATAAGCTTCTTTCCTCCTTTATTAAGTGATACAAAATCATTGCCTCCTTGCTTTCCTAAATGTCAGTTTTATGGTGTTTTTCTACATGAGAAAAATTAACTAAGTGTCTAGTGGAAAACCCTAGTATCACTCCCTCACTATTAATTTATTGCCCATAAACCCCACAACACCTTCCTACATCACTATTAAACCCATCCCTATCCCTACACTACTCTTTCCTAATCCCTAAACCCCTTCCCCATAAAACCCTAAGTCCTAGGCCACTAAAGTTGCTAGGTAGCCACTACCCCAAACCTGTAATCCAATTATCAACTCCCTAAGTATCTTGACCTCATATCACCCCCCAAAGTTCCCTAACCCCTTCCCTCATCTCCCTAAATTTTCGTACCCTAATCCCTACTCCCTAGACCTATTCACATTCCCATTTCCTCCCCTAGGGTTGCTAGACCAAGACACCATGGAAGAAGATAGAGACTATATGGAAGAGGAGGTAGATAGGCAAGAGGAGGAAAACATATTTGAGGAGGAGGACAGAAAACAGAGAAGGCCACACAAAGGAGGGAGAATCCTAAGGTTGGAGCCCACCAACACTAGAGAACTGATAACCTCACCAATGATAGTTTCATGCTTTCAGTATGTTGGTTGCCTTGAGTTTTGTAACATGATTGAAAGGGTGAAACATCACCCTGATTTGAGGAGACTCTTCATTGTAAACCTCAAAGATAATCAAGTAACCCTAGAAGGTGTGACTTTCACAGTGTCTACATCCATTGTTGTTGCTACCACAGGGATTCCAAACATGGGTGAGAGGTTGTTCAAATCCAAAGATTTGCAGGATCAGTACTATGAGCCATTCATCAAACCAATGTACAGAAATGAGAGGAAGAGGGTGTTTCCTTTCAGCTATCTTCTTAATAGGTATGCTGCCATGATGAAGATCATCATGAAGTATTTCTCTTCTGAAGGGAGGTTCTATAGACTTTACACTTATCACATTAGACTGCTATTGCACTTCACAAGAGTTAAATTGCTCAATATCCCATACTATATTTTCAGGAGCATAGACAAAATGGCATACATTGAGCAAAAGAGAGAGTTTGACTAGCAGATGAATAGTCTTTTCCACTACTCCTCGATCAAAATCAATGTCCTTCATCAACTTAACCGGGTGAATATTTCATGGGACACATTCATAGCAGATGACATCTTCTCTGCACCACAAGTTCTACATGCTGAAGATGTACCTTCTTTATCTCACCCTGAAACCCTAAATTGTTAGGTTTTCTCCTGCCTTGCCCCATTGAATCTCTGCAACCCTAATCTTATTTTCCCTGACCTAGCCTCTTTGACCTAATCCTCATTCAGTGACCGAGATCAGACAAACAAACCCTGCGCTCATACCTAGCCTAAAACCCTAATTCATCCAACCCTCTTGGCTGTGATTTTGTGGAGAGAGCCCTCTCCGATTTGGTAGGGCTAGCTACCAAGCTAAAAGATTGGTTTGTGGTTACCTCTGTTTGGACTCTTTTTCAGCCTTAGAGATCCGGCGGAGTGATAACACCTGTTTCGACTGTTTGAGTAGAGATGGCCCCTTACGGACTAAGAGATCAGGATAGGTTGGACGGTGTGTCCAACTTTGCGATCTGGAAGGCCAGAATCTTGATATTCCTAGAGGAGTACAATATCAGAGACCATGCTTGGAAAATGTCCTAGCTGTGGCAACAGATGCAGATGCTCTGAAGAAGTTCAACGAAAATCAGGCGCGAGCAAATCACTTGATCATGGATGGAGTGAAGGATCACATGGTCCCACACATTGCCGAGAAGAGGACAGCACATGAGATGTGGACAACTTTGACCACGTTGTATCAAGGCAGCTCTGTCCAACGGAAGATGCTTCTATAGAACCAAATGAGGATGTTCCAGATGCATAAGGGAGAGGAGATTGATCCCTTCCTCTTTAGATTACAGACTATCCGGGATCAACTGTTTGCCATGGGGGCAACTTTGGATGATGGGCTCATGGTAAGCACTGCCTTGAATATAGTCATCGATGAGTGGGAGACCTTTGTTCAAAGAATCTTGGGTAGAGCACAACTCCCAAATTGGGGCGACATGTGGGTGATCCTTTGATAGGAGGAGATCTGGAGGGTGACCAAGAGGGAATTCAGCAGCGGAGGAGTCAAAGTGAAGAAGGAGGAGTAAGATGCGGCCCTAGCATCTAAGGGACAACGACAACAAGGGAAGAAGAAGAAGGAGCTATCCAATGTCCGGTGCTTCAGATGTGGCAAACTTGGACACTTTGCCAACACTTGTCCTAAGTGGAAGGATAAGGAAGCTTCAGATTCCAAGGTAGCAGTAGTGAAAGGGGACAGTGGTAGTGAGGATGATGTGGTCATGAGTGCTCATGTGCCTCGAGAGAAGAGGTGGGGCGACATAGATCTGTAGAGTAGCTACAAATGGTGGATGCGGGATCCTCGAGGTGCCCAACCTCTTGGATCACATACGAGCTATGGGAGCCTTAAGACTGTAGCAGGATGATTGGAGCAGTGGGTGCAGAAGATCATGGAGAAGCAAAGGTAGAGCTGGGACGCTGAAGTCTAGAGAAGCGCAAAGGAGAGGCAGTAAAAGCGCAGAGGCTGATGGGATTTCAGTAGCGTAGAGGTAGTGCTTATGAAGTGCAGTGCAACAGACATCACAGAGCTTCAAAAAGACAACGTAGAGCAGCAACAGAGGGTGCTTCAGTGATGAGATGCAACTCGACTGACTTGTCTGTCAGTGATTGGATGATGGTCCTTCAGTTGGTTACTTCTCAGCAGCTGAGTTGTAGTGCAACGGTTCGCAGTGGCAGTGCTATTGGCCACATGATGCAACAATTTGAGAGGGAGTTGCAGTACAGATGTGGCAGTGTTAGTGGCAGTGACACGCGCAGTAGTACAAAGAGTAGCAGCGCAGTGGATTTTTGTTTCCTCTGCTGAGCTCAGCGCCACGAATTTCTGTTTCCTGCTGCACCAGGAGGTCATCCCTGATCTGATACTGAAACAGTACCCACCCGTACTTTTTCGATCTACTTGACTCCCTGCCCAATCTGCGTCGGTGAACGCGCTAAACCTGATGTCATTGCCATGAGTGTACTTCAGTCCAAGAATGACTGTTCCTTGAAGATATCTAAGAACATGTTTGGCTATTGCCCAATGAGCCCTCCTTGGTTCCACCATGAACTGACTGAGGGTATTGACAGCATAACAAATGTCTGGCCTAGTGTTGACCACATACATCAGAGATCGTATGAGTTGCCTATACAATGTAGGATCAGCCTCATCATCTTCGGATGTGTCGATTTTCTTCTAGTTGGTGATCATTGGAGTAGTCATGGGTCTACAGTCCTCCACCTGAAATCTTTTCAGAATTTTTGTAGTATACCTTCCTTGACCAAGGAGGATCTCCCTCTTCTGCTGCCAAAATTTGAACCCCAGAAAATAGTGCATCAGCCCTAGATCCTTCATGTCGAATTTTGTAGCTAAATTCTCCTTGTAGTGTTTGATGAGCCTCGATGACCCTGTCAGAAATAGATCATCTACATATAGAACCAGTATTAGAGGCTTGGTCCCTACACTTAGATAGTAGAGATTGGGATCTGTGTCACTCTTGACAAACCCCATCTTCTCCAAGTAGCTGTCAATTCGACCATACCAAGCTCTAGGGGCTTGCTCTAGTCCATACAAGGCTTTCTTAAGCCTGCACACATGAGTCTTCTGTTCATGCGTCTCGAAGCCCTCTGGTTGTTCAATGTACACTTCCTCTTCCATCAACCCATTCAGGAACACAGTCTTGACGTCCATCTGGTGAATCTCCCATCCCATTTGCCCAACAAGGGATATCACAGATCTAATGGAAGTATATCGAGCTACTGGGGTGAAGGTCTCTTCATAATCTATCCCTTCCTTTTGAGCATACACCTTAGCCACAAACCTGGCTTTAAATTTCTCGATGCTACCATCTGCAACATATTTGATCTTGTAGATCCACCTTGAACCTACAACTGATCTGAAACTGAGGTCTGGGAACCACCTCCCAGACATCATTCGTCATGATGGCACTGTATTCTTCCACCATCGCATCTCCCCATACCCGGTGCTAAGCTACTTCCCGAAAGCTATAAGGTTCCCCAACCTGTGCTACCAAGGCTTGGTACCTCTCAGGCTGCCTGCGCTGCCTCTTTGCATTTCTGGGGGCACTGACAAAGTCCTGTGCATCGCTCAGAATTTGTCGTAGTTCCCTGTTCGTTCTACCACTGCTAGTGGGTGGATCTACATGCTCTCCTTTCTGCAAGTGCTCCGGAGAAGTGTCCCTTAGATCCCCATGCCTTGGAGAGGCACTCGTATTACCATCCGCAGGTTGTTGTGGTTGGACCAGCGGATCCTCCTCATATTGCGTATTAGAAGGCATCTCCCGGGATTTCCTGAAGGCCTTCTCCTCCATGAATTTCACATCCCTCCACACTACAAATTTCCTGCTCTCCGGAATGTAAATGTGGTAAGCCTTTGCATTTTCGCTATATCCTACCAAATATCCTTTTTTTGCAGTCATATTGAGCTTCTTCCTCTTTTCATTGGGCACATGACAATATGCCGTACTGCCAAAGATCCTGAAGTGGCTCACTTTGGGCTTGCTGCCAGTGAAGACACTTTCTGGAGTGATCTTTCCCAATGCATTGTGAGGAATCTTGTTCTGAACGTAGACAACTGTATTACAAGATTCAACCCACAGAAATTTGGACATGTCTTGATCATACAACATTGCCCTTGCAGCCTCAACAAGAGTTTTATTCTTTCTTTCTGCCACACCATTCTTCTCCGGATTATATGGAGCGGTCCACTCTCTTCTAGCCTTTGTTTTGAAGTTGTGACACAGAGAGTAAGTTCATCCCCAAACTAGGTACATGCAATACATTAGTGGCTCGAAACTTATTTCCAGCTTTTGTTTGAAATACTACGGTACCTCTTCCAATAGGGGTACATTTTTCTTTATTACCCATGGTGATTTTAAAGTTCATCTTCTCTTCTTGGTATTTAGAAAAACATTCCTGCATTCCCGTCATATGAACAGAGGCGCCACTGTCAATGTACTAGACTTCAGGAGAAGCAATCCTTGACACACAAGCAAAATCTTCTTCCAATCTGGATGCTAGAACAGAAACATCGTGATCCATTTGTTCTTCCATGCTTCCCTTCTTCTCTGAGGACTGTGTGAACCCTTCCGAGTTGCCGCATTAATGTCAGATATACGTTTACTTGCCAGTTCTCTGCTCCTGTTACTCATCTCTGGCTCTGATACCATGTGAAAATTTCAATCCAGAAATATACAGTTGCAGTGATAGATTTATTTCTCCTACTTATTACTTCAATAAGTTATTTACAGAACTTTTCAGTAAACTTCGAAATAAATACTACTGCAACATTCACTAATGTACATGCAGAGAAAGGAACAGTAAGAAAAATAAGCATAAGAAACACTCACATGTACACACTTATTTTTGGACAATTCTCCCCGGAAAAATCCAATGTGGGAAAACTGGTGCAACAGATGAGGGTTTATATTATTCTTCAACAAATGAATTCTTTACAAGGAATAAACTGGCAGATTCTTTTAGAAAACACCTGAGACAAATTCTTCGATTCCTTCCGAAGATTTTCTGACACCCGGAAGGCCCACTGACTTCCTCTGCGTCACTCTGCGTGCTTCTTTGTGCAGTCCCTGCGCTGGACTGTGTCAGTCTGTGTGGGCTGTGTGTGGGTACATTGCGTTGCAGCTCTGCGCTGCCTTCCGTGACCCTCTGCGTCCCTCTCTCCTCCTCCTCAATCACTGCTGACTCCCTCTTCTCCTTCTGCTTCTGCAACTCTGCCCTGCAACTCTTCCTCTAAAATCGAATTCTACTCCTTCAGAATCGATCTCCTTCAGGTTACTGAGTGTGTGCCTGACTTACCTTCCAAATGACTCTCAAGTCTTATTATAATCTTCTCATTGATGAATCAACGACCCAAATTTGAAGTCTAATCAATGGCTAACATTAAAACTTGACTTGATATTCGTTCTCTAGAAGATTCACACTCTGTCTTTTTTTTTTCCACAGAAAAAAATCGGATTTTCTATATATTAGAGAATCACAGAGCATATGCAAAAGCATTACAATAAACCGACCTGAAACCCTTCGAGGAAGGAAAAAACAAGGCAGTTACGACTACCTTGAGTACTCATGGTACTACTAAGGCTGCCAGAGCAGAAAAAAGAGAAAATGTCATCATAGTGTTCGCTTCCTGTCTTTCCTATCTCCCGGCATGATGCCGAAACAGAGATAAGGAAATAGAAGAAGCCAAGACTTCAGAAAAACATGTAAAATTACCAGATATTGTGCAATGGTAAATAACTGCTGAGATCGGTAGTGGACACTATTCCGATCCCAGATCATCTCAAAAAGCAGCATAAAAGTAGTTTTTTTGTTTTTGACTGTTTACTCAGGCCTCCTCGGACGAGGAAAACAGCCTGTATTGTGGAATGTGAAACAACATGGTCCATGAAATATATACAAAATCATGACAGGAAAGATAAAACATAACCGGAAAGTTTTGAAACAACACAAACTTGCAGAAAATTAAAACATAATGCTGACAGCACAGCATCATCCGAACTCTGGCTAATCCAGAGGAGTGATCACCCCCCTATCCATCTCAGTTACTGCCCAGGTCCCCAGAGCTTGCTGTACACCTGCTTTAGATAAGGTATCGGCCTCCTGATTTCTTTCCCTGTAAATGTGGCAAACAGTAATATCATGAAAAAAACTTTTAATATTCATAATCTCATTAAGCAAAGGAAGTAAAATGTAATTTCTGCATTGTTGAGTCCTGTTGAACCAGTTCACTACATTCTTTGAATCACCGAAGATCTGAACCTGTCTCATTTGTTTCAAGGATAGCCAACATAGTAAGTGGTGCAAAGACTTGAGTTCAGCAAAATTATTTGTTCCTTGCCCCAGACCTACTGATGCTCGAAAGGATTTTTCAGTGTTTTCATGTATAACCAAACCTGCTCCACATTGTCCATTTTGGTCTGCTACACCATCGAAAAAAGCCCATGGAACAGATTCTTTGATGAATTCTGGCTGTATGGAGCGAGAGCTGGATTGACCTGATGAGGGTGGAATGCTGTCAAAAATGGCTACCCCTGCCACAGCCAATTTCCCAATAGGGAAAAGGAGATCTTTGAAGATTAAATGGTTTCTTGCTAGCCACATGCCCCAAGATATCAAGAGAGGTAGGGAGCGGATTTTGTCATCAGAGGTTGACTGCCACCATCGATGCCAAGCTTGCTGTATACTGTCTCCTTCCCATCTGAGAGGGGAATTGATAAGTCTCAATGTTTCTGCCCACAGACTGACATTGTAAGGACAGGTTAGGAATAAATGCTGAGTAGATTCCTCGCTTGTTTTGCAAAGAGAGCACCAGCCAGGACCAATTTTCCCCCTTTTTTGCAAGAAATCCCAAGTAGGTACTTTTTTATGTAGGATGCACCAGAAGAAGAGTCTGGTTTTTGCAGGACATTTTAACTTCCATAGGGGCTTAGTCCACCAGGCAGGGTCTTCCCATCCTTGTTGGGACATCATCCATTTATAACCCATCTTAGGGGAATAGATTCCAGTCTGTGCATGGACCCAAACTAACTCATCCCTTCTTTCTGAGATCCGAACAGAAGAGTTTTGAAGGTCCGTCACATATAGGCTCCATTCCTCCCTCCATCTTTCCTCCAAAAGAAGGTCAGCACCTGTCAGCCACCCTTGTCTCCATATGGAAGTTGTCCAAGGGTTTGCCACTTGATTCAAATATTGATAACCCCTTTCAGTCAAAAACTGTCTCAGGTCATTTGATAGGGCATATCTTTCCGAGCACCCCACCCAGGGGTCACAGCCAATTCTCACCCGAATACCTTCTCCTACTTTCCAGGAAAGACCTTGTTCTATAATGTGAGCCGAAGCGACTACTGCCTTCCAGACTACAGAGGCATTTTTGGAAGACTTTGTAGGATTTCGAACCCATTCTAATGCAGTAGCCGGGGCTATGTACTTCCTTTTTGTAACCATCGACCATAGAGAATCAGTCGAGATAAATCTCCATGTTAGTTTAGCTGCTAGGGATTTTGAAAAGGAGAACAAATGTTTAATTCCCCAACCACCCCATTCTTTTGGTCTCGAGATCTTATCCCAAGCAACCCAAGGTGTCACATGTTCAGTTTTGGATCCAGCCCATAAAAATCTGCTGCACAATTTATCTATGGAGGCTAGTATACCTTTGGGTACCCACATTAGACTTGCCCAGTACACCGGAATGGCCATCAGAACTGATTTTATTAGAACTAGCCTCCCTGCTCGAGACAGCCATTTATGGCTCCAGATATTTAGTTTCTTTTCTATTTTGATCAGTAGCCATTTCCAATCCTGATTCCTGTAGGAATCAGGTTTCAAAATAAATCCCAAGTATTTGAAACTTTCCTGCAGAGTTTTGACTTCAAAAGGAAGAAGTGCCCCTGCGCTACCTCTCTCTTCCAAAGACATTCCAGATACTGTGAGAGTCGATTTTTGCTCATTGACTTTGAGACCTGTGGCTTTAAGGAAAAGTTCCGGGATGTTCTTGAGAGCTCTACAATCCTCTGTACTGCCATTGCTAAATAAAATGATATCATCCACAAAGAGCAGATGAGTTATCCACAAGTTAACAGCCACTTCAAAACCTTTGACCTCGCCTTGCCTTTTTGCCCTGTTAATCATCAAGCTTAACCCTTCAGCTGCCAATAAGAAAAGGAGTGGAGACAAGGGGCATCCTTGTCTTAGACCTCTTCCCGGATTGAAGAAAGATGAAGCTGCTCCATTAATTAGCAAGGAGATGGAGGAAGTAGTTATGCAGCTCATGATCCATCTTACTAAATCAAATCTGAACCCAAGGTGAGTCAACAGAAGGCGCAAGTACATCCAACTTATTCTGTCATAGGCCTTTGATAGATCTATTTTAACAATTGCCCCTTTCTTACCACTTCTTTTTAAGGTATGCAGGGTTTCTTGGGCAATCCCCACTGCTTCATGAATCTGTCTACCATCCAAAAAGCCAAACTGCTCTGGTGAGATATGTCTTGATAAGAAAGGCTTCAATCTAGAGGCAATAAGTTTGGCAATGATTTTATAAACACAGGTGCAAAGGGAAATAGGTCGAAAGTCATCAAAAGAGGATGGCTGTTCTGATTTGGGTATTAGGGCAAGAAAAGTAGAATTGAAAGGTTGATAGATAGATCCAGAGGATCTCGATTCCTCCACCACCGCAACTAGTTCATCTCCCAGGAACTCAAAGAAATGGAGAAAAAATTCTACTGTCCAGCCATTTGGTCCAGGACTTTTGTCCTTCTGCATTTCCTTGAGAATGTCTTCCACTTCCTGTTTAGAGACTACTTCCATAAAAGAGTCATTTTCTTCTTCCTCAACATATCTTGGGAAAAATTGGGCAACTCTGATGACCTCTGCTATGGAAACTTCCTCCGGAGCTTTGAAGAGATTTTTAAAATGATTTACTCCAAGGGCAGCCAACTCTTCAAAAGATTTTGCCATTTCCCCGTCCTATTTTTTCAGTTCCCAGATAGTGTTAGTTATCTTTCGACCCTTTGCATAATTCTGAAAGAACTTGGAGTTTTCATCTCCTGCTTGCAGCCAAATAGCTCTGCTTTTCAATCTCCAACTTTCCTCCCTAATCTGGAGAATTTTCCTCCGAGCTGCTTCCAGGTCTTTTATTCTATTCCGGGATTCCAAAGATTCATAGCCAATTCCATCCGACTTTTCCAGAAGATCTAACTCAAAATTTATACTCTTGAGTTCTTCTTCTTCCTTCAAGTTCCTCTGTTTCGCCCATTCTTTTGTTGCTTTCTTCAGTCTCTTAAGATTATTACAGAACCAGATGCTTCTGCTTCCCTCTTTGTGATAGTTGTCCTTTCTCCATGTATCGTGGAAGAGGGCCTCAAAGGAGGCATCCTTCAACCAGGAAGAATTAAATTTGAAAGGGATTCCAGGTTTTCCTGAGGTTCCTTTTAATTCAAGAAGAACAAGGAAGTGATCCGAGTTACCCCCTTCCCCAACCTAGTGTCGAAAGACTGGAAGCCATTCCACCAGAGATTCACAGAGAAGAAAGCGATCAAGTCTTTTGCCCACCCAATCTGCCCCAATACGTCTATTCCTCCAGGTGGGGCGCAATTTGAACAGAGGAGCGTCCACCAGATGTGAGGAAGCCAATTTATTTCTGAAGAAAGACGAGAGGGGATCCGAGTGTGCATTAACTCCCCAGGACTCCGAATCCCCAAGGGAGAAATTCAGGTCTCCCCCTATAATGAGATTGGGATGGGAGAGACAAGAGTGGTTGAAAAAGGAATTCCAAAAGATTTCCCTCTCCATACAGGGCCCATAGATGTTTAGGAACATGATAGGAATGCACAACTCCCCCGAGTAGAGCTCCATGGCCAGGCAGTTTGCAGATCCCCAGGAGGAGACTTCCTTAAGTTTCCTCGAGTTAAAGCCTGTTGCAACACCCCCCGACCTGCCTGAGGCATCCAGAGCTGTAAAGACCCAGCCAGGCAAGAGCTTCTGAAGAGAGCAAATTACATCATCGCTTTTCCCCATAGTTTCTTGGAGAAAAATAACATCAGGATTGTAAGAGTGCACAAGGTGTTTGAAGGCTAGCTTTTTCGGCTGGCTAGCTAAGCCTTTGCAGTTGAAAGAAAGAAGGATCATCAGGGAAAGGGGGGGGTGGTGGCTCTGCTCTAAGCACCCCAGGAAAGTTTTTCTGCTTCCCGTCGGCTATGTCCATGACGGTTTTGAATTGGGCTTTTGAGAGAAATTATTTTCTGCCCCTTAACTTCCTTGGCCCTATTATAATGGGATCCGAGGCAATACCTCCTACTGCCAGACCCTTAACCTTTCTATTGGCCAAGGGACGAAGATTATAAGGGGGATTGTCCAAGGGTTGAGCGCAAGAGACAACTACCGAGGTAACACCCTCACAGGACTCAGCAAGAGAAAAAGCCGTCTCGGGAGTTGCGTGAACATCCACAGGAGAGGAAGGAACAGAGATAAGCATGCTATCGGTAGAGGCTTTTGAAAGATTTAGTGCAGAAAAATCATTAACAATCTGCCCAGATGGACCAGGCCAAACAGAGAAAGACTGTAAAGATGAAACAGATGAAACATCACAAGAGGAGGATAAGGGAATCATACCCGCCAAAGACGCCCCAGCGAGCTCGTCTGAAAGTGGAGCTAGGGTGACCGGCGGAGTAGCCTGAGAGGTAAGAGCAGCATTGCCTTCCGGGGGATGGATCTGCTCCATAGAGACTTCCGTTGTCCTCATCTGCTCGACTACGGGATCGGAGGCCTTTTGCTGAAACCCCTGAAAACCCTGTGCAGTAGTTCCCTGGGCACTGAAAGGTTTCCATTGTCTTCGACGGCGTCGGTGTCCCAATGGACATTCCTTCGCAAGATGGCCGCACTGATGACACCTTAAACAACGGAACGGAAGATTTTCATAGTCCAGAATTTGTAAGAATTCTAGCTCCCGGTATTTTAGGGTCATTGCGTCCGCCAAGCCCTCCTTTGGATTTAAGCTTACCAAAACACGAGCCATACTTCTATCCTTGGTTATGAGGTAGGATTTGTCATAATCTAGGTATTTCCCCAAAGTATTGCCAATTGAGACGAACACAGATTCCGTCCAGAACTGAAGGGGGAGACCCGGGATCTTTACCCATACAGGGGACTCAGCCATTTTCTCCTTCTGCGCATCAAAGAGAGGCGTCCATCTGCGGAACAGAATTGGGCGCTTCCCAAAGCTCCAAATCCTTTCAAGAACCCAGTCCACATGTGTTTTGCTCTCAAAATGTATACTGAACCATCCCCTTTCCAGAACCAAGATCTCAGTAGGCTTCCCCGGAGCTTCATTCCACTCTGTATTAACCCAGTTCTTTATATATTCAGCCGAATACTTTCTGCCTCTTACCCGGCCAACCAGGACAGTTTCTGTCGCGTCCATTGCTTCTTCGATGCTAATGTCTGCTCCCAGAAGGCAAAGTGGACGATTTTCTTTCTGCTTTATGGGCTTCGACTTCTGTCGTTTTTCCCCAACGACCTCCTTGGAAATGCCGATTGTTCCTTCAGCATTTGGGATTGGGGCTTCCGGTAGATCCACAGGTATCGACCCTTGACCCACTTCTTCAAAGGCGGCGGGAGCTTCACCTTCCTCAAACGGCCTCTGAGGGTCTCCTTCGACCGTCCCAGCCTCTTTCGCACAAATGACAGATTGGGGGTTTAATGTGCAAGTCACTTGCCAGGGATTCTTTACAACCCCATCACCATTTGTGGCCCGGATCTGTCGATTTTGGACCCCGACGGCTTGTGGGAGACTTGTTGGCAGTCCTCCTCTCCTTTGGTACCCATCTTGAAACCCTGAATCTGGACGCCATGGAAACCCTTGCCATGGATGCACTTGACCTTGCTGAGTATCATCGACCAGAGCCTCTTTCCCTTTTGATTGTGAGCTTGGCGCACCTTGAAAAACAAAAGATCCTACAATATCTTCCAAACCACCCGAGAGCTTAGGGCGTGATGTGTTACCTGGTTCCTTATTCGCCGAGCTTATACGAGAGAAGAGTTTCAGGAATTTCGCCCTGTCTTCGACGGCTCTTAACTGATCTTGACTCTCCACAGGTATCGCTCTCTCCTTCCCAAAACCTTGCCACGGGCTCAGAATGTCCTTATCTCGACGACCAGAATGAGCATTTTCGGCAAAAACCTCACTGCTGGGACCATGTAGGGCTAAATTCTTCGGGAAGAACAAATCTAGGTTCTTCGTTGATACCTCGTGACCCCAACACGTCAGGAGGTCCTCCGGCGCAGGTTCGAGCTCCAGAAATTCGCTATCATAACCCATTCTAGCCGCACCTTAACAAACTAAAAACAAAAACGCTTGGAAACCGCCACCGACGCGAAAACCTTGTTGTCAAGAAAATGCGCAGTAAACAAAACCAAGTTACATGGGTTAACTCCATCCCAAGGTTGAGAAACTCGAGCGCCCGGTTCCAACCTTTCCACCTCTGCCTCGGGTTCTGAGAAAAAAACGTCGGTTCAGGTCAGCCGGTACACGGGCTGACATATTTGCTGTCGCCGTGATCAATGAAGGGCCGGAGTCATCATTACTGGGGCCGAGACCTGAAAGAAACGACCGCCATCGCCCGGAGCTCAAACCCTATCCCTGGCTTTCAACATACTTACACATCGAAATCATATAGCTGTAGAATGCGCCTCTAAACGCAATCAATTAAAAAATGTAAACATGCATAATCGATTCACACTCTGTCTTATTAATACCCATTAACTATTTAATTTCCCTAAGTTTAGACTTAGGGTCTCCATTAAAATAATTAATTATTTTAATAAAACATGAACCCAGTGGAATTTCCACATATAGTTTATGGGTTCTTTGGAAATACTCATGTCCATGCCTCCTTACAAATTTTGAGACTTGGAACACTTTCCGATGTTACAAAAATCAACAGCCTAGACTAACCTTCTGCTGCTTTGTTCAGCAAAAGAAGTTTTGTTCAGCAAGCATTGCTTGATCAATCAGCTTCAGCAACCTTTTATTGCCTCTTTGGAAATTGGATCAAGTAAACCACAACTTAAAAGGTCTGAGCTATAGAATCGAATAGGATCATAAGGGTCAAGTCTAGCATTTAGGTCATTTCAGATCATTTTCTTCCTCAATGACATTCTAACAGGCAACATACCTTCATTATCTTCTTGTGTTTCAACATTATTAAAATCATTGCACGGGAAAAGGTGCCTTTTAGGGGGTCCTTGTCTTGCCAATCTTGAACTGTCACTCTCTCATCGACATCCTTCAAAATATAGATGCTGGATAGCCTCATGAAGAATATAACCATGCCACATAGGTCTAATACCTCCTAAGGAAGTGCATCACATTAGCATCAAGTTAAGGTATAGCAACCCATGAGTAAGCCATCTCCAATATGTATGCCTACTGAGGTACATCCAAGGGTAGCCAAGGCGCCATGCAGTCAATATTACATGGTGTAAACACTTAGAGTAACCCCAAAAGCTAACAATACACACTGATTCCTTGAGGTCCTTTGACATGTTGACTCTGAGGCAATCCATTTTCTAAGGCTGCAGATTGAAAATGTTACCAGGTTATATAAACTTGCCAATCAGCACAAGGATGAGCTCCAAGAAGTCCTGTTATTGCATAGGCAACCTTGAGAATTCAACCCAAACAAGGCAATACAACTGCGCAACGTCATTCATTGAAATTTACTCATACCATTCAGAGAGTATGACTATGGTATTACAGATATACGAGCCATGACTAACCACTTCATGGCAGTGACTTTTTCCTTAAAACTGACAAAAGGAAGCATATAGTCAGGTTCCCTTTGTTGAAGAAGGCTTGCCATGAGCTTCCCAGTGATCAATATTCAAATTTCAGAGTCTCAAATAGAATATAGTCTATGAAATACCGTTATAAGGTACATCATTTTAAGTTTACAAACAACAATGCATTTATTATCCTCAATATCAATTGGTGTTTCATTAGGAGGGGTTTCATAACTTCATGTACCACCTTTAGGGTGAATTTCCACAGAGCCTTCAATGACACCATGGCTACCAACGCTTCCACCTTTTTCAAGGGCTCCTTGCAGATGGTGGTTGGGTGGCCAATATGAAGGCCTTTTGCACACCTTATGGCAGGCTAACAGAGCTGCAAGTTCAAATCTGTACAACAACTGTACAACCTTGAGAATTCAACCCAAACAGGGCAATACAACTGCGCAATTTCATTCATTGAAAATTGCTCATACAATTCAGGGAGGATGACTAGGGCATTTCCACAGATATACGAGCAATGACTAACCACTTCATGACAGTGACTTTTTCCTTAAAACTGACAAAGGGAAGCATATAGTCAGGTTCCCATTGTTGACCATAGCTTGCCATGAGCTTCGCAGTCATCAATATTCAGAGTCTGTAATAGAATATAGCCTATGAAATACCGTTACAAAGTACATCAGTTTAAGTTTACAAACAACAATGTGTTTATTGTCCTCAATATCAATTGGTGTTTCATTAGGAGGGATTTCATAACTTCATGTCCCACCTTTAGGGTGAACTTCTACAGAGCCTTCGATGACACGATGGCTACAAACACTTCCACCTTTTGCAAGGGCTCCTTGCAGATGGTGGTTGGGTTGCCAATATGAAGGCCATTTGCACACCTTATGGCAGGCTAAGGGAGCTGCAAGACCAAATATGTACAACAGCCACACTGCCAATAATCAGTAAATGCAGAGGGATGGCCAATAACTCAAGGACAGCACTCAACCGCAATAGGCCCTATTACATTAAATTCTAACTGTTAATATTTATACTAGCAAGTCCTTGTGAATATGTTATAATCGATTGCCATGGTGTTCCTGATGTACTGTTTGATTTTTTGCTTTGACAGCTTGAGGAAGCAAAGCTTTTGCGGGCTCAAGGTCAACATGAAATGGCTATTAGCCTGGCAAAATATATTATTCAATATTATGGCGGTGGAGATGAATCAGCAGATGTATATCGTTTGACTGGTAAATGGCTGGCTGAAGGTCGATCCAGCAGGTAAAAATGGGTATTCTTATTTATCAGACTAACACAGAACAGTACTAAAACTTTTTCTTCATGAGCTCAGATGTTTAAATTTGTCTCTTGTTTTGTAAGGAAAGACTTTGATATTAACTTAGTTATTACTGTCGGACCCTTACAGTAAGCAGATTTTCAAAAGATATTGAACTTACATTCATTTTGAATTGCTCTTATTAGTTCACGAACCATCTTAGAACAGTACTTGAAGCGTGCCGTTGAGATTGCTGAAGTTAAATGCACTCCATGTGAGAAACAATGGATAGACAGACAATGTCAAACACATTTCCGTCTCGCACACTACACTGATGCTCTTTTCCGAAGTTATGAAGAACGGCTTGCCTCTAGTGAATGGCAAGCTGCACTTCGTCTTAGGCAACACAAGGTATTTGCATAAAAAGTGAGGAATAGGAAGACATGAATTATCTGTCATCTCTTGAAATGTATAAATTTGTTCTGATGATTGAAATTAAATCACCCTTTCAGGCTAAAGAGTTGGAAGCTCTCATCAAAAGAATAAAAAATTTGACCAAGGTACATGGTTTTTATTATTATTGTTCTGTCAGTGTTCCCTTCCAAGAAATAAAATTGTAATGTTGTAGATTCCATTGGCTCTGTATTTAAGTCTGAACGATATGGTTGTTGTTTTCGTTCCCAGGGAGAGAAAACAGACTATGCTGGAAGAATTGTTGAACTGCAGAAACAGCATACAATGGACATGGAAGAAGCAAATAGATTGCAGGTGCCATTTTCAGTGCACTCTCTTTGGGTTATGTGAAATGCAGGATTGAATTAATCTCGTAAAGAGGACACATAATTTGCAAGAGTACATATTGTTTTGCATTTAAATTTTGTGCCTGCTAATCCTTCCTTAGAATCCTCTGTCAAGGGAAAAATAGGAAGTCGCAGTAATGACCTCAAATGGCCAGAATCAGAAAATTGTGGGAAACAGTAGAATATTTTATCAAATGTTCAGGCATGTGTGGCTCTCTATTAAAAATGAATGGTTTCCTATCCATGGTGGTTATGGTAGTATATGATAGATCCATCTGTAATTTCCCACCTATAGAGGCACACCATTTCCTAGGCAAGAGCATGCCCCAAGCATCCGGCATATCAATCACTTCCATATCCAGTAGCACTGAAATATCCTTATTAGCAGCCAATGACACTTTAACATCTTTCACCCGACCATACATAGGGATATACTTTGAGTCAAAGCCACACATTGTGATTTGCATTTCCAATTGGTCCATGACTTTTAAGGGCATTACATTTGCAAAGGCACTAGAGTCAAGCACACAATTGTGTAAGATCAGATTGTTTATCACTAGAGACGATAATGAAGGTGCATGCCCTCTGTTTCTTCGGTCATTATACATATTTTGAAGGATCACTAAAGGGTCTTCAGACTCTTTCAAGGTTGAATGCTCTTTTAACTTGGCCCCTTTGGGGTTCAAGCTTACCCAACCCAAAAGAGGCACTGACTCATTCATCTTTGCCAACACACTTCCTAAGTCAACATCCGAGGACATATTAGGACTTTGTGCGTTGGGCTTTGGGATGCTCTTAGGTGGTGGGGGTGGCCTAGTACTCTCTTGGGGGACACTTTTGCTACTAGCACTTGCTTGACTGCTATTTTGTTCGTTGTTTCTCCAAGAGTAATGCAACAATTCTGAATCTCCCTCCCTCTTCAATAGCCATGATTGGCTCATCACAATCACTAGTAGGTTCCTTAGTGGTCACTTCATGCTATTGTTGAGAAGAAAAGAATGATTCTCCAGCCAAGTTAGTTGAAAGGAGCATTGTCATTTATCATGTTAAGATGCTCCAAAGCTTTCTTCCTCTTCCACTTGACTATAGGGGCACTCTTCTTGACTATGAAATTCATTACATCTCTAACACCAGGAGGGTCCTTCTTGGCCAACCACATTAGTTGGGGAAAAGGTATTTGTAATATACCCATTTTTGGTTTCCCTTATGACGTGGTTAGGGTGGATTTCTAGGGTCTATGTTGGCTAGGTCACAGGAGCGAGATTACATCATCGGTGGACCCAAAGGGTTTTGAAGGAGTTTTATGGGGTCCAACAGGTTTCGCGTGCTATATTTCATCATTAGGGTCAATTATGCACAGTTCATTTTTGGTTCCGTTGCATTCTGATGATTCCCATGAAACAGAGTTATTATCAAGCATATTTTAATTAAATGCACTAAAGGCGTTATCTGGAGAAACACCTTAGTGTAATAGCTCATTGGAACTAGGATGAAGAGAGCTACAGGATGGGATGATGAAAAGTTGCTTTCAGTGGCTGGAGAAATCACAGAGGCAGATTAATCATTTTTTGGGATTAAGATTGACTTAAATAAAATAAAAAGAGTCAATTGAATACAATAAAAGGGAAAAGCTTCCAGAATGAAAATAAAATAATAAAATAAAAGTGCTTCTAGAAGGTTGAAGAGAGGTCCATTAGATCTTTAAAAGTGGAGTGGGGGGAAGCAAGCCTTTTGGACATGCAGAGTTAATTGTTTTTTTGTGAAGATTAGGGAGGTTGTGCTCACAGGTTCATTGTGTCTGGGACAAAAACCCTTGGGTACCTTTGTACGATTGGACGGAAACCCATCTCTACCAATCCCTTGCAGATTCATTCAAAATTCACAAGTGCATCTATTGGTTCGAGTTGCAGTTTTGGGAGGAAGAGATCAGTATTGCCACAACTATTTTAGAGGCCATCAACATAGTTATTTTCCAACTAGTTCAATTGCTAGGTGTTTCCGCAATTTATTAATGTAATATTTTCTTAGTATTAAAGAAGTAAACTAGTTGGTGCTTTCAACATTTTCTTGCCGGACTTTTTGGGTTGTAATGGTATGGTTTATTTAAGCACTGACAATTTTATCACACAACTTTATTATGTTTTTGGTAAATTTTCATGGTGTATTCCATTGTGGAGAATTTTTGGGAAATTGTTATCAATTAAATATTTAGGAATATTATAGTGGTATCGGAGCTAGTTTTCTTACCTTTTTGAGGGCAAAAAGGGTAATTTCATCACTGTTGGGAATCCTAAGTGTTTATGGTAGCCAAATTTGTTGTGCAGGGCCAATTTTATTTTTCTGGGAGTTAAAAATCTAGCTAGGGCTCGAGATATTGGTAGATCGAATTCATCAAATTGCTGAAGCCAAGTTCACTATAGTAGTTGAATTTATTAAGTTATTGAAGAACTTGTTCATTAGGCCAAATTGTAAGGATCATGCCAATCATTTGTTTGAAAGGGCGTTGAGTTTATTGAGAAGAGTTTCTTATACTTGCTAGGCCAAATCATTAAGAAAGGGGGCTCATAGTGGCTTGGCCTGTTCGTTGTAGCTGACTCGCGATATAGGGAGATCGATCTGTAAGTATATGGGTTGTTGGCATTAAGATCGTGGCAAGATCAATTGACCTAAGATCTTGAGCTGGCCACATGGTGTAATATTCCCAATTAGCTTTGCTAATTGGAATATTTTATTTTTGTCTAATTTTGCCGCTTTAGCTAGAAATAATAAATAAAGTGAGAAATAAGAGGGGTCACCTCACTTTAGTCACCTCACTTTATAAAATAAAGTGTCTTCCTAGTTGATTAACATTATAACTTAAAGAGGGGGCCTTGGGGGTCCACACTTATATGAGGGGAGGCCTCACGCTGACCCAAGGGTAACTGCAAGGTGAAGGACGCAGTTAAGGTTTTGGAGGGAGTTTAGCATTATAAAAGGAGGGGTTTCCACTTCATTTGGCATGCATATTTTGATATTGATATTGAGAGCTAGACTTTTGTCTGCTTCAGCACGCCGGTTGTTTAGTCGGTCTGCAGCACTGTTTAGTGCACGAGTGTCTCCGGTCGGAGATCTCACCCTTAGCCTCGGGGACTTCGAGTGCCTGCCCTGGTAAGGTTATTTCTGGTTTCACCCTTAGCTTCGGGGGACTTCGAGTGCCCGCCCTAGTAAGGTTTTTTCTCGGTTCTATCTTTCAACAAGAGTGCTTGGGGGGAGAGTTTGAGGAGGAAGAAGCCTAGTGGTCGTTATCTAGCAGAAAACGCAAGCTTCTCAAAGAACAGAAGGACGCAGATCAGTTTGGAGTGAGGACGTTGTTCCAGTAGGAAGAGGAAGGACGCAGATCTGAAGGCACAGTGAGAGATCCAGCCTTGGAGATTGTAGATCCGAGCAGATATTTGCAGATCTGGTTCTGTAGGTTGCAGATCTGGAGGGGTAGCACTAGATCCAGCTTGGGAGATTGCAGATCTGAGGAGATATTGGCAGATCCAGCTTAGATCTGAAGAGATAACATCAGATCCAGCCTTTGAGGTTGCAGATCTGAGGAGATACTGGCAGATCTAGCATAGATCTGAAGAGCTAGTAGCAGATCTAGCCTTGTAGGACGCAGATCTGGAGAGATAGTAGCAGATCCAGTCTTGTATGACTCAGATCCAGCAAATCTGGGCAGAGAGGACGCAGATCCAGTCAGGGAGGACGCAGATCTGATGAGTAGGGTCTTTATGTGGGGTTCTGGCAGCATTTTTCAGTGTTTTCAGCCTTGAGGAGTTGGTCATCTCATTTGGAGGATTTGTGGGTAGATCCAGCCCTTTTTCCAGCATATTTCTTGAGCTTTGAGCTGTTCCTGAAGGCACAGCGTTTTTGTAGGAGGAGGGTTTCTGGGGGCGATTTTCGGAGGTGGTCCATTTGCTTCACGGTTTCTGGGTTTTGTCCGGGACAGCGAGTATAGGTGATCTGTAGATTTTTAGCTCATTCCGGCAAGGGGATCAGCCCCTAGCTTCAGTTCACTCCAGCAGCAGCAGTTTACGGCAGTTTCTTCCAGCAGCTGGGATGCAGTTTCTGTAGTAGCCATTTCCTATTTTCTTAGAGGATTCTTCACTTGCCTTGAGCAAGGATAGGTGCCCTCATTCTGATTTTCTTGTACTCCTCTCTATGTACTTTCAGATTAATAAAATGGCTCAGTTTTATGGCATTCTATGTGTAATTGTTCCATGATCTGGTTCAGCATTGTATCTTCTATATCTGTCTGGCATATTTCTGTTTATTACTGGTTATTTCCCTTTGGGGATATTACAGTGGTATCAGAGCATAATTCTGGCTCAGCCTGTGGTCTATGACATCAGAAAAGAGATCATACAGATCAATAGCAGTGCAATACCAGAAACGCAGTTGGAAAAAGGGCCAAAATAAAAAGGGTCAAATTTTGAAGTTTGGAATTAGGAAAAACGTTTTCTGGGTTTTTCTGGGTTTTGGGTGAGGATCACTTTCCCAAATTCCTAGAATTTTCCGAGTAGTTTTCAGCGGGTAAATCGGAGGTCGAAGTTAAGCAACAGTATGGTTTTGCAGCAGCCGTGCAGTTTCTGAGGAGACTGTAGACACATAGCAGAAAGAGCTGATGGCAGGTGATGTGGATAAGAGGAGATTTAGGGAGACAGAACAACGGAATCCAATGGAGGACATAGTTGTGAAGTTGGCTGAGAAGATGGATACATTCATCCATCACATGCAGGTTAGTTTTCAGATCGGTAAGGGATCAGGCACTACCCACCATTTGCCGGGGCATGATGCCACTCAGCATATGGCATCACATACACGTCCTACCATGCCCACATTCTTGCCAGAGGACACAGGGACAGGAGTGCGGAGAGGTGCACCGAGAGAGTGGAGTCGAGCTCAATGGGCAGCCGTTTTTGCAGAATGGCAGTCCATGGGAGAAAACTTCAAAACAGCTTGTCCTTTCGAAAGTTACGTCGAGCTCAGACTGGATGGAGTAATAAGGCACAGCGGTAACAGTGGATTTTCTACCACGCAGAGTTCAAAGTGGCAGCAGACCACTGGGAGGACACCTTTTCCCATGCATGAGGGACCCACTAATCCCTATGAGTCAAAGCCCAAAAAGATTGGAACGGTGAAAAGGAAGATTTCATCCCTTTCCGGATTCAGGGGAAACTCATCCACCGTAGAGGAAGTCAGGAAGATTGAAGAGAAAGAAGAAGTACCATGCGCTTCCGATTCTCATCAAGAAGAGATCACATCACCTCGTGAGGAGGCTTGTGATAATGTTGTCACATTCATGGAGGAGCAGCCACACGCGTTGACAGTTGGGGCAGCCAACACTTTTGAGGACAGGACTCTGGTAGACCAAGGGTCAAATATCATTGCTACTGTAGAGCAGCCTGGTTGCACTGTGCTGTGCAAGGTGGAAACACTCGAGGAGGAATCAAACCATCATTCTCATGAGCCATTGTTGGACTGTACATCACATTGGAGGTTGGGGTTTGAAGCCTTGAAGATGGACGGTAGACATCTTGGAGTAAGGAATCTTTTTACCCTTCAAGATGACACTTTTTCAATGAGCTCCTCTCAGCTCAAAGAGAAACTTCTACTTTCCAATCCGAGACCTCATTGGTTTTGGAAGACTATGGACGAGAGGAAGGTCTCAAGGAGAGATCTCACTGGAGATGCACTTCGACACACCATGGGGTGCAATGACTTTCTTCCCTTCTCACAAGAGCAGATAGAAGATGGGGGACATCTTCGGATGGATAACATCTCTCATGCTTGTGTTGGACATTCCTTGAGCCACACACATCATGATGGGAGGTTTTTGCCTACCACCTATTTGATTCTTGATAGGGTCTCATTGATCCTTGAGAAGTTTATATTTCAAGATCCCATGGAGTGCAAAGTCAGAAACTTGATTTGGGAGGATGGTAGCCCTCATGGGAGGAATACCCGGACGAGGAGAAGAAGAAGGCACCCACAAGTGATTGAGTGGACGTGGTTGATGAGCAAGGAGCTAGGGGGCTACTTGCAGATCTATGACACAAGGCAGCAGGAGGCTTGGCTGCGCTGGTTACTCTTGAAAGAGTTTGGCCATCACTTGGCAAACACTCTTCCTAAGAGTAGGAGGTTGGGGAAGAGATGGATGGATACTTGCATCTTTGAGCAGCGTAGAGTATGGATGCATGGTGTTGATGTGTTACTCCTATCATTCATTGTGTCTTCATCACATGAGTTGTATGATGGAGGTATGGAGAGGCAACACAATGTCTTGTTGCTTGGTTTGTTCCTAGAAGAGCAAGGGCAGATTTGCTCTCACACTTTGTATGATGTTGCAGGAAGAGGGGATGGCACTATCTCTTTGATCCTTGATGATGGCTTGGAAGCACTTCCATCTTGGGAAGTATTCCGCACTTGTTGTAGCATTATTGGAGGAGTCTTTGACAAGGAGCATGTCAAAGAACAGAGTCTTGTATCGACAGGAGCTTATTTGCATGAGTTCACAGCGTTGTCACCTTGGAGCAGAACATTATGGATGAAGTGTGCGCAGCAGAGATATGGTGGATCTATAACCCATAGGTCCCAGGATCACTTCATAATTGTTGCACTTACAAGAAGTAATGATGATAGAGACATCTATGGCATACTCTTCTTGACTTGGGTTTCCAAGCGTAAGGAGGATTATCTTCTTACAGCACATGGTTCAGTCTTCTTCATAACCGGTCTACACTTTATGGAGGACTCATTCATGGACCCATGTACCATCTTACTTCCAGCGTATGGTGAGGGATTTGTTTATACATTCATTGATTTTGCACACTCTTACCATTCTTATGCAATGCATTGCTTCACAAGAGGGCAAGGTCGTCACATTGCTCCATGAGTTGTATTGGGCCAATCTACATGATGGAGGCAGCCATCTCTTTTGTGGCCTTGGGCAAATGTTTAATCATCACATGTATGTTTTGCAGCACTATACCATGTATCATATGGAGACATGCATGGGTAACATAAACATTTTGCCTTGTACTCTTATCAAGCAGCAACTTGTAAAACTGCGTTGTACTTGTTGGGGAAGCTGTTGGTACCTCTTTTCATCACATGTAACCTTCAGCGTTTCCTTCATTTTGCTGCTGATCATGTCTTCATTTGCTGATATATGTCAGATTTGTATGGGAGGCTTGATTATGAGGAAGACACGTGAGCTGGATGTGTCCGTGAGGGGGAAAAATTCTCTCAATTTCTGCACTACATGTTCTAATGGGAGCACGGGAGGAGGCATGGCCACCACTACTATGTATGCGTTCTCTTTTGACGTGGGCCATGAGATTGATATTTATCCATTGTGCTGCCATGGGCAAGTGGTTGGACCTATGTTGTTGTCATATTCATCCATTTACTATCCATTAGTAGATGTGATGGATCTTGTACATTGCTTGCCATGTGGTTTTCTGAGGTCACAGTGGATGAAACTACGTTGTATCCTTGTGATAGATTGTTTGCAGTATGTATCCTCAGGTAGAACCTTCAGCAAACATCTCATTAGGGTGATCCATGATGACCATGTCATATTCTTCATGGATGGTTTGTTTTGGGCCAGCTTGTTCTTCATTGATAGAAGGACCCTCTATGGTGGATTGTTTTTCACTTTGCCATTGGAGGGCAATGATTTTGCAGCACAGGATCAGCATAGACTCTACACTGGTCATGAGTGGAGAGAGGGACAGCGTGGGGTAAGCTATGATGCTTGCCAAGTTCATATTTCCAGACCACCTTCATTACCAGAGCTTGAGGTGGGAGGAGATTTTCAGGAGTTGCCTTGTTGGGGGGTGGCTCATTTTGTCTGGATGATTGCTTGGAGATGGGGGATCCACAGGAGGGAGATATTCCTCATTATATTTTCGACTCCATGCCTTGATTGGAGAGAGGTGACGAGTTGGTTCACAGTTGATGGTCCAGCTTACACAGTCATAGGTGCAGAGCAGCAGCGGTCATGGTCTTCGCCGAACTTATAGTTGAGCAACCGAGCGCCAGGCTCGTGCGATTATTGGCCACAGTGGCGATGGGATCCGGGAGGACTATCGATTGGCTGGTACCCTGAGAGGCCAGTTTGGGATCCTGGCATTGAGATATCCCTTCATATCAGGGTGATGCAGGAGACAGAGAGGTTTCAGTGGGACCCAGGCACATTTTGCAGTATTGGCAGGGAGCATCAGCTAGAGAGTAGGCTTGTTCGAGCATTGCTCGAGAACAAGCAATTTTTGCCGGAGGAGGATGCCACGTGGGAGAGCGAGCAGACTTTACAGCATCCATCACTTCAGTTGCTTGAGGACAAGCAACGTTTTGCCGGGGGAGACTGTAATATTCCCAATTAGCTTTGCTAATTGGAATATTTTATTTTTGTCTAATTTTGCCGCTTTAGCTAGAAATAATAAATAAAGTGAGAAATAAGAGGGGTCACCTCACTTTAGTCACCTCACTTTATAAAATAAAGTGTTTTCCTAGTTGATTAACGTTATAACTTAAAGAGGGGGCCTTGGGGGTCCACACTTATATGAGGGGAGGCCTCACGCTGACCCAAGGGTAACTGCAAGGTGAAGGACGCAGTTAAGGTTTTGGAGGGAGTTTAGCATTATAAAAGGAGGGGTTTCCACTTCATTTGGTATGCATATTTTGATATTGATATTGAGGGCTAGACTTTTGTCTGCTTCAGCACGCCGGTTGTTTAGTCGGTCTGCAGCACTGTTTAGTGCACGAGTGTCTCCGGTCGGAGATCTCACCCTTAGCCTCGGGGAACTTCGAGTGCCTGCCCTGGTAAGGTTATTTCTGGTTTCACCCTTAGCTTCGGGGGACTTCGAGTGCCCGCCCTAGTAAGGTTAATTTCTGAGTTCTATCTTTCAGTTTCAGTAGCAGTTTCAGGTGGAGAGTCGGAGAGGAAGAAGCCCTCTAGTGGCTGCGCAGATCTAGCAGGAAAAACGCAGCTTCAGCAGCAGGAAGGACGCAGATCAGTCTTGGAGTGAGGACGTTGTTTCAGCAGGAAGAGGAAGGACGCAGATCTGAAGGCACAGTGATAGATCCAGCCTTGGAGATTGTAGATCTGAGCAGATATTTGCAGATCTGGTTCTGTAGGTTGCAGATCTGGAGGGGTAGCACTAGATCCAGCTTGGGAGATTGCAGATCTGAGGAGATATTGGCAGATCCAGCCTAGATCTGAAGAGATAACATCAGATCCAACCTTTGAGGTTGCAGATCTAAGGAGATATTGGCAGATCTAGCATAGATCTGAAGAGCTAGCAGCAGATCTAGCCTTGTGGGACGCAGATCTGGAGAGATAGTAGCAGATCCAGCCTTGTATGACTCAGTTCCAGCAGATCTGGGCAGAGAGGACGCAGATCCAGTCAGGGAGGACGCAGATCTGATGAGTAGGGTCTTTATGTGGGGTTCTGGCAGCATTTTTCAGTGTTTTCAGCCTTGAGGAGTTGGTCATCTCATCTGGAGGATTTGTGGGTAGATCCAGCCCATTTGCCAGCATATTTCTTGAGCTTCTGAGCTGTTCCTGAAGGCACAACGTTTTTGTAGGAGGAGGGTTTCTGGGGGCGATTTTCGGAGGTGGTCCATTTGCTTCACGGTTTCTGGGTTTTGTCCGGAGCAGCGAGTATAGGTGATCCGTAGATTTTTAGCTCATTCCGGCAAGGGGATCAGCCCCTAGCTTCAGTTCACTCCAGCAGCAGCAGTTTACGGCAGTTTCTTCCAGCAGCTGGGATGCAGTTTCTGTAGTAGCCATTTCCTATTTTCTGGAGAGGATTCTTCACTTGCCTTGAGCAAGGATAGGTGCCCTCATTCTGATTTTCTTGTACTCCTCTCTATGTACTTTCAGATTAATAAAATGGCTCAGTTTTATGGCATTCTATGTGTAATTGTTCCATGATCTGGTTCAGCATTGTATCTTCTATATCTGTCTGGCATATTTCTGTTTATTACTGGTTATTTCCCTTTGGGGATATTACACATGGTTTGTAGAAGGAAGACAGAGTGGGATATGGGTTGTAGCCACCACATAAGGGGTTGTAAGTGGCAACATTTAAGCACTGAAAATTTTATCACACAAGTTTATTATGTTTCTGGTAAATTTTCATGGTGTATTCCATTGTGGAGAATTTATTGGAAAATTGAATCAATTAAATAATTAGGAATATTATTGTGGTATTAGAGCTGGTTTTCCTACCAACCTAGGGTATAAAGGTTAATTTCATCAGTGTTAGGAATTATAAGTGTCAGTGGCAACCAAATTTCTTGTGTAGGGCCGATTTTATCTTTTGGGAGATGAAACCCTAGCTATGGCTCGAGATACTGCTAGATTGAGTTCATCGAATTATTTAAGATTGTTAATTTGGAAGCCCAGTGACAAATTCCAATCATGTGACTAGATTCCTCTTTTTGAGAGGACCAATTTTGACTATTTAAGCGCTCAATTTGGACAAGGGAAAGTGTATTTTTGAATAAAAACCCACAAGTGCACAAAAGGGCAGGTTGGCTCTATTGCACTCAAATTGTCAAAGTTCCAGGGAAGCGGAAGTACCAATCTTTTTTCAACAGATCAAATCACATACCAACAATATAAGTGTCATGGTATCCCATTCTGCAAGTTATATGATGTAAATGATCCTAGTATGACCTTCAGTCTATGTAACAACCTAGGTAACTCTAGGATTTTGGTGACAAATTTCATCCTAGGAGGTTTTTTAACCTCATTGATTACTTGTGTTTCTAAATATGGTTAATCATAAGAGTTTTTCCCCTCCAGCTTAAACCCCCAAAGCTAGAGTGAAATTTATTGCCAATGTCTTAGATGAGTTCTAGTGTTTTAATAGAGTCTAATGTAAAAGTGGTTTGGGAATAATTTAAGCTAGTTGGCTTAATTATTTTATTAGAAATCACTTGGTCTACTAAATCATAATGTGTCGCAGATGGGTTATGTGTCTTGAGGGTCTAAGCCTAATGTGTATTCCCTCTTTGAGTCAAAAATTGTAAAATAATATGTAAATGAGGGTTGGAAAAATAATTAAATCCCCTCGTGTAAAATTAATTAATTTTTCTTGCAAAGAAAAAATAAAATCCTAAGCCAGAAAATTAATTAATTAGAGCCAAGTTAATTTGTCTTAAGAAAATTCATTCTCCAAGTGCAAAAATTCGTGGGTCTTGAAGGAATCATTTTTAAAGGTCCTCCACCAAGGGAAAATTGTATATTTCAAGAAAAAATGGGGCCTTGGGGGTTAACTAGAAGTCAAAATTTTGAGGAAATTAGCTTAAATTAGATAATTTTGAGCTAATTAATGTGGACTTATATGATAAATTCAAAATTTCCTCAAAAATAAAAAAATCCAGGGCAAAGACTAAAGGATCTTGAAGTGTTTATCAACGACCAAGATTATTTTGACAAGGATCAAAGAAACTAGCCGTTATTTTTCCACTTGGAGGATTTATCTATAAATTAGAGTGTGATTCGAGTCTCTGTGACATCAAACATTTAAATCTTGATCTCTGGCTAGAATTACTACCGAAGCATTTTGTAAATTATTGTCCCGCTGGGAACTATTTTTCTACCATAATAAAAGACTTTGGGGTGCAACTCGAGGTGTAATCGTTCGTTGATCTGTGTTATGTATTGACTACGGGCTTATGTGGTTCTTTATGATTATTATTTTGAAATAATACATAGTGTTTGCAGTTACTCAATCCTAGGTCTCGAAGTTCACAAACTGTGGGCAAGGATTACCTTGCTTGGATTCCTAGTTTTTATATGGTAGATTAAATCTTCGCTAGGACTATAGTGAGTAATACTTTTTTAGAAGCGTTTTAGCCATTCTTTCAAGGAAAAGTAGCATCAAAATTATTTTCTCAAAATTTATTTTTAAACCCATGTATATTTTGTAAATGATTTTTTCTAATTTGGGTGGGGGTTTTAGAGTTATTTTTGTATATATTGGGGTTTGGGTGTTTCTAGTTTCATTTTTGCAGTTTAGATCAAGAAACCAAGTGGGAGAAGAGCTAGATCTAGGCCCTTTAGAGAAAAATTTTTGCAGGTTTCCACGGAGGAATTTTCAGAAAATCAAAGAGCTGAAGCACAAGGCAATTTTTTATTAGGGGTTTCAAACTTTTAGGGCTCCTAGCCCTTGTTTCTCCCTCCCGAGCCTCAGTGTCCAAGCTTCTAGCCCTCCCAGGGCTAGCCGTGACCCTTAGGGGTTGCGACCTCCCTTCTTGGCCCTAGCTGCAAGCCTAGAAGGCCTTGTGGCCTCCTCTTCCTCCAAGGCTCCCTCTCCTTGACTCTCTCCCTCCTCTTGGCTCTCCTCCGTCGACCTCCTCGGCCCTCCGTTCCCTCGCCTCAGTCTCTCGTCCTTCCTTAGCCTTCCTTCTCCTCCCTTCTCCCCATTTCTCCCTCGTTTTTCCCTAGCCACAACCCTCTAAGGGCTTGCGACTCCCTCTAGAAGAAGATGAGGACCAAGTCAAAATGATCTTAGCCATTGATTAGCTTCTAATTTGGGCCGTTGAATGTCAACTAGAAGATTATTTAAGGAGCTTGAGGGTTATTTGGAAGACACAACGAGGTAGATACTCAGTTACTCAAGAAGATCGATTTTCTCACTAGCTCAAGTTCGTCACGAGAAATCGATTTAGAGGGAGAGTTGCAGGGTGGAGAGAGAGAGGGGATCAGTAGGAGCTGAGAGTACAAAATCCCACTAGAAGAGGCAGCAGAGAGGAGGGACAGAGCAGAGGCAGTGATGCAATGGAAGAGACAGTGCAGAGGTTGTGACACTGGGACTGTGCGGAAGCTGATGCAATGAGACACAGAGAGGCTAAAGGGCTCTCCACGGTCAAAAATTCATTGAGAAGCACGTGAGAAAATTGTTTGTAAATTTCTCACAGAAACTCCTCTTCCATTCTGCTGGTTATTTTCTGTACAAGAGATTTTGCTGAAGAATAATAAAACCCTTATCTGCTGCACCAATTTTCCCGCATTGGGTTTTTTCGGGGACAATTGTCCAAAAATAATTGTCATTCCTGTGCTTGTATTCCTTTATATCTTGCTTAGTATTTTATTTTTGAACGTTGCAGTAGAATTTATTTTGATGTTTACTAAAGTAATTTTTGTAAATGACTTATTGTTGAATAATAAGTAGAAGAAATAATATGTAGCTGAAGATGCAAAATCCTGGGAAATTTTAGTCATTGAAGGGACCATGTAAGGTGCAGCAACTCCATAGTGAGAACTTCTAGAATTGTTAAGCATTCCACTTATACTTTGATTAGAAACCTGGGGCTCAGTTTCATATTTCTGCCAAGAAACAGACTGATGGGTTCCTTGACAGATTCTATAGTCATCTTGGTAGCACCAACCAATTTACTTGAGCCATCAATCATGTCTCCAGGGGGTTTCAAAAGATCTTTTTCACAGCCTGCTGGATTCCAATCAATTTGGTGCTCCTGGGCTATTTCTTTCATGAGCTTCAGCTTTACTTCCCCACTAGTGGTTCTCACAGAGTTTTTCAATGACCGTTCTGTTTACATCACAATCTGGGCGCAACTCAGCTGCTGCAGCTACAAATTCTTTACCATATTTCGACCCAAAGAAGCTGCGAATTTGTATAAGTTCTGGAATATCAGCACATCTTGGAGCCGCAAATATCAAACTTGATATTGCTTCCCGCAAATCAATAGGGCAGTTCTTCTGGGATTCAATAATGGGTAACCGTGCCACAATCAGTTCACAAATGAGTTCAATAAATTCACGTGCTGTCACCATATTCTGTTCTCTTATTATCTGTTCAACCCGAATTCTGGCACTTGCTTCCTGCCCGGATTGCAAAAGCTGAACCAGATGATTTAGAACAGTTTTGAACAATTTGTGGCTGAAGATATGCATATGCAACCCATTAATTCTTTTAATTCAAATCAAATTTTTGGGAATCGCTTCCAAGATTTAAAGTGAAGATATGGAGGAAATACAAACTTGGAAACCCATAGAAATTATTAAAAGACCCTAAGATCCACAGAGTCTGAAACTGTGCTCCGATACCATGTGTAAAGCCCCAACTTTCAATATTAACAATCATTAACAAAATTGATACTACACAATCCAACGTGAAATTTTTGAAGCAGAATATATCAATTCACTATTGAATACTTACCTGGAACCACGTTTGAAGATGTTCCTGACCCGCCATGGCTCCCGCTCCCATTACCAAACCACCATTTTCCTCCTAGCTTATCTGGGGTCAACCTCTCCGGTCCCCAGAACCAGAAGACAAGTCTTCTGGCCTCCGTGCCTAACAATCAAGATCACACTATGACTCTGTTAGAACTCATTGCTTTGGTCTCCCACTGTTAGAAATCCTCTGACAGCATCCGGGTTAGTTTTTCCACCTCATTGACCAATGCCCATCAAGTTTCCCCCCCTTCTCCTTTTATACACAAATCCCCTTTCTAGATATTTATTAAAATATCCTCTTTTAATAAATATCTTAGTCAAATTTCCTTTCAAGATATTTATTAAAATATCTTCTTTAAAAATATCTTAGAGTTATATTAAAATATTATTATTTCACAAATATCTTGGATTCCTAAAATATCTTGGATTTATTAAATATCATCATTTAATAAATATCTTGGATTTCTAAAACATCTTGGATATATTATTAAATATCATCATTTAGTATATATCTTGGATTTTATTAAAATATCATCTTTTATTTGCATAAGTCAATGCTTTTACATTCCTTTGAACAATATATTAGTTATATTATGATAGTGGTAGGCATAACTTTTACCTCACAATATATTCATTATTTTCTGGCGAGTTAGGTAGTTACTCAATACTTCAATAATTCACGCATTACCCTACACTGAGACTTTTCATAATTGATTAGTGCATATACTAGTGAAGTACACGTGATACATGCATATGTAGCTATCGTATGCAGGTCTCATATGCATGCTAATATTTGTATGTTCCCTATAACTCGAGTTGGGTCGTTACAAGCAAATTGACTTGACTAGGAGGATGGACCAGGTTTGACCTAGTTGTTGACTTAGATGTTGAATTGACGAATTCTCTATTGAAAAAGTTGCTAGGTTTTTCCCACTGTGGGTTTTCCCAAGGTAAATTCTTGTGTTCTTTGTATGGCTGTCTCTTTATGTATATACTATCTTAAATGTTCTATGATTGATGTCTTCTTTGTAATTTGCTAAATGATGAAATCGTGAATAAGAATGTGAAAAAAGGAATAAATCTTCAAAAGAAATTAGCAATATAGAAGACTCTTATAGAATCAACATTTTGTAGTTTAACATATGAGATAGCATTTTGGGGATATCTGTAAAGTGTAGATCATTAATGATGATCCATATTCCATGTGCATTAATTGAAATTAACCAATTTCTCATGATCTTGAATAGTCCACTTAGCACTCATTACACTGGTTACTGTTCATAGGGGTAAAGAAGTGGGATTGAAAGTAGAAAAATGAAACACGTAACATCAATCAGCATCTTTGTGGCTTGGACCTAGTAACCAAGACCAGGTGCATGCCTCAGAAGTGGTGATTGATGCTATGTGATTCATTTCACTAGTTTCAATCCCTCTTCTTTACCCATATGAGCATCACTTAATACAGTGAGTGCTAAGCAAACTATTTAATATTGACCGAGTGGAAGCCCCAAAGTTGATGATTGATGCATTCATTTCATTAGTTTCAATCCCCATTTCTTCACCCATTTGAGCTTCTTCCAATGCAATCAATGCAAAGTGGAATATTCAAGATCATGATAAATTGGTTAGTGTTGACTATATTCAAGGGATATGGGTATTGCATTACTTACTTTATGCAAATAATCACAAGATGATTTCTGAGATATAAGATGTCTAAAAGGACAGCCTTGCTCTATGAAATGGACAAGGTAACTTGGACAGTTAATTGCATGGATCTGTATCCTAGAAAAGCCTTTGAACAAACTGTGGAAGGTCATGGTTATTATCACAAGAATAATATGACGATATGATCTTTTGGCCAGGAAGACATTCAAAATAGCCAAATGGTACGATTTAGACCAAGCAGACCTATTCATGCAAGTAAATTCTCCTCCAGATCTAGGAATTCTAAAAGTGGAAACAGCATGTTTGTGTGTAGATATATTAATAAGTAGGTTAGTTAATGACTTCCTAAGAGTGACCTGAGTCCATTGTATAGTCTTAGTTTTATCCCTAAATCACAGTGCATTCTTAAGCATCCCACATAGCGACAAAGATTTGAGCATGGAGACAAATATTTTTGTATAATTTTTCATTGGTAAAAGTCTATGGTTAACAAAAACAGTTATGACCTAATTTTGTGGTAATATCTCAGACAATTCATTGCCATGTCCAACAGAGGCTTATGTGCTTGCTTGGTCTTGCAAATATGCCTTGCCCAGTTCTTTTTTTGGTCTTGTAGTCACCATAGCTTTGTACAAACACCTCTTTATAACTTCAGTATTCAGGCATTATTTAATTAAACAATTTATGATTAAAATAAATCCATTTTATATACAAATTCATTTATGCAATCTTGATTGTGAAGAAGTTCACTGCCCTTAAAGGAATTCTTCCATAAAATTGAGCATGAATTGTTGGGTGGCAGCAATGCAAACAAATTGATGTGCGAAATGCAGTGCAAACAAAGCAGCATGCAAATTCAATATAAATAAACAAGCATAAAATAAAATTGATCTGGAAGTAATGATAAATGACGAAATAAAAGTGGGATATGGATTTCTGACAGGTGTTGATCTTTGCAGGATGATAAAGATTCTTTCTTGATGTTGGCATTGGAGAGTTATCAGCATTGTTTGGTTACTGGAGAGAAGTATGATATAAGAGTGGTATGTGCAAAGTTTAAACCCTCCTAACGGAAACAGAGAGTGAAGATGGCTCATCACATAATCATTGATCATTGCATAATATTATATGTGGTCTTAGCTTTTCAGTTTTACATGTCAACATTTCTAAAGAACAGCGATGTTTTGAGATGTTATGACTTGTGTTTATGCTATCGATCAGAAAGTGATGCCCACCCTCTTGAAAATTTATCTTCCTTTCGATATAGAAACAAGCTTACTCAGTGCAGATTTCTTATCAGTTGGTCATTGTCATCTAATTCAATTGTTTCTCTGTCCAATTCTTTCAAAATTGTTTAGGTGTTAATTATGTGAAATATTTCATGTGCATATCCAAACGATATAATAGTGAGTTCCTGCAAATTCAATTAAGATTGTGTATTTCTAAATCAATCCTGTGCTGTCTTTTCCTATATGCTTTCAATAGCTTAAGACCCAGCATTTCAAATCTTTTATTGAGATGGAAATATGCACATTTGGTGATTCATGCGATTTGTACAACTTATCTGCTTTATCTGACAATTAAATTTGCCATGTATTACTTACAGTTCATTTTCTGATGAAGTTATTCATGGTGTTGTTTATCTGCTTATTCATTGTTGATGTCACCTTGTAACTACTACTATAAGAGTTATCCTATCTCTCTGCATGCTATATTCTCTGGAGGGAATTTATTGGCAACATCAATTATTTTAGATCATCGTTTCAATATTTATTTCCTGTTACCTTTCAACCTGCATTCATTTTGTACCAATTTTGTCAGACTTGGACTCTTTTAAGACTTGGTTGGCTATGACTCAAAAAGTCTCAGTGACCCTTTTCAAACTCATTAAAGAGAAAAATTACTCAAAATATGTTCTGGTGAGTTTCAGAGGAGTCCAATGAGATTCCTCGGAGTTTGGAAAGTTTTAGAGGAGTCTAGCAAGTGGCAAGTATGACAGAAGAGTCTCTAGGAGTTACTCGTCCCAATGGTGAACTGATGAGATTCATCCAAACTTGGGAATCTGAAAAAGAGTCTGGCAACACTAATCTGTAAAAACTCCCAACCACAAAACGCAACCTGAAGGGAACCTGGGAAGGCTATGTATTGCCACCCTGATAACTTTGCCCCACCCTTTAGGTTGACTCTTCTCCAACTCAAGGAGGGCTTCCTTAAGATAGGATTATCAAAACTAAGGCAATTGATCTCAAGGTGAAAATGATGAGTGGATTCAGCAAAACAAAGAGTTGTAAGAATGGGAAAATATTAAGGTGATGGGTGCATCAAGCCTAGTGCTTGTTACTGTTGATTTTTGGGGTAGCATCGGATGTTTTCTAAGTCTCCAAATTTGCAGAGAGGCTTTGACACATGTATTCCAGATAACCCAGAAATTGTTTGGTGAAATTCCACCCGGATTGTATTCTATTAAAATAATTAATGATTTTTAAAGGGACCCTAAGTCTAAACTTGGGAAAATAAAATAATTAAAGTGAATTAATAGAATATGTGTGTGAATATTCTATAAAAGGCGGATCAAGTCAAAAGTTAATCTTAGCCATTGAAGTTTCAACGAGAAGACTATAAGAATGGCTTGAAGGGTCATTTAGAAAATACATTTGGCAGAGTAAGGATCAACAGATCAAATTTCTGAAGTGAGCAGCGCTCAAAGGAAATATCGATCAAGAGATCTTTTGCAGAGAGGGGCAGTAATTCCGGTTGGAAGCATTCTTGAGCCAGAGAGTACATAGCAGCAGAGACAGAGACAGCCACAGAGGCAGCACAAAGCTAGTGATGCAGTACTTGCGTTTTCACTGCATAGAGCCTGAAGGGAAGTCGTAATTTTGCTGAGGAGAGAGCGTTGGGCTAGTGCCAGATCCAGGAGATATTTTTGGAAGGCCAGAAGGCCTCAGTTTCCAACCAGCAGAGAGACCTGCACAGAGACAGCGCAAGGTAGTCCAGTTTGGGTGCTGATCAGTGTTGGGTTCCCGTGGAGGGGTGAGGTTTGTCTCACAAGATCTTTTCTGTCAAATTCTCTGCATGATTTGATGGATGTGTCAATCATAGACTTGTACTCAGAAATATTTATTGCATATTATATAAACCCTCAACTGCTGCACCAGTTTTCCCCCATTGGGTTTTCCCTGGGACATTGATCCAAAAATAACTATGTCAAATGTGTGTGTGATCTATTCTTGTTAAGTTTTGTTTCCGCACTTGTGTTTCTTCCACAGTTTATTTGTGAAGGTTGGGGTGTGATGTATTCAGTGTTTGTCATAGGACACTACAAATGGATTGTTAATTTAACAATTAGGGGAATATCTTCCAGTTGCTGCAATAGGATTCCAGAGATTTACGGAATTTTCACAGTTACCCATCCACATAAATGGGTAATCGTAGGAGGAAAAATTTCTCCTACGATGCAACTTGCTAGTGAGCAATGTGAAAATTTCTGATGTTACTTTATGCATAAATCTATTGTTAGATTTGGTTATACTTCTCCTACTTAACAAGTTATTAATGTTGAAATCTTCAGATTAACATCGAAGTAAACACATAACAAACTTTCACCTATTCAAATCTAAAACATAAAAGTACATAGACAAAGTAAAACAAGATTTTTTGGACAATAGTCCTCGGAAAAACCCAATGCGGGAAAGCCGGTCTTCTGGATGCTGGAGTGTTTGTACTATTAAGTAGTTTTCTGAATACAACAAATCTAGGCACCAAACTAGTTAACCCGACAGAGAAAAAGATAGATTTTGCAGCTAACATGTTGTTCTTAAGCCAAATTACTAACTGATCCACAGCCTCAAACGAGATTTACAATACTCAGCCAAATTCTGGCCCTAGAATCCCCAGCATTGCACCTGAAACCCCTGTGTCAATCTCTTCACCCTCTTCGTGCCTCTGTGTTGACCTGGAGAGGGTTGCATAACCCCAGAATGGGTGACACAGACCCTACGTTGTTCCTGAGGGTCTCTGCGTAACACAGTTGGGTCTCTTACTGCCCAACGCTGCCCTACGAGGGACTGCATAGCTGAAGTTGCCTCTGTGTTGCACAGTTGTTGCCTTCCCTCTCTGTTGTTGTTGCCTCTGTGTTGCATAGTTGTTGCCTTCTCTGCTGTTGCTGCCTCTGGAAGCTGCTCTCTACCTCTTGTTGATTCTAGGCACTTGGATCAGATCATCCCCTTTGCCTAAACTACCCCTCTCCAGGCCAGCGCAGAGGCACGTAGAGGCTGAAGAGACTGACGCAAGGGCTTCAAGGGCAGCGTTGGGGTTTCTAGGGCCAAAATTCGATAGTCTTGTAAATCCCGTTTGAGGGTGTGGCTCATGTAGAAATTTCTGAATCTTAATTCTTATGCAAAAATTATTTTTGTTAATTCAAGTGAATAAATTCAAGTTAACATCAAAGCAAAACACATAACAGATCTCTACCAATTCAGATCTAGAATAAGCACATGCACACATAGACAAAGTGACACAATTATTTCTGGACGAACTGTCCCCAGAAAAACCCAATGTGGGAAAACCACTCTCTGACTGCTGGAGGGCTCTATTATTAAGAATATTTCTAAATACACAACTCTGGGTTCTAGATCTGGAAAACCCTACAAAGAAAACTCTAGATCTGTAGCATCTAGCTGATCTAAGACCAACAATACTGACTGATCCACACCCTCAAACGAGATTTATAGAACTTAGCCAGATCTAGGCCTAGAAACCCTAGATTTTCCCCTGAAAGACACTGCGTCAGCCTCTGAAGGCCTCCAAATGCTCAGTGCTATCACTGGAAGGGACTGTGTTACCCAAGGGAATGTTGCTGCTACTGTCTGCTGCTGCTGCTGCCATCTACTGTTGCCTTCCTCTGCGCTATCTTTCCTGGTTTCTTCTCTGCTTCTTGTGTATTCTAGACCCTGGGATCAGATCATCCCCTTGGTCTAAATTCCCCTCACTACAACTGAAACACTTGAGAATTCTTAGCAACCCCGCCCTAGAATCTCAGCTTAGTTTCAGTGCTCTGCCTCTATGTGTCTTTACAAATGATCCCAAGCCTTTCCTTTATACTTTTCTCGTTGACAAATCAATGGCCATGATCAAATCGTTAATCAATGGCAAAGATTAAAAGAAACCTTGATCCATGTGACTTAAGCCAATTTCATCACATGTTTAATTAAATTCACTTTAATTATTTTATTTTTCTAAGTTTTAACTTAGGAAATACATTAAAATAATTAATTAATTTAATATCTCATAAACCAGATGAAATTTCTCAAATCCATTTCTGGGTCTTGTAGATCAGGTGAGCTATAGTCCTTCCTCAAAATTTGGGACCGAGAGCACAACTGATGCTACCCCAAATACACAAAATCTCAATACTCTCTCTTAGCATCAAGGATGTGCTCTAGCAATATATCACACTTATGCATTACAAGATTTTGGGCACTGGTTCTGTGCTGCTGAAGCTTGGCCTCCTGCCACCCAACTCTACGCTACTGCTGCCATTCTGTACTGCTTCCCATAACTCTACCACTGCCACTGCCACTGCAACCACTCTACTGCAGCTTCCTCTCAATATGTTGCATTTGTGCTGCTCATAGCACTGCCACTACTGATCTGTTGCACTGCACTTCAGTTGTTGAGAGAAACAACTGAATCTCCTACCTAATCTTTGACAAACAAGTCTGATGGGTTGCATCCTCAGCACTGAAGCTCCATAGGCTACAGATCTGTGCTGGCATCTCAAGAACGATGCACAACTACAACTCTACCTGCATAATCAGACTCCCTTTGCACTACTGAAGTCACATCAGCTCGTTATGCTGAAATCTATCACGTTGTTGCTGTATTGCACTATCCCTCTGAAGCTCTCTGCGTTGATGCAGCTCTGCACTGCGCTGCTAAAGTCACATCAGCCTCTGCGCTGTTACTGCTTCTACATTGCTGCTGCTATGCTCTGCGCTGCTCCTCCCAGCCTCCAGATCTGCCTCTGCTTATGCCTCATCTGTGATCTATGCACCCACTGCTCCATTTGTCACGTTATTGTCTTAAGGCTGTCGTAGCTCGCTTGCGATCCAAGAGATGATTTGCTCAAGGATCCCGCCTTACTTCCATGTAGCTCCTCTACATGTCTATGTCACCCCACCTCCGTGGTTCATGAGCACTCATGGCTACATCATCTCCTGACCCATCATCTACCATTGTTGCTTTGGAAGAAGATGCTTCCTTGTCCTTCTTCTTTTCTGGACAATGGTTGGCAAAATGTCCCATTTAACCACACTAAAATAACTTGGTCTTTGAAAGATCCTTCTTCTTCTTCGGCTGCTTCTTCAATGCCAAGGCTGCATCTTCCTCCTCTTCCTTCTTAACCTTGCTCAACGCAGGGTTGTGCTGCTTCTTGGTGAACCTTCGTAGTTCTTCTTGCCGCAGGATCGACCACAAACTGTCTCAATCTGGGAGGTCTGCTCTGCCCACTCTTCCGTGACTGCATTGAGGGCAGTCTTGACTATCACTGCATCATCTACGATTGCACCTGTTGCAGTTAGCAGATCCCTGATTGACTGCAATCTGAAGAGGAAATGCTCGATGTCTTCTCCCTTGGTCATCATGAATGACCTCATTTGGGCCTCCAACAACATCTTTCTTTGGACTGATTTTTCCTCATATAGGGAAGTCAAGGCCTTCCACATCTCATTAGTTGTCCTATTCTCAGCTATGTGTGGCACAATATGATCCTTGATACTATCCATTATCAGCCGCTTGGCATGCCCAGCAGCTTCTCCATGCTTCTGTAGGAGATCTGCATCTGTCGGTGTGGCTAGGGTCTGCTCTGCATGGTCTCTTAGACCGTATGCCTCAAGGACAATCAAGATCCTAGCTTTCCAACCTTTGAGAGGCCCTCTAGCCTATCCTGATCACGTAGTCCTCTGCTCCCTCTGACACTTGATTTCCCTCCTTGGAAATCTACCAAATCAACTATGATTCAGCGTCTTATTTGATCCTCTGACCAAACTGCAAGTTTCCTTTGGCAAGAAACTCTCTGAGAAACTGATCTTCTCCCAAACTTTGTCACTTGTGCTAAGGCTAAAAATCTGAAAACTTCATAAATTTAACCCCACCAGCTCTTCTGAATTTTCTGCAGACTTTTTCTGGATCTGACAGATTCAGATCTGAATCACACTGGCTAGCTACAGATCCAACCAGCGTTGTTTCTGAGCTGCCTCTGCACAGTAATTGCGTGGGCTTGCTAGGACACAGCGCTGGACAACGTCACCCTTCCCTCTGTGTGAGTCTGCTCCTAAAAACTGTGTTGTCCCTTCAGATCTACTTTTCTGCTGCCTTTCCAGATGATTTCTGCAGCTAGATCCTTCAGATTCTTCAGTTGGTGACCCTTGTAGATTTGCAATTGCTCTGATACCATGTAGAAATTTCTGAATCTCAATTCTTATGCAAAAATTATTTATGTTAATCCAGTTAAGCTTCTCCTACTTATACAAGTTATCAACTGAATAAATTCAAGTTAACATCAAAGCAAAACACATAACCGATCTCTACCAATTCAGATCTAGAATAAGCACATGCACACATAGACAAAGTGACACAATTATTTCTGGACAAACTATCCCTGGAAAAACCCAATGTGGAAAAACCGGTCTCTGGCTACTGAAGGGCTCTATTATTAAGAATATTTCTGAATACACAACTCTGGGTTCCAGATCTGGAAAACCCTATAGAGAAAACTCTAGATTTGCAGCACTTGGCTGATCTAAGACCAACAATACTGACTGATCCACACCCTCAAACGGGATTTACAGAACTCAACCAAATCTAGGCCTAGAAACCCCAGATTTGCCCCTGAAACACACGCGTTAGCCTCTAAAGGCCTCCAAATGCTCAGTGTTGTCACTGGAAGGGGCTGCGTTACCCCAGACTGGGTGACGTAGTCACTATGCTACCCCTAAGTGTCTCTGCGTAACCCCTGAAGGGTTTCCTGAAAATCACGTTGTCCTTGCTGCTGCTGCTGCTGCTGTCTGCTATTGCTGCTACTCCCGTCTCCTATTGCTGCGGCTGCCGTCTACTGTTGCTGTTGCTGCTGTTGCCATTTGCCACCTGTTGCTGCTGCTGCTGTCTTCCTCTGCGCTGTCTTTCCTGATCTCTTCTCTGCTTCTTGTGAATTCTAAACCTCGAGATCAGATCATCCCCTTGGTCTAAATTCCCCTCATTGCAACTGAAACACTTGAGAATTCTTAGCAACCCCGCCCTAGAATCTTAGCTTAACTTCAGTGCTCTGTCTCTGTGTGTCTTTACAAATGATCCCAAGCTTTTCCTTTATACTTTTCTCGTTGACAAATCAACGGCCATGATCAAATATTTTATCAATGGCTAAGATTAAAAGAAAGCTTGATTCATGTGACTTAAGACAATTTCGTCACATGTTTAATTAAATTCACTTTAATTATTTTATTTTCCTAAGTTTTAACTTAGGAAATACATTAAAATAATTAATTAATTTAATATTTGCTAAACCAGATGAAATTTCCCAAATCCATTTCTGGTTCTTGTAGATCAGGTGAACTCTAGGCCTTCCTCAAAATTTGCGACGTAGAGCACAACTGATGCTACCCCAAATACACAAAATCTCAATAGATGTCTCTAGACTTAACTTTGGAAGAGAATGATGTCATAGATTATGTGCAAGGAAAAATTGTTGAGCCTCCTTCCAATGCACCGATTGCCACTAAAAGAAAGTACAAGAAAGGTGAGGTCAAAGCTAAGAAGATCATCAGGGATTCCATTCAAAATTATTTAGTTGCTTACATTTCCGAGTTGAGCACATCTAAGGAGATGTATGACAAGTTGGTGAGTATGGTGAGTATGTTCAAAGCTAGAAATGCATACCAAATCCTCTTTCTCAAGAACAAGTTGAAGGACATCACGATGGATAGAGGGGAATCCATCCAATCCTACTTCATGAGGATTACCGAGATAAAAAATGGTCCTCTATCTATTGAAGAAGTTATTGTTGACTGGGGGCTCACTCTTATTTCCCTTGGACGTCTTCCCCGAGCATGGGATGTATTCAATACCACTATCCTCAACTATGATAGAATTCTAGGTTTTGATGAATTGTTGACTAGATTCACTCATGAAGAGACAAGGATGATGGAGAGAGACATTCCTTCAAATAGGAATGATCCCACTGCATTCTCCACTCATGCTAAAAGGAAGAACAATGTTGGTCCAAGGAAACAAAGTCAAGGAAGATAGGGATTCAAAGAAGGAAGAAAGGGAAGATGCTTCAATTGTAACAGGTTTGGCCACTATACTAGAGAGTTTCCTAATAAAAGGGATACACCTCGTGATGATGATCACAACCACAACAATTTTAAGGGAAATGGAAATCAAAGGAATAACAGGTTCAACAACAAAGGAAAGAGAAATGCTCCAGCTGCATGATATGGAAATGGTCGACCTACTAAGAAGTCAAGAAACTCCAGGTATGAGGAATCTAATGTTGTAGATTAAGCAAAATGAATTTTATCTTATCTCTACCCTCACTACTGCCTCTCCTCTGAACACATTGGACAACTGGTTGATTGATAGTCGTGTCTCAAGGAACTTCACCAGGTACAAAGAGGCCCTCTCAAATTTGATTGAAAAGGAAACCAATTTGGAGATCATACTTGGAGACAATGCCACCTATCCCGTGAAAGGGACAGGGACTATTACTCTTCATTTAAATCAAGGTCAAATCCTTCATTTACAAGATGTATTATATGTACCTGACTTGAAGAAGAGCCTGGTATCTATTTCGGCGATGGAAGACAAAGGCTTCAAGCTGGAATTTATTGTTGGGAAGGTACGCATTTGGAAAAGGAACTTCAAAGATGCTTTTACTCTCGGATTTAGGGTTGATAGCATTTATTAGGTTGGAGGAAGTCTTTTTGGAGCCATGACATGCAACACTTCTCTTCAATCTGAATTATGGCACCAAAGGTTTGTTCACCTTCATTATAAAGCTCTACCCAATCCTAGGAAGATGGTCACAGGTATGCCCAAATTCAAAGTGGAACATGAAGGTGTTTGTCAGGGTTGTGCCGAAGGGAAACATACAAGGGGCCCATTCCCCTCCAGTGATAGCAAGACTATTGAAATTCTACAGTTAATCCATTTTGATTTGTCTGGTATGTTGCCTGTAACATCTTTGGGAGGATATTTGTACTATGCTATTTTTGTGGATGACTTCTCTCGTAAAACTTGGACTTGAAGAAGAAGGACAAAGTGTTCAAGTGGTTCCGCTCTTTCAAAGTCTTGGTTGAAAATCAAACAGGGAAGAAGATGAAAGTATTGAGGACTGATAATGGAATCGAATATGAGTCAAATGAGTTCAATGACTATTGTAGAGAAGCTGGCATTAAGAGGGAGACCACTATTGCTTATACTCCTGAACAAAATGGTCTTGTCGAAAGGAAGAATCGAACCATCACAGAAGCTACTCGTGCCATGTTTCATGACCAAGGCCTACTGAAGTTTTTATGGGGAGAAGCTTCAAACACTATTGTGTATATTCAAAATAGATGCTCACATCAAGCATTGGACTCCAAAACTCCCGAAGAAGTTTTCACCGATAAGAAACCTGATGTTTCTCACTTTAGAATTTTTGGTAGTCCTTTGTATTTTCATGTGCCGAAGGTAAAGAGAAGCAAGTTGGATGCATCTAGGAAGAAAGGAACATTTGTGGGTTCTTAGTGTCAATAATCACAGTGATCAAATTTACTCTTTCCGTTGTTATTAGAGTCTTATGGTCAAATTGTTATATTTTCAAATAAAATTTGGCATCTCTCTTGGTTGTCAAACGGTCTTAAGTCATTGTCTAGGTGTAATGCCACTCTCATGTCATGGTCATCAAGGTCAATTTGAAATCAGTTTCATGAGTCATTCAGTCCCCAAAGGTCATTTTTCCTTCATTTAGTGTCATTATTAAAAATCTGAAAAGAAAGAGCCATCTCCTCCTTAACCCCACAAAGACATAAATGACACCATAACTGCAGAGCTTGAAAAGGATAAGGAATACTGGCTTGAGAGGGTAAAAAAAAAGTTAGGCTCCTTAGAAATTGAAGGCTGAGAAAAGAAACCAAAGAGGTAACCATAGACCAGCTTTCAATTTGGCAGCTAGACGTACCAAATCAGAGACAACACTCTCTATATCAAGCTCACAGTCGATGGAAATGACTGGAGAATAAGGATTTTAGGCTAATTATAAGCTCAGTAGGGTTTGATTAGGGTTTACTGGACAAAGAAATGCCAGGTTTAGAAACTAGGCAAGGTATCCCAAAATATCAGCTGCAGACATAGTATGAGGCAAGGTAGGTGTGATCAGTGACACAATTGGTTTGTCATTATAGTGTGGTAAGGATGAAACATATAAGAAGTTAAGTGAGCATAATGAATTCACTTATTCAGACGATGAAACACTTAGATGCTTATCTTAAACAAAAATAGAGCATAAAAGAATGATTTATGTTTCAAAACTTAAAATATAAAGCATAGGAAGAAAGTAGATGGCTTCTCGAACAACTTGATCATAAGATGCATAAGAAAAATAGAGAAAAACACCGTCACTAACCACATCACAAGAATCCCATAAAAATAGTTGCAACTGCCTGTAAATTTCTTCTACAAATTGTCAAATACACTAGTGCCAAAAGAATATGAACTTCAAATATCCAACCCTCTCAATGACTTGATTTTGAGTACATATAGAAAATAAAACAAGATTCCACCTCTAGGGATCGAATCCTAATCCATAGCAACTAATTAATGAACCTAATGGCTCATTGCCTAATACTATGGGAGTTAGAAACAACTTTCCCCTTTTTTAGCTAACTAGTTGAGATTTTCTCTCAAGTCATTAAACATAAGATTCTTTTACAATGATGACCATTAATAGGCCTATTAATCATCAAACAACTCTTGAGCCAGCTGTTATTTTGACCAAGTTGACCTTTGACCTCCATGTGTCAAGAAAAATCTTCAAACCCAGAAACGTATCAAAATTTCTCAAAAGCGCAGCGAAAAAAAGGGGTCAAAGACAAACTTATATCTCTTTAACCATAACACCTGTTACAAAAATGGAAGAGGTTTTTGTAGATAAGGTTGTTTTTGATAAAAACCTCTTTCCATTTTTGGAAATTTGTTTCCATTTGCTCGGAATTCGTGCCACAAAATAATCACTAGAACATGAAAAACAGAGTGTTTTATTTTCTGATAAACTAAGCCTCTAAGATGATTGACTATATCTGAAACCATAAAGTATATTCAAAAAATGAGAGGTTCTTGTTTTTAGGTATATTATGAACAAAAACCTCCTCTAGTTTTCAAAAATAATTTCCCGTTTGTTCAAAATCCAAGCTTGAAGTTGGTCACAAAAACACAACAAATCTTGTGGAAACACAGCAGAAGCGCAACAAAACTTTGGAGAGTGATTTGGACGCCTTCTCGGATGATTTTTTTGATGCAAAAGGCATGGTTGGAAAGTTGAAGATGTCTACTACACAATGGATTCATCAAGCACTACAAACACCTACTCCAAACCCCTTGAAAATTGCCTTGAATTCAAAATTTCCCAAAAGCGCAACGAGTGGTCTGAAAAAGTGGCAGAAAGGTCAAAAATAGGCATTATTTGGTCAATTTATGAACATTTATGAACCTTCAAGCCTCCCCATATACTTTTCTGACATCCTTGCATCATTAGCCATCTGCACATGCTTGAAATTAGGCATTTGGACCTCTTGAGAAAAAGCGCAGCAAGTACTTGTGTTTCTGTTGGCTAGTTTTCCTATGTGCACAAAAAGTTCCAAAACATTCCAAACTTTTCTCATTTCCTTTCTTTCATTCATGCCTTCAAAAAACTAAGGATGCATCAGCGAAGAGGTCAAGGTTATCTTTCTTCTTAAGCTTCATTAGGGTCCTTTTGAGCTTCTTCTTCATGTTCTTAACCCTAACCTTGCAAACAATGTTTCTTGTATAGTAGTGCCTTGCCATATGCCTTTGCATAGTGGTATCCCTGTTGGCCTTTCTCAATAGCTTTTCCAAGTGCTCATTTACCCTCTCAAGCTAGTATTCCTTATCCTTTTCAAGCTCAACAGCTATGGTGTCATTTATGTCTTCGTGGGCTTGAGGAGGAGATGGCTCTTTCTTTTCAGATTTTTAATAATGACACTAAATGAAGGAAAAATGATCTTTGGTGACTCAACAACTCATGAAACTGATTTCAAATTGACCTTGATGACCATGAAATCAGAGTGGAATTACACCTAGAAAATGGCTTAGGACCATTTGACAACAAAGAGATGCCAAAATTTTAATTGAAAATATAACAATTTTGTGAAAATTTATGATGTTACTTTATGCAGAAATCTACTATTAGATCTGGTTATACTTCTACTTAACAATTTATTAATGCTGAAATATTCAGATTAACATCGAAGTAAACACATAACAAACTTTCACTGATTCAGATCTAAAATAGAAAAGTGCATGCACACATAGACAAAGTGACATAAGATTTTCTGGACAACTGTCCCCGAAAAAATCCAATGCGGGAAAACCGGTCTTCTGACTGCTACAGGGTTTGTATTATTAAGTAGTTTTATGAATACATCAAATCTGGGCACCACACTGGTTAAACCGACAAAGAAAAAGATAGATTTGCAGCTAACATGTTGTTCTTAAGCCAAAATACTGACTGATCCACACCCTCAAACGGGATTTACAAGACTCAGCCAAATTTTGGCCCTAGAAACCCCAGCGCTACCCCTGAAGCCCCTGCGTCAGTCTCTTCAACCTCTACATGCCTCTGCACTGGCTTGGAGAGGGTTGCGTAACCCCAGAATGGGTGACGCAGACCCTACGTTGCCCCTGAGGGTCTCTGCATAACCCAGATGGGTCTCCTATTGCCCAATGTTGCCCTAAGGGACTACGTACAACCTGTGTAGCTGAAGCTGCCTCAGCGCTGCGCCGCCATTGCCCTCTCTCCTGCTGCTGCCTTTGCTTCTCTATGCTGCCTCTGGAAGTTGCTCTCTGCCTCTTGCTGATTGTAGGCACTGGGATCAAATTATCCCCTTTGCCTAAATTACCCCTCTCTGCAGCTAAAACACTTCTGAAAGTTCTTAGTAAACCCTGTCCTAGAACTTCGACTTAGTCTTAGTTCTCTGCCTCTATGTGTGTTGTCCAAATGACCCCAAGCCTTTCCTTTATACTTTTCTCGTTGGGAAACCAACGACCATGATCAGATCTTGAATCAATTACTAAGATTAAAAGAAAGCTTGATCCATGTGACATAAGACAATTTCATCACATGTTTTAATTAATTACCTTTAATAATTTAATTTCCTAAGTTAGTCTTAGGGTCCTTAATTAAAATTATTATTTAATTAATTAATTATTTCCCAAACTGGATGAAATTTCCCAAATCCCTTTCTGGGTCTTGGAGATTTCATGTACTCATGAAATTTCCCAAATCCCTCCACAAATTTTGGGAGCTAGAGCACATCCGATGCTACTCTAACACTCAAGAAAACTCAACACTCCCTCGTAGCGAGGAATGTGCTCTAGTACAAACTTTGCTTCACCTCGAAGCTATGCACTGATCTTTGGTGTGGGTCTCTGCCCTGATGCTGGACCTGCTGCCCTTCATCACTGTGTTGTTGTTGCCATTTTGTATTGCTTCCCATGACGTTGCCCTCGTTACTACTACATATGTACTACAACTCCCTCTCAATCTGTTGCATCGTGCTGCCAACTGCTGCACTGCATCTTCAGTTGCTGAGAGAAACAACTGAAGCTTCTGCCCAATCTTTGACAGAAAAATCAGTTGGGTTGCATCCTCATCACTGAAGCTCTATCGGCTGCTGATATGTGTTTTCATCGGGGGGATGATGCACAACAACAACTATGCACTGCGTAAGAAGACTCCCTCTGCACTATTGAAGTCACATCAGCCCCTTGTGCTGAAATCTCTCACGCTGCTAATGCGTTGCGCTGTCCTCTTGAAGCCTCCACACTACTGCAACTCTCCTTTGCATAAGCAGCTCTGCTCTGTGCTGCTGAAGTCACATCAGCGTCTGCGCTGCTACTATTACGCTACTGCTGCATCTACCTTGCGCTGCTCGCATCAGCCTTCAAATTTGCCTCTTCTTCATTCGTGATTCTCTGCATCAACTGCTCCACTTGTCCTACTACTGTCTTAAGGCTCCTGTAGCTCTGATGTGATCCAAGAGATTGTGAAAATTCTACTGCAATGTATTGGTTTATTTCCTCCTACTTGATTTAATTAATACAAGTTATTTTTAGAAATTAGATTAAGAAAATAACGAAAATAAACACAACTACAACCTACACATGCAGATCATTTACTGAATAATTTACTCATGCAACAAAGTGACACATGGATTTTTGGACATAAGTCCCCGGAAAAACCCAAAGCGGGAAAACCGGTTCAGCAGATATGAGGGTTTATTATTAAGTAGTTCTGAGTACAGCAAATTTAGGTTCCAACCTTGGAAAACCCAACAGAGAATAAAAGATATAAAATCTGTAGCTAACCTAAAGATTAGTGCCAAATATCTGACTGATCCACACCCTCAAATGGGATTTACAGGACTCAGCCCAGATCTGACCCTAGAAACCCTCAGCGCTGCTTCTGAAGCCCCAGCGTTGCCTTGGAGGGACTGCGTCAGCCTCTGCATGGCTCTAGGAGGGCCCGTGTCACCCTAGGAGGCTCTATGCTGCCCCTGCACTGCCTCTTCTTGGCCAGCATCAGCCTAACATGGCCCTATCTGCCTCTACGCTGTCCCTGCTGGTCTGCATGGCTCTGAAGCCTCTCTACGTTGTCATTGAGCTGCTCCTCTTAAGTCTTGCTGTCTCTTGGCCCTGGAATCAGAACATTCCCTTGGCCAATACTACCTCTCACTGCAAGAAAGTCCATTGGAAATTCTTAGCAAACCCGCCCTAGAATTCCAGATCTATTCCTTAGTTCTACAGAAATGCGTGTCTTCAACTGACCCTCAAGCCTTTCTCTTATACTTTTTCGTTGAACCCTTCAATGGCTGAGATTAAAAGACTGCTTGATCCATGTGACTTAAGACAATTTCAGCACGTGTCAATTAATTCACTTTAATTATTTTATTTTCCCAAGTTAGACTTAGGAAATTCATCAAAAATAATTAACTATTTGAATAACTTGAACACAACTTGAAATTTCTCAAATCCATTTCTGGGTCTCGTAGATCAAGTGTACTCTTCCCTCCACAAAATTTGGGAGCTAGAGCACAACTGATGCTACCCCAAATACACAAAATCTCAACACTCCCTCTTAGCATCAGAAGTGTGCTCTAGCAATACATCACACCATGCATTACAAGATCTTGAGTACTGGATCTGTGTTGTTGATGCTTGGCCTGCTGCCCTCCATCCACTGCACTGCTTCTCTCTGTATTGCTGCCCATGCCACTGCCACATCTGTACTGCAGCTCCCTCTCAAATTGTTGCATCATGCTGCCCATAGCACTGCCACTGCTAACTACTGCACTGCAACTCAGTGGCTGAGAAGTAAGCAACTGAAAGACTCTGCCCAACTGTTTGACAGACAACTCAAGTTTCCCTCCACCACTGAAGCTCCCTGGATGTTGAATCACGCTGTCCCACTGGAGACATTGTCATGCTGCAACTCTACATTGCGTGAGCCCATCTTCTCTGCGTTGCTGAAGTCCCATCAACCTCTCTGCATTGTTGCATCCATGCTGTTGCTGCCTCTGCATCACATTGCTCCCTCTTCAGCTCTACAACTCCCTGTTGCTCTTCAATGTGGTCATCTACAACCATCTCCCGACTCATCTTGCTACCGTGTTAAGGCTCCCGTAGCTCGTATGTGATCCAAGAGTAGGGCTGACTCAAGGATCCCCCATCAAATATGGATACTCTAGATATCCATGTCACCCCACCTCTTCTCTCGAGGTGCATGAGCACTCATGGCTACATCATCATCAGAGCCATCGTCATTTACTACTGCAGCCTTGGAATCAGAAGCTCCTTTGTCCTTCTTCTTAGGACAACTGCTGGCGAAATGATCAAGATCACCACAATTAAAGCACCGAGCCTTGGAGAGATCCTTCTTCTTCTTCCCTTGCTTCCTTTCCCTTGATGCAAGGGTTGCATCCTCCTCCTCTTCTTTCTTCACTCTGGCTGATTCACTTCCTCTACTATTGGATTGTTTCTTGGTGATCCTCTTGATCTCCTCTTGGTGGAGAATAGCCCACATATCTATCTGCCCATGATGGTAACGCTACCCTTCCCAGAATGCTCTAGACAAACGTTTCTGATTCTTCAGAGATAGCATTCAAGGTCGTCCTCACTAGGAGCCCTTCATCTGGATTAGCACCCATGCGAATCAGTTGGTCACAGATAGCTTGAAGTCTGAAGAGGAACGGATCTATCTCTTCACCCTTCATCATCTGGAACATGCGCATTTGATTCTCAAGAAGCATTCTTCTTTGCATAGAACCTCCTTGGTACATCACTTCCAAAGATAACCACATGTTATGTGTTGTATTCTTACCAGTGACATGAGGAATCACATGGTCCTTGACTCCGTTTATGATCAACCTCTTCATCCGTGCTTGATTCTCTTCATACTTCTTGAGTGGATCTACATCAATTGGTACAGCAAGTGTCTTCTCTGCATGATCTTTGAGACCATACTCATCCAGAACTGAGAGGATTCTGGTCTTCCAGATAACATAGTTGGACATGCCATCCAATCTATCTTGATTCCTCAATCCATATCGAGCCATCTTTGTTTAGATCTGAAGAAAACAATACTTCTCCCTCTGGATTTGGGTTTCTTGGTGACTAGAAACCCTCTAGTAACTTCTTCTTTCTTCAAACTGTCTTCCCTCCTAGAAATCTTCTACAAAAACTCACATGGACAGTATTCTTCGATCCTCCTGATCGAATCTCAGATCTGTTTGGCTCAGATCTGCTGAATGATTGTCTTCCTCCTGCTTTTGTTGCCTTAGGCACAATTCTGCACCTGCAGAATCTCTACCCCACCAGCATTGCTGAAGATTTGAAGCACTGCTTCCGGATCTTGGAAAAATTTTCTGGAACAAGAGAAGTGACTGGACAACATCCTCCTGGCTGGCCCAGCGCAGTCCCAGCATTGCTCAGAAGTGGATTGCGTAACCCCAGACTGGGTGATGCAATCCTTACGCTGCCCTGGGAAGGGTCTGCGTAAGCCTAAAGGCCTTCTGCAGCTTTAGCGTTGTCTCCTAGATCTTCTTTCCCTTGCTGTCAAGACGTTGTTTCCGGATCTGTTGCTTCTTCTACCACCCTGCAAAAAAATATTTCTTTAGCCGATTTGTTGGAGATTCAGCTTGATTTGCTATCACTCTGATACCATGTGAAAAATCTACTGCAATGTATTGGTTTATTTCCTCCTACTTGATTTAATTAATACAAGTTATTTTCATAAATTAATTTCAGAAAATACGAAAATAAACACAACTACAACGTATGCATGCAGATCATTTACTGAATAATTTACTCATGCAACAAAGTGACACATGGATTTTTGGACATAAGTCCCCGGAAAAAACCCAAAGCGGAAAAACCGGTTCAGTAGATATGAGGGTTTATTATTAAGTAGTTCTAAGTATAGCAAATCTGGGTTCCAACCTTGGAAAACCCAACAAAGAATAAAAGATATAAAATCTGTAGCTAACCTGAAGATTAGTGCCAAATATCTAACTGATCCTCACCCTCAAATGGGATTTACAGGACTCGACCCGGATTTGCCCCTAAAAACCCTCAGCACTGCTTCTGAAGACCCAGCGTTGCCCTGGAGGGACTGCGTTAGCCTTTGCGTGGCTCAAGGAGGGCCTGTGTCACCCTAGGAGGGTCTACGCTGCCCCTACACTGCCTCTTTTGGCCAGCATTAGCCCAGCGTGGCCCTAGCTGCCTTTGCGCTATCCCTGCTGCTCTGCGTGGCTCTAAAGCCTCTTTGCGTTGTCCTTCAACTGCTCCTCTTGCCTCTTGCTGTCTCTTGGCCCCGGAATCAGAACATTCCCTCGGCCAATACTACCCCTCACTGCAGGAAATTCCACTGGAAATTCTTAGCAAACCCGCCCTAGAATTCCAGATCGATTTCTCAGTTCTATAGAAAATGTGTGTCTTCAACTGACCCTCAAGCCTTTCTCTTGTACTTTTTTGTTGAACCCTTCAACAACTGAGATTAAATCATTCATCAACGGCTGAGATTAAAAGGCTGCTTGATCCATGTGACTTAAGACAATTTCAGCATGTGTTAATTAATTCACTTTAATTATTTTATTTTCCTAAGTTAGACTTAGGAAATCCATTAAAAATAATTAATTATTTGAATAAATTGAACACAACTTGAAATTTCTCAAATCCATTTCTGGGTCTTGTAGATCAAGTGTACTCTAATCCCTCCACAAAATTTGGGAGCTAGAGCACAACTGATGCTACCCCAAATACACAAAATCTCAACAGAGATGAGCTACTCAGGGATCCCGCCACCATTCTGTAGCTGCTCTACAAATCCATGTCGCCCCACTTTCGTGGTTCATGAGCGCTCATGGTTGCATCATCATCTGACCCATCGTCCGCCACAACAGCCTTGGAAGTAGAAGCTTCCTTGTCCTTCTTCTTCTATGGACAATTGCTGGAGAAATGTCCTAGTTCGCCGCACTGGAAACACTTGATCTTTGATAGATCACACTTCTTCTTCCCTTGTTGCCTCTTTGATGCCAAGGTTGCATCGTCTTCATCTTCCTTCTTTACCTTACTAGATCCCATGTTGTACTGCTTCTTGGTGATTCTGCGGAGTTCTTCTTGACGTAAGATTGCCCACAAGTTGTCCTAGTCGGGAAGGTCCGCTTTGGCCAAGACACTTTGGACAAAGTTTTCCCACTCTTCTGTGGCCGCATTGAGTGCATTCCTTACCATCACATCATCCTACACCTTTTCTCCCATGGCAGACAACTGATCTTTGATCGTCTGTAATCTGAAGAGGAAGTGCTCTATCTCTTCTCCCTTGGTCATCATGAATGATCGTAGCTGATTCTCCAGAAGCATCTTCCTCTGGACAGACTTCCCTTCATAAAGGGTTGTCAAGGCTTTCCACACCTCACGAGCTTTTTTATTTTCGGCTATGTGTGGAACAATATGGTCCTTAACCCCATCCATTATGCGTTTGGCATGTGCCGCAGCCTCATCGTGCTTCGCCAGGAGAAAAACATTGGTTGGCGTGGCCAGGACTTTTTCTGTATGCTCCCTTAGACTGTATGCCTCCATGACTACCAGGATTCTGGCCTTTCAAAATGAAAATTTGGATAGGCCTCCTAACCTATCCTAATCACGTAGTCCGTGAGGTGCCATTTGCTCAACAAATCTGTCGGAACTCCTCCTCTCTATGCTAGAGATCTAGATCTAGGGTCCTTGGCGAAACAGGCACCCTCTGCTCCCTTTAACAACTGATTTCCTCTTGGAAATCTGCCAAATCAACAACGAAACAACTCTCTTCGATCCATTGATCAATCTACAGATTCCTTTGGCTTGAAACCCTCTGAGAAGTTGATCTAATCTCGCTCTTTGTCACTAGTGCTTAGGCTGAATTCTAAAACTTCAAAAATTTAACCCCACCAGCACCTTCTGAATTTTTGCAGCTCTGCTTCCAGCACTTCTGAATCAGACAACTTCAGATTTGCGTCACCCTAGCTGGCCTCTGCATGAGTAGATAGTCCCAACGCTGCCTCTGCGCAGTAAATACGTGGGCCTGCGTGGAGATAGCATTGTACTGCATCACCTTGACCTCTGCGTGGCTCTGCTCCCTTTGAAACTGTGTTGTCCCTTCGGATCTAGGTTTCTACTATTGTTGCTACTCTCGCTGCTGTTTTTTACAGCAAGATTCTTCAGTCCTCTGTTGGTGACCATGCTAGATTTGCAATCGCTCTGATACGATGTGAAAATTTCTGACATTACTTTATGCATAAATCTACTATTAGATCTAGTTATACTTCTCCTACTTAACAAGTTATTAATGCTTAAATCTTCAGATTAACATCGAAGTAAACACATAACAGACTTTCACCGATTCAGATCTAAAACAGAAAAGTGCATGCACACATAGACAAAGTGACACAAAATTTTCTAGACAATAGTCCCCAGAAAAACACAATGCGGGAAAACCAATCTTCTAGCTGCTGAAGGGTTTGTATTATTAAGTAGTTTTCTGAATTCATCAGTTTTGAGCACCACATTGGTTAACTAGATAGAGAAATAGATAAATCTGCAGCTAAACTATTGTTCTTAAGCCAAAATACTAACTGATCCACACCCTCAAATGGGATTTACAAGACTCAGCCAAATTCTGGCCCTAGAAACCCCAACATTGCCCCTGAAGCCCCTGTGTCAGTCTCTTCAACCTCTGCGTTGGCATGGAGAAAGTTTGGGTGACGCAACCCCTACGCTGCCCCTGAGGGTCTCTGTGTAACACATATGGGTCTTCTGCTGCCCAATGTTTCCTTAGGAGGGATTGCGTAGCACCTACGTAGTTGAAGTTGCCTCTGCGTTGCGCAACTAATGCTGCCTCTGCTTCTCTGTGCTGCCTCTGGAAGTTGCTCTTCACCTCTTGCTAATTCTAGGCACTGGGATCAAATCATCCCCTTTGCCGAAACTACCCCTGTGTATAGTTGAAACACTTCTGAAAGTTCTTAGTAAACCCTGCCCTAGAACTTCAGCATAGTCTCATTGCTCTGCCTCTGTGTGTGTTCTCGAAATGACCCCAAGCCTTTCCTTTATACTTTTCTCGTTGGGAAACCAATGACCATGATCAATTCTTGAATCAATGGCTAAGATTAAAAGAAATCTTGATCTGTGTGACTTAAGTCAATTTCATCACATGTTTTAATTAATTACCTTTAATAATTTAATTTTCCTAAGTTAGACTTAGGGTCCTTAATTAAAATTATTAATTAATTAATTATCTCCCAAACTGGATGAAATTTCCCAAATCCCTTTCTTAGTCTTGGAGATCTCATGTACTCTAGTCCCTCCACAAATTTTGGGAGCTAGAGCACATCTGATGCTACCCCAAAACTCAAGAAAACTCAACAAATTTGACCATAAGACTCTAATAACAATGGAAAGAGTAAATTTGATCATTGTGACTATTGGACACTAACATGGGCTACAGTGAAACTTCAAAGGCATATAGAATCTATGTGCCTGGTCAAAGGGAAGTGGAAATAAGTCATGATGTCACCTTCGATGAAGATGTTGCCCTTGTGAAGGTTAGAGATCTTCCTATTCCAAGGAAGGACAAAAATGAAGATGTAGGAAAGCAGAAAGAACCAAAGGATGAATCGATGCCTGATGTTGAAGGGTTGATGGATCCCATTGTTCCAACTCCTAGTGAGCCCTCTTCCTCAAAAAGGAGACCTTCATGGCTCAAAGACACTCTCGAAGATGATAAGAGACACATTGCACTGATGGGGACATTTCGTGAAAGTAAGAAGTCGAACAGGTACCAAGGGGTACTTAGTTGCCATGAGCACCATTGTTCAATCTGAGCCTAGCACATTTGAAGAAGTCGTGAAGCACCGAGTTTGGAAGGATGCAATGAATGAAGAGTATGATTCGATCATGAATAATGATGTTTGGGATGTGGTTCCTAGACCCAACGACAAGTCTGTGGTCACGTCTAAGTGGCTTTACAAAATCAAACATGGACCTGATGGGAGTCTTGAAAGATTCAATGCCAGGTTCGTTACCCGAGGCTTCTCTCAAAAGAAAATATGAATCATAAAATGGTCCTAAGAGAGAAGCTCAAAAGAACCAGACAAAATAATGGAGGGAACATTGTCAACCATCTCACCCATATCAGGATAGTCAGAGATGAGCTAGCAGCCATTGGAGACAAAGTTGATGATGAAGAGCTTGTGAGAACAACCCTGAATGGGTTTCAAAAGCAATTGGATGTTCTTTTGCAAGTGGTTAGTGGAAACTCTATTTTTCCTACTTTGGAATGCTTGTGGAATGACTTCACATAGGAGGAGCTTTGACTGAGCCTTGTGAAAGGCAACATTGGTACTAGCAGTAGTTCTGAGCAAAAGGGAGATGACAGTGAGAATATTGCTCTTGTGAGCAAGGGAAAAGCAAAGAAGGGATCCAGTAAAGGGTCCAAATCCAAGGTGGAAAAGAAGGAGGATATGTCGAAGATCAAGTACTATGGTTGTCACGAATTTGGCGATTACCGCAGTAGTTGCCCGCACAAGAAGAAAGGTGACAAGAAGGGCAAGAAACAGTTAGCAGCAGTCGCAGATGAGCTTTGTAATCGAATGGAGGATGATTTTACACTCATCACTTGCAACAGCAGTCCAGGAGAGTTGTGGCTGAGTGAAATGCGCCATGGAGTACTCAAGGAGATAGGTGTTCCAAATGCGAGCACAGAGCATGATGGTGTCAAACATAAAACACCTTCCTCGTTAAGAGGGAGTGTTGGTTGATCTAGCTCAAACACGTGTTCTAGCCTCAGGTGGTGTTAGTGATTCTAGGAACGTAAAAGTAGAAAATATCTCCAATCCCAAGTTATTCTTTTGAATGTAAATGTCTTAATTAGATTAATTAATCAGCTTTTAATTATTTTCCTAAGTTTTATCTTAGGGAAGTAAATTAATTAGTTAGTAATAATTGAGACGTGGTCGACTTTCCTCTAGAGACTTCTAGTAAAGTTTCTAAGTGATCTTAGCCATCGATTAGATCATTTTAGATCTAGATCTTGGTTGTTGATTTCTCAAAGAGAGATTGTAAAGGAAATCGATTGACAACCTTGGAGATCATTCATTGTAACGAAGTGGACACAGTGATAGTGTGGTGTTTGACACTAGTGAGGCCAAGTTATTGAGGTCATGAGTGTTCCAGGAGAGGCCGAGGCTTCTCTAAGAGAGGTCGAGATTCCTTGTGGAAGCTAAGATTTCCAAGAGTATAGATTTCCAGAAGGGTTGTACGAGTTGCCAACATAGCCGAGAGGCTAATTTTGTCCACGCCATGAGCATCAAGGAGCCAAAGGAGCCACACATGTGAAAATTCCTCAATCGGAATCCCTACTGTAGCAACTAGGTAAGTTTCTTCTATTTTGTTAAATTACTAAACAAAATTGTTTACTGTTTACTACGGTAAATAACGAAACTACACACTGTAGCCTTCACAAATATAAAATATTGCGGAAACAAAATACTGCATAGGAAAGAAATGAACACACACACATGTACATCGTGATTTTTGGACAAACGTCCCCGGAAAAACCCAATGTGGGAAAACCGGTGTAGCGGCTGACTATTTTATTATTATGCAGTAGTTTTCTGAGTACAAATCTATGACTGTCCAAATTGACAAATCATACAGAGGAAAACTGACAAATAAGTCTCGTGAGAAAATCTCACTTTACCACTGGGATCCGGCACTAACCATAGCTCTGGATGAGCTGCTCTACGTTGCCTATGTGTAGTGACTGCGTCACACTATGCAGTCTCTGCATCACAATTCGATGTAGCCTTTCCTCTTGTCAATTGTAAATTTTTGTAGATGTTCTATGCTTGATGCAACTTTACTTTTTATCCCAATATTAGTTAGCAATCACATAAACAATAAAGTAAAATGCTGACAGAACATACCAGTAGATCGACATAAGACAAGCCAAAATATATAAGTGTGTTGGTGTGTTACGGCGCTCAGCAGGATGCTTCAACAAGCAAATTCTCAATACAGTCAGCTAACCAGAAGTGTCAAACGACCCTGTAGGACATCCAGATCAGTCAACCCCAAAATTCAACGAAAGTCAACGTTGTCAGTCAACCGTCAATGCAAACAACAGTAGCAGCAAGGTCAACGCAACCAAGTCAAAGTCAACGTCCAGCCTCAGGACCAAAGTCAACACTGATCAATGCTGCAGTAGAAACCCTAGGCCGAAAACCAAAATTTTCTTCTTGCTGAAATTTTGCATGTGTGAAGAGAAGAGCCTCCAAGGTGATCTGACCAATCTGATGATGAGAGAGAAATGTGTGAGGATTTGTTGAGTGAAAATGTCCTCCAACATTGACCAATTTATATCCATCAATGAGGGTGTGTGACACAACTGCTAGGGCTCCAAACCTTTAGGCCGACCTGCACATATTTTGAATAAATTCAAAATAAATGTCTTTCTCATCAGATCAAGATGATCTTTAGATCGATCTTGCACCTCTCCGAAGGAGGAGTTCAATAAAAATTTTAGCATCTTCATCTGAGCATCACGACATGGAGTTTGGACCTAGTTGTCCAAAATTAACATCGTTGGACCTTCTGTTGACTGGAAATGAGGCTCTCCTGGACTCCATAAACTCCCTCCGGCTTCTAGCACTGACCCTCGACTGTTTCCTTAGCAAAATTTAGGACTCTCTCTGAAGCACTACGCTACCTCTGTGTGGCACTGCGTTGCCTCTCTATGGTTCTTACTTCCTCCTCGTTGCACTCACCGAAGCTGGAAAATCTTCCTCCAGCCAACTATCCCTACCTTTCACTGCAAAGAAATCACTCGATCTCTCTCCAGCAACTGTTGCGCTGCTCTCTTGAGAATCCCATCTCTAGATCTCTCCCACTCAATGTGTTCTCCAAGTTCCCTTCGAGCTCCTCCTTATAATCTCTTGTTGACAAATCAACGGCCAAGATTAGATCTTAATCAATGGCTCAAATCATTTAGGACTCGATCCACGCCTTTATCTATAAAATTCACACCCGATTTAATTAATACCCTTTAATTATTCTTATTTCTTAAGTTTAGACTTAGGAATCCATTAAAAATAATCAATTATTAATTAAATCCTCTCTGAGTGGAATTTCCCCAAACAATTTTTAATTATTGGAGAATGCATGTGTCTTAGCCTCTCTGCAAAATCTCGAGGGTAGAGCACATCCGATGCTACAAATATTAACACACGTGTGAGGTCGTATTGGTGATATTTACTATGAGAGATTGTTCCAGGTTGCAAAGGGTGGATGTGAGCCTTCTAATGGTCAAATCGAATGGTGGAGGTGAAGAAAATATTTTTCAGAGCTTTTACGAGGTTGGGCAAGAAATATTAAGATATTCATCAATTGCAAAATTTGTTGAAGATTATTAAAATTCTCATATCTGAAGAACTAGTTTTCCCTTTGGGGTTTTCCCTAGGATGTTTTGTCCGAAAATATTGTCCATTTTGTCATTGGTTTTCTATCAGAATTTTGACAATTTATTTTTGTGAATATTGCAATTAAGCTTTTATTCAGTATTTGCAGTATATTAATATTGTTAAAAATTAAATACATTGGATAATTACTAGTCGATTTCTATATGCGATGCTTTTATCGAATTTTCATACTCTAGTGCTAAAATGAGTGTAGAGGGCTCCAAAAATCAAGGTCTAGGGGTTGGCCCCAGGGCTTCCATGCAAATCATCCTGTGGACCCTAGTTTTGTGTTTGGGCCACAAAAGCTAGTCTCATGGGTCTCCCGGTGGTGAACTAGCCTAGCTCTACTCTAATGTTGAGGGCTTTGAGAATGGTGCTAGCCCATGTCTCAAGGGGTGAGACAAACCTCATCTGGGCCTCAGATCAGCTGCCAAATTATGTGATCATTACGAAGTTGATTGGTGCATGCTAGTCCAAGTTCATCATCTCGTGAATAATATGGGGCAAAGTGCAAGCCTACTGAGGTGCTGAGGGTTCCCATGGATATGAATGATGCTCTGCAAGTGACACGAATCCCATGGCCCTCAATGCTTCCCCTATAGGGTGTCATATGCTTCTCTAGTGAGCTTGGGTCCCAATTAAGTTGCCCAACCCATGATGAAAACCACATGCCAATCATACACAATATCCTATGCTACATCTTTATGTGAAATTCCTCAATCAAAATCCCTACTGCAGCAATTGGTTAAGTTTCTTCTATTTTGTTAAATTACTGAACAAAATTATTTACTATTTGCTACGATAAATAACGAAACTAACACACTGTAGCCTTCACATTTATAAAACACTACGGAAACAAAATACTACGCAGGAAAGATACAAACACACACAACTACACCGTTGGTTTTGGACAAATGTCCTTAGGAAAACCCAATGTGGGAAAACCAGTGCAACAGTTGAGGGTTTTATTATTATGCAGTAGTTTTTTGAGTACAAATCTATGACTGCCCAAACTGACAAATCATACAGAGGAAAAATTGACAAATAAATCTCATGACAAAATCTCACTCTACCACCGGGATCTGGCACTGACCTTAGCTCTGGATGAGCTTCTCTCCGCTACCTCTGCACAGTGATTGCGTCACCCGACGCAGTCTCTACGTCATAACTCGGAGCAGTCTCCCCTCTTGTCATTAGATCTTCTGTTGACTAGAAACGAGGCCCTCCTAGCCTCCGGAAACTCCCTCCGGCTTCTGGCACTAACACTCGATTGTTTCCTCAACAAAAATTCAGACTCCCTTTGAAACATTGTGCTTCCTTTGCATGGCACTGCATTGTCTCTCTGTGGCTCTTACTACCTCCTCTGTCTTACACTCATCGAAGTTGAAAAATCTTCCTCCGGCCAACTATCCTTGCCCCTCACTGCAAAGAAATCACTCGATCTCTCTTTGAAAATTCTACTGTAGTATCATGGTTTACTTCTCCTACTTGATTAAATTATACAAGTTATCTTCAGAAATTAGATTCAAAAAATACCGAAGTAAACACAACTAACAGTCTACACATGTTGATCATTTATTGAATATTATGCTCATTCAAACAAAGCGACACACTGATTTTTGGACATAAGTCCCTGGAAAAACCCAAAGCGAGAAAATCGGTGCAACAGATATAAGGGTTTATTTTATTAAGTAGAATATGAGTACAACAAATCTGGGTTCCAGATCTGGAAAACCCGACAAAGAATAAAAGAAATCAGCAGCTAACTTGTTGTTCCAAGACCAACTGTCTGACTAATCCACACCCTCTAACGGGATTTACAAGACTTAGCCCGTATTTGGTCCTAGACACCCCAGCGCTGCGTCTGAAGCTCCAGCGTTAGCCCTGCTAGGCTCTGCGTGACATTGCGCTGCTCAGAGAGGGTCTGCGTAACCCCAGACTGGGTGACAAAGTCCTTACGCTGCCTTTGAAGGCCTCTGCGTAACTTCTGAAGCTCTTTGAAGCTGCAACACTACGCCTTCCTGGGCCTACGTAGCGACTAAAGCCTCTATGCTGCATAGTTGTTGCTCTCTGCTCCTTTGTGTTGTCCTTGAAAGCTGCTCCTCTACCTCTTGCTGACTCTTGGCTCCAGGATCAGATCATCTCCTTAGCCAATGTTACCCCTCACTGCAGAAAACTCCTCCAGAAATTCTTAGCAAACCCTTCCCTAGAATTCCAGATCAGTCTCTCAGCTCTGCATCTGTGTGTGTGTCTCCAACTGACCCTCAAGCCTTTCTCTTATACCTTTTCGATGATCTCATCAATGGTCGATATTAAAACATTCATCAACGGTTGAGATTAAAAGACTGCTTGATCCATGTCTTTTAGAACATTTCAGCACATTTGTTAATTAATTCACTTTAATTATTTAATTTTCCTAAGTTTAGACTTAGGAAATCCATTAAAATAATTAATTATTTGAATAACTTGAACACCAGCTGAAATTTCACCAGACACTTTCTGGGTTTTAGAGTTCAAATGTGTCTTAGCCCCTCCACAATATTTCAAGGCTAGAGCACACCCGATGCTACCCAACTACACAAAATATTAACACTCCCTCTTAGCATGGAGTGTGCTCTAGCAATACATCCACAGCATGCACTGCAAGATTTTGATGTTGGTTTCTGTGTTGCTGATGCTTGGCCTGCTGCCTTCCATCCATTACACTGCTGCTTTCTGTATTGTTTCCCATGTCACTGCCACCTCTGTATTGCAGCTCGCTCTCAAATTGTTGCATCATGTTGCCCATAGCACTGCCACTGCTAACTGTTGCACTGCAACTCAGTTGCCGAGAAGTAAGCAACTGAAGGACTCCTATTCAATAGTTGACAGACAAGTCAAGTTGCCTCCCATCACTGAAGCTCCCTTGGCTACTGATTTGCGATGTCCTCCTAAATCCATTGCGCTATTGCAACACTGCACTGCGTGAGCTCAGCCTCTCTGCGCTGCTAAAGTCCCATCAGTCCTTGCGTTGCTGCCTCCACGCTGATGCTGCCTCTGCATTACATTGCTCCCTCTCCAGCTACTCCACTGCCCTTTGCTTCACTGTGACCTTCTGCAACCATCTCCTAACTCATCCCGCTACTGTCTAAAGGCTCCCGTAGCTCGTATGTGATCCAAGAGTAGGGTTGACTTAAGGATCCTGCCACTTCTGTAGATGCTCTACAGATCCATGTCACCCCACCTCTTCTCTCGAGGCACATGAGCACTCATGACTACATCATCATCAGAACCATCATCCTTTGCTGCTGCAGCCTTGGATTCAGAAGATCCTTTGTCCTTATTAGGACAAGTGCTGGTGAAGTGTCCAAGTTTGCCACAGTTAAAGCACCAGACCTTGGAAAGGTCCCTCTTCTTCCCTTGTTGCTTTCTTTCCTTTGATGCAAGGGTTGCATCGTCTTCCTCTTCTTTCTTCACTCTGACTGTCCCGCCATCGATATTCTGCTTCTTGGTGATTTTCCTGATCTCCTCTTGGCAGAGGATTGCTCACATGTCTTCCCAGGATGGTAATGCTACTTTGCCCAGTATACTCTGACAAATGTTTCCCATTCCTTGGAGACTGCATTCAGGGCAGTCCTTACTAAGAGTCCTTCATCTGGAGTTGCACCTATGCCATCCAGTTGGTCTCAGATGGTCTGAAGTCGGAAAAGGAAAGCATCTATTTCCTCACCCTTCCACATTTGGAATAGCCTCATCTGATTCTCTAGAAGAATTTTTCGTTGGACGAAGCTTCCTTGATACATCGCCTCTAGAGCGATCCACATGTCATTTGTCGTGTTCTTACCGGCAATATGTGGTACTACGTGATCCTTCACTTCGTCCATGATCAAACGCTTAGTCCACGTTTGATTCTCATTAAATTTCTTCAAAGGATCAGGATCTGCAGGCAGAGTTAGAACACTCGTCGCATGGTCCTTGATGCCGTACTCATCAAGAACTAATATGATCCTGGCCTTCCAGATGACAAAGTTGGACACACCGTCCAACCTATCCTGATCTCTCAGCCCATGAGAAGCCATCTAGCTTAGATCTGACAGAAACGGTATTCTTCTCCCTCTTCCTGTGGCTACACAGAAACTCTGGATCTGGGTTTCTTGGTGACTAAAAACCCTCTAGCAACTGCTTCTTTTGAAAACTGATTTCCCTCCTGGAAATCTTCAGCCAAAATCAATCAGACGTTCTCTCTGATCCTCCTGATCGAATCTCAGATCTGTTTGGCCCAAATCTGCTTAGTAACTGTCTTCCTCCCACTCTTTGTTAACTTAGCTAGGCATAATTCTACACCGACAAAATCTCTACCACACCAACACTGATGAATATCTGAAGCACTGCTTCCAGATCTTGGCAAGACTTTCTTGCAACAGGAAGAATGACTGGACTGCGTCTCACTGACTGATTAAATTATACAAGTTATCTTCAGAACTTAGATTTAGAAAATACCGAAGTAAACACAACTAACAATCTACACATGCAGGTCATTTACTGAATATTACGCTCATTCAAACAAAGTGACACTGATTTTTGGACAGAAGTCCCTGGAAAAACCCAAAGCGGGAAAACCAGTGCAGCAGATATGAGGGTTTATTTTATTAAGTAGAATCTGAGTACAACAAATCTGGGTTCCAGATCTGGAAAACCCGACAGAGAATAAAATAAATCTACAGCTAACCTGTTGTTCCAAGACCAAATGTGTGACTGATCCACACCCTCAAACAAGATTTACAAGACTCAGCCCGGATCTGGTCCTAGACACCCCAGTGTTGCCCCTGAAGCCCCAGCGTCAGCCTTGCTAGGCTCTGCGTGCCATTGCACTGCTCAGAGAGGGACTGCGTAACCCTAGACTGGGTAACGCAGTCCTTACGCTGCCTTTGAAGGCCTCTGCGTAACTTCTAAAGCTCTTTGAAGCTGCAGCGCTGCCCCTTTCTGGGCGTTCGTAGCACCTGCGTAGTGACTGAAGCCTCTGTGCTGCGCAGCTGCTGCTGCTGCTCTCTGCTCCTCTGCGCTATCCTTGATAGTTGCTCCCTTTCCTTTTGTTGACTCTTGGCTCCGGGATCAGATCATCTCCTCAGCCCATACTACCCCTCGCTGCAGAAAACTCCTCCGGAAATTCTTAGCAAACCTTGCCCTAGAATTCCAGATTAGTCTCTCAGCTCTGCATCTATGTGTGTGTGTGTCCAACTGACCCACAAGCCTTTCTCTTATACTTTTTCAATGATCTCATCAACAGTCGAGATTAAAACATTCATCAACGACTGAGATTAAAAGACTGCTTGATCCATGTCTTTTAGAACATTTCAGCACATGTGTTAATTAATTCACTTTAATTATTTAATTTTCCTAAGTTTAGACTTAGGAAATCCATTAAAATAATTAATTATTTGAATAACTTGAACACCAGCTAAAATTTCACCAAACAATTTCTGGATTTTGGAGTTCAAGTGTGTCTTAACTCCTCCACAAAATTTCAGGGCTAGAGCACACTCGATGCTACCCCAACTACACAAAATCTCAACACTCTCTTCGGCAATTGCTGCACTGCTCTCTTGAGAATTCGATCTCTAGATCTGTAAAGTTTTGTAGATGTTCTATGCTAGTAGCAATTTCACTTTTCTTTCAGCAATCATACAAGTAGTTAGGCAAAATGCAGATAGAACATATAAGTAGATCTTACAGAAGACAAATCAGAAACAGGAAAAATGTGTGTATTCGTTTCGGCGGTCAACAGGATGCTTCAACCAGCAAAGTCTCTTTTGGTCAGCCAGCCCAGCATGTGTCACAACAACCCTTCAATGAGTAGATGAGTCAACCCAAGTCAACTCTGCAAAAGTCAACGCTGTCCTGAAAAGTCAACGCAGGGGCAGCAAGCTAAAAGTCAACGCAGCAGCAAAACGGTCAACCCTTTGACCTCGATTTTTGTGCAAGGTAGTATGGCCTTCATAAATCGAACCTTCCACCAAATTTCAGCTTGTTTGGACCAAGCGTTGACCAAAATCAACGCTGGTCAAAGTTTCTGCGAAACCCTAGCAGCAGAAAAACTGTACTTCAGCTCAGCCGTACAATTTGTCCTCTTCGTCCTTCACACGTGTGGCTGAAACTTGTCTTTAGGTAGCTCGTACTATTTGATGAGAAGAGAAGATGATGAGATGTGTTGATGATGAAATGCTCTTCAACTTTTCCTGTATTTATATCAATCATGAGGGTGTGTGACACATCTGTTGGGCATGCGAGCCTACATTACAAAACTGGCCGACCTTGCACATATAATTTATTAAAAATAATAAATTCTAAATATAAGTTCTGCTCATCGGATTAAGACATATTTTATATGGATTTTACACCTCTCAGAAAGAGGAATCCAACAAAAATATTAGCCTCTTAATCTGAGCATCATAACATGGAATTTGGACCTAGTTGTCCAAATTTAACACTCCCTCTCAACTAGGGAGAACTCCATCTATCAGTGCAATCAACATCGTGCGTCATCCCGCCGAAACTTGCTTTGCTGGCTTCTTTATTTCAGAACAGAAGTGGGTCAGTCACAAAGACATCATCCCCCGACTGACATAATCAGTCCAGAGATCCCAGACCTCACAAATCTTGATCCCAGATCAAGTGGTTGGACCGTGCCATCCTAGATAGAGAGTACGGCAATCTCTGATGCGTCCATCAGTCTTTGCTTATAGTCTCTAACTTTTCCACACCTCATTGGCCAAATGAGAGGTACTTCCCATGAGCCCTGAACTCAATGGGTAGGATGCATACGGGGCACAGAAAATGAGAGGTGGACCAACTCAAAATCACAACAGTGGGGTCCAAGCACACCACCAAGGTTGGCAAGCCTAGCCTTGTGGTTGCCCATAGCTCCAAGAAGCTCTCCCCAAAGCCCCCCAGAGCTCCCAGAGCTCATCGTCCAACAGGACCCACATCATAGGGTCTTTCCACGACACCCAGACTCTCACGGAAGGTTAGGAACTTGACCTTCCCCAGGGGCTTAGTGAGAATATCCGCGACCTGCTCATCAGTTCCTATATGATCGAGCCTTACGGCGCCTCGCTGTACCATATCCCGGATAAAGTGGTACCTGATATCAATATGCTTGGATCGGTGGTGGAACACAGGATTCTCAGTCATACGAATCCCACTCTGATTATCACAGAGTATCACAGTGGTATCTAGCACATGTCCAAACAGCTCACTAAAGAGCTTCCGCAACCAAACTGCTTCACAACAGGCCATACTAGCAGCAATGTATTCGACCTCCGCGGTGCTCAAAGCCACCGACTTCTGCTTCCTGCTCATCCATGAGATCGAGGCAGAACCAAGATTGAAGCAGCATCCAGATGTGCTCTTACGATCCACCACACTGCCAGCCCAATCGGCATCAGTATATCCACGGAGTATCACACTCCCGGCAGTGTATCTCAGCCCATGGTTTATCGTGCCCCGAAGATATCTCAAAAGATTCTTGGCACCAACCCAATGAAAGTGATGAGGCTCAACCATCTGTTGACTCAAAGTGTTCACTGCAAAACATATATCCGGTCGGGTGTTCACTAAGAACATCAAAGCTCCTATGAGTTGACGATACTCGGTAGGATTGGCCAAGATAGGCCCAGCAGCGCTGCCACTCAACTTCTTAAAGTTGAGTTCCATCGGTGTCGACACGGACTTACAGTCCACCATCCCAAATCTTTCCCGAAGCTTCACAATATATTTTCCTTGAGAAAGGAAAATCTCTCCAGGTCTCTGCCAGACCTCCAGGCCTAGGAAATAGTGCATCAGTCCTAGGTCCTTCATCTCGAATTCAGCAGCAAGCTCCCTCTTACATTGATGAATGAGAGGGTCATCTCCAGTCAGGAAGAGGTCATCCACATACAACACTAGAATGAGAGGCTTCTCTTTCATAACCTTAAAGTATAGGTTCGGATCAGCATTGCTTCGAGTGAAGCCCAGCTTCATCAAGTAACTATCCATCCTCTCGTACCAAGCTCTGGGTTCTTGCTTTAACCCATAGAGGGCTTTCTTCAACCTGCAGACATAAGTGTCTCGATCTTGAACTTCAAATCCCAGAGGTTGTTCTACATACACCTCTTCCTTTATTGCACCATGCAGAAAAGCGGTCTTGACATCCATCTGATGAAGACTCCATCCTTGTGTAGCAGCAAGGGCCATGATTGATCGGATGGTGGTATATCGTGCCACAGGTGCAAATATATCGTCATAGTCAATTCCTTCCTTTTGAGAGAAGCCACGGGCAACAAACCTTGCGTTAAACTTTTCAGCACTCCCATCAGATCCATGTTTGATTTTGTAGAGCCATTTAGCGGTGACAACAGATTTGTCCTTCGGTCTCGGGACCACATCCCAGACATCATTCTTCATAATAGACCCATATTCTTCATGCATAGCATCCTTCCAAACTTGATGCTTGATGGCTTCCTCAAAAGATCCAGGTTCAGATTGTACAATAGTACTCATGGCAGCTAGATACCCTTGGTATCTACACGGCTTCTTGCTTTCTCGGAATGTCCCCCTTGGGGCAGCATGACCCTCGGCATCTTCGAGGGTGTCCCTGAGCCATGATGGTCTCTTTCCTAGTGAAGGGGGTGGATCAATAGGGTCCATTGGCCCTTCAATATCAGGTATAGTCTCATCCTGGGGTTCTTCCAGATTTCCAGGCCTTTCTTCATGAATTTCTTCGGATCTAGGAAGATCTACTACTTTCTTCAGGGAAGCATCTTCGTCAAAAGTGACATCATGGCTTATCTCTACTTCCCTTTGACCAGGTACATAGACTCTATATGCCTTAGAAGTCTCACTGTAGCCCACAAACATTCCTTTCTTCCCGGTAGCATCCGGCTTACTTCTCTTTTCTTTCGGCACATGAAAATAGACAGGACATCCAAAAATTCTAAAATGTGAGACATCAGGTTTCTTACCAGAGAAAACCTCTTCGGGAGTTTTGGAGTCCAAAGCGGAATGAGGGCAACGGTTTTGAATGTACACAGCAGTATTTGCAGCTTCTCCCCACAGAAACTTTGGTAGACCCTGGTCACATAGCATGGCACGGGCAGCTTCCACAATAGTTCTATTCTTGCGTTCGGCAACACCATTCTGCTCAGGAGTATATGCAGTGGTAGTCTCCCTCTTAATGCCAGCTTCTCTGCAAAAGTCTTTGAACTCATTTGACTCATATTCAGTGCCATTGTCAGTCCTCAAAATCTTGATCTTCTTTCCGGTCATATTTTCCACCAAGGCTTTGAATGTACGGAACCACATGAAAGCCTCATCCTTCTTCTTCAAGAAATATATCCAGGTTTTGCGAGAGAAGTCATCAATAAATGTCATATAGTAAGAACATCCCCCCAGGGATGTTACAGGCAACATACCAGAAAGATCAGAATGAACCAGTTGCAATATCTCGGATGTCTTTGTGACACTTGAGGGGAAAGGTCCCCTTGTATGTTTTCCTTCAGCACAGCCCTTACATACACCTTCATGATTATTTCCAAAATCAGGCATCCCTGTCACCACCTTCCTTGCTTCGGGAAGGGCTTTGTAATGAACGTGTCCAAATCTTCGGTGCCATAGTTTGGTTTGTCGGATAGTATCACAAGTCATAGCTCCCAACGGACTCCCTCCAACCTGATAGAGTGTACCAACCCTAAAACCAATTGAGATAGCTTCCTTGAAGCTCTTCTTCCACATGAGCACCTTTCCATCAGAGAAAGTAACGTTGAATCCTTTGTCTTCCATGGCAGATACAGACACAAGATTCTTCTTCAATTTGGGTACATAGAGTACATCTTGCAAATGGAGGACTTGTCCTTGGGACAAGTGGAGGGTCACAGTCCCGGTCCCTTTCACGGGATAAGTGGCATTATCCCCAAGGATAATTTCTAGATTAGTATCCCTTTCAACCATGTCAGAAAGTGCTTCCTTGAATCCGGTGATGTGTCTTGAGGCACCACTATCAATTAGCCAGACATCCATCGTGTCGGGCAGAGATGCAGCTGAGAGAGCAGATACCAGAATATACTCATTTCTTTTATCAACAACATTATACTCCTCATACCTGGTATTTCTGGACCTCTTAGAAGGTTGATTGTTTCCTCCAAAGTGAGCCTTCCTCTTTCCTTTGGATTTGTCATTTCTTCGATTCCCATTTCTTCGGTTGTTGTTGTTATCTTCACTATCGGGAGAATCCTTCTTGAAGGGGCATTCTCTAGCATAGTGTCCAGGCCTATGGCAGGTGAAACATTTACCCTTCTTCTCTTGAGTCTTTGTCCTTCTTTTGTCCTTAGAACCACCCGAGTTCTTCTTTCGGGAATGAGCACCATAGGCAGCATTTCTTTCATTATCAAATTCCTTCATCCTTGTTTCTTCTTGCATACATCTTGACAGAAGCTCATCAAAGTTAGGAATAATATTATTGTTGAGAATAGTAGTTGTGAATACTTGCCATTCATATGGAAGTCCTCCAAGTGCGGTGAGAACCATCTCACGATCAGCTATTATCTCCCCAATAGCTAGCAGATGGTTCCTGGTTTCGGTCAACTTCAGAAAGAAAGTTTGAACAGACTCATCTCGACCCTTCTTCATGTTCTTCAACTTGTTCTTGAGGAATAGCACTTGGTTCACATTGTTTACCTGAAAAATAAGTATCAATTTGTCATACATCTCCTTGGATGTGCCTAGTTCAGATATGTAGGCAACCAGACTCTTATTTATGGATTCCCTGATCAGCAGCTTTGCTTTGAATTCTCCCTTCTTATACTTGTTTCTAACAGCAGCAGAGGCATTGGATGGAGGTTCTTGAATCCTCCCTGTCACATGATCCAGGAGATCATGATCTTCTAATTTAAGATCTAATATCATCTTCCAGGGATGGAAGTCATCACTTCCAGTCGGCTTGTCATTCTCCTTGAATTCAAGACTAGTGGAACCCATTTCCTCCGATGATGATTGCTATAGATTGAGTTTGTCTTCACCTCAGCTCCGATACCATGTAAAGTTTTGTAGATGTTCTATGCTAGTAGCAATTTCACTTTTATTTCAACCATCATACAAGTAGTTAAGCAAAATGCAGATAGAACATATAAGAAAATCTTACAGAAGACAAATCAGAAACAGGAAAAATGTGTATGTTCGTTTCGGCGGTCAACAGGATGCTTCAACCAGCAAAGTCTCCTTTGGTCAGCCAGCCCAACATGTGTCACAACAACCCTTCAATCTGTAGATGAGTCAACCCAAGTCAACTCTGCAAAAGTCAACGCTGTCCTGAAAAGTCAACGCAGGGGCAGCAAGCTAAAAATCAACGCAGCAGCAAAACGGTCAACCCTTTGACCTCGATTTTTGTGCCAGGTAGTACGGCCTTCATAAATCGAACCTTCCACCAAATTTCAGCTTGTTTGGACCAAGCGTTGACCAAAGTCAACGCTGGTCAAAGTTTCTGCGAAACCCTAGCAACAGAAAAACTGTACTTCAGCTCAGCCGTACAATTTGTCCTCTTCGTCCTTCACACGTGTGGCTGAAACTTGTCTTTAGGTAGCTCGTATTATTTGATGAGAAGAGAAGATGATGAGATGTGTTGATGATGATAATCTCTCCAACTTTTCCTGTATATATATCCATCATGAGGGTGTGTGACACATCTGTTGGGCATGCGAGCCTACATTACAAAACTGGCCGACCTTGCACATATAATTTATTAAAAATAATAAATTCAAAATATAAGTTCTGCTCATCGGATTAAGACATATTTTATATGGATTTTACAGCTCTCAGAAAGAGGAATCCAACAAAAATATTAGCCTCTTAATCTGAGCATCTTAATATGGAGTTTGGACCTAGTTGTCCAAATTTAACAAGATCTCTTCCACTCAGTGTGTTCTCCAAGTGCCCATCAAGCTCCTTCTTATAATCTCTCGTTGACATATCAACGGCCAAGATTAGATCCTAATCAATGGCTCAGATCATCTAGGACTCAATCAACGACTTTATCTAGAAGTTTCACACCCAATTTAATTAATACCCTTTACTTATTCTCATTTCCTAAGTTTAGACTTAGGAATCCATTAAAATTAATTAATTATTTTAATTAAATCCTCTCCGGGTGGAATTTCCCCAAATGATTTCTAAATATTGGAGAATGCATGTGTCTTAGCCTCTCTGTAAAATGTCGAGGCTAGAGCACATTCGATGCCATAAAAATCAACACTTTACCATTAGGTACAATAATTATTAGTGTGTTTAAGTGGACTAAGCTTGTTAATCAAGGGCAAAATGACACTTCATACAAGGTTTCCCTTCCAAATTTGGGGCTTTGATCACTTAATAGTGTTACCTCCCTATGTAGGAGTGGCTAATGGACAACCCTATTAGGTGTTCTTAGCCCCTAAGGGGAAAAGGAGGTCTCTGGTACATCCTTCAATCAATATGTGTCATGTGAATAATGATGGAATGGAGGGGAAAAGGGGTCTCAGGGCCAAATGCCATGGTCAAACGAGTAGCAATGACAAGGAATTCCACATTTTGGGCATACAGATGTGATGAGGGAGCAATCATAGAAGTGTGAGTTACCCTGGATGTTGTTTTTCCACCCCTCTTATTGCCCTTTGCTTTTTCTTGATTTTTATTTGTATTATTGCCCAAAGGTCTAGGAAATGAGAGTATGCTTTGCATGATGTGTAGCAATAGTTACCCCCTTAGTGGTGGGGCAGTTCATCATCCACCAGGGGTTGGGACATGCAAGGGTTCCTTTCTATGATGTGGTAGGGCAACATTGGCCCCGGGAACCGGGTGATGGCCATAATGATAAGGGGTAGAGCTCATGCTGGGATTTTGCTTATGTTCTAATGTTAATGTCCCGACCATCTTTTCCATTTTATAATTTTCTTTCTTTTGTTTCTTGCTTGTGGCCATGATTCTCTTTTCTTTTCTTTTAGATGCATCAACCTCCTAGGGAAAAATTTCCAGGCGTAACCTAGATATCCAGAAATGGGGAGGGGGTGCACTAAATCCTAGTGGACACGGAGATGGGAGGGGCAGTATAGGGCTAGTAATGTATGGAGAGAAGTGATATGGAATGTGGAAAATAGGACCACACTATCTCAACTAGGGTTTCCTAGTTGTTCCCTTCCAAAAGCCATGGGCCAGTAAGGGAGGTCCCACTGGACTAGGATTGAAGATTAACCCGCCAAGTCACTGCATAATCCATGCTAAATGCCCAAATGAAAAGCAAGCATAAGTGCCCAATTGCATAATGAATAAAGTACCTTTTGGGTTGGATTTCCCACCTTCCAACATGTGCTCTTGAAAAATGGGCAAGGAAACATACAACTAATGCAGGTAGCAGAGATAAGAATGGGATATCATATTGCCTACTCGGTGGCTGTCAGGGGTTGTTGGCTGTCCGCTGGAAGATATGATCAGGAGAAAATTCCTCCTATAGGGTCACCCACTTTTGGTGGGAAAGAAGATCTATTCATTGTATTTTTACCCATGATATATGTTTGAAAGCATCATGTAAATAATATTATGGTAGGAAATGGAGGCTAATTCTATATCTAGGATGTTATCTTTTTACCTCTAAGAATTATTTTTATCCTCCAGGCACAAATTTTTACTGTTCTTGTAGATGTATTTCTAATTTATGTACAGTTGACAACTTGTGTGTGTGCTCCCTACTCTCTTCTTCTTGTATGCACTTTCAATGTTTTCTGCATCTGTTTATATCAGATTGGCATAAGTTCTTATCCAGCTGATCATTACTTTACCAATCATCTGAACATTTTACAATTTATTCATTTTCAAAGAGTCAACTAGATTGAACTTCCATTTATGTTTTCCTTGTTATAATATGAGATATTTCAAATGACATTTGAACTGTATATTAATAATCCTTGAAAGGAAATAATTAGAAGGTGATTGCTTCCCTTGCAACTTTCATACGTTTAAGTATCTTGCACAGGTATTTCGACTTGTCTCCTTATGGTTCAACCTATCAACAAATCAGAATGTGGTCAATTCCATGCTCAAGACAATAAAACAGGTGCGACTCCAGGGAAAGATATATTTAGCATTAATTCCCTCGAAGATAGATGCTAAGTAGCAATTGTATACTGAAGAAGTATTTTATACATGACTGGATAAGCTCATAGTCCTACAGAACCAATGGCCTATAAGCGACATTCTGATTTTTGATATCCTATTTTATGTTTGAGTTTCTTTCCTTGATATACTTATAATTTTATTGTATTTCTGAGCAGGTTCAATCATATAAATTTCTGCCATTAGTGTATCAGATTGCATCAAGAATGGGTGCTACAAAAGATAGTCAAGGATCTCATAGTTTTCAGGTACCATCTAAATAGAAGATTCACTCTATTCTTATCTCATATAAATTCACTCACTTAAATTATTTTATCATAAAAACTGACTAGTTGTGAGCTATGGAATTAAATTAGATACTACAGTGGTGAGGAAATTAACTCCAATTCTTCCATTGTACATTAGATAATTTCGGCAATTCTTATGACTTGGCTACTGTACATGCAGATTGCATTGACAATGCTTGTTAAGAAAATGGCTATTGACCATCCATACCATACTATATTTCAGGTAATTATATTATGCCCATCTGTAGATATCATTCCATTTGTGATTAACCTTGAGCAGTAGAATTTCTTGGACAGATTTTGTTGTTTATTCTCATATTACTTTGCCAGTTATGAGTCACAGACCTTATTCGTGCAACTAACCAGCTGCATTTGCCTTAAAATACTATTTTATATTTATCGTTTGTTCTTTAGCAATTTCATTAAATTGTTTACAAGGCGTTATAATGAGAATTCATGCATGAACTTTGCTGTGTGATCTAACATTGAAGAGTTAATCTCTGTTTAGCTTCTAGCTTTAGCCAATGGAGATCGTGTCAAAGATAAGCAAAGAAGCAAGAGTGCATTTGTTGTTGACCTAGACAAAAAGCATGCTGCAGAGGACCTCTTGAATGAACTCTCATCCCATCATGGTGCAATAATTCAACAGGTTATTTTTCTATGAACAGGAGACCCAAATGGTCTTCCATTCTTAAGATAATGGCCCCTTGACTGTTACTTCTACTTCTTAGTGCAAAATGTTTTGCAAAGAGAAACAAAGAATTTAGAACTTTGGCATTATAAATCAGCTTTCCATGTGCTATATGGATGAATGCCATTCATTAACCATTTAGGCTCTTGATTTGATTTTAAGTGTCCTTCATATTGTTAAATATCTTTTGATTAAAATCCAAATTTGGGTTCTGTTAATGATTGTAATTTTTGTTATTCATTTCATTTGTTTGCAGATGAGGCAAATGGTAGAGATCTACATTAAACTAGCAGAACTTGAAACTAAGAAGGAGGTAACGTCTATATTCAGTTTCTCATTGCCAAATAAAATGTCTTCATCTTTAATGCCATGATCAATCTGAATTTATTTGTCTGAATAGCAGGATACAAACAGAAAAATACCATTGCCAAGGGATGTGCGTAGTGTCCGACAGCTTGAACTGGTAAGGCATGTTTGAATCTGGGTGGATGTTTCATTTAATTACAGCTTGCAGTGAGAAAACTCAGTGCAAATGATATCGCAGGTCAGCCAAATTGCCTTCTGTGTCACCAGAAATGTGGTGTGGAATGTGAGATTGACATTTGCAGATAATCAGAAGTTTAGTGAGGAAACAAGTGCTTTAAAAAAATACACTTAAAAGTATAAGACACTTTTCAGGACATACATTACTAGACATTACAATGCACTCAGAGATGGATCATAAAGTATATGACACATTTCAGGACATACATTACAATATATGCCCTTTTTGTTTCCACTATTAACTGGCTTTTGACCAAATAATCAGAGGGCTAATCTTTTGATGCATCATTATGGACATGCCTCATTTTGCAAAATGTAATCCCAATGGTCTCGGTTTCTTCTGTGAGATAATAAATTTTCTTTGAGTAGGTACTGTTGCTGCAAAATATAGCACAGGTCTTGTAAAAGGACTCACCGGGCAAGTGTCAAAACCTTAAGGAAACAATGTAAAAGGTTGGCTACTGTTACCTCAACAACCTTCCTCCTGTTTTGTGGGATTTCAACCACAAAGGAGGATTCCCTACACCACCTACAAGGTATTCTAATGTTAGGACTTTGGTGCCTCAAAATCTAGGAAGCCTTGTGAGGTAGTGTTACCACTCAAACTAGCAGGAGACCTAAAAAGGAATCCTAAAGTGACAACCGCTAGGTCAAGGGCAACGGTGGAGACTTAGCCCACTGTCACCTCAGCTAAGGCTCCCTACTCTTTACAGACTTTCAACAATGGGAGGAGACCCGGTATATGGAGAGTTACTTATGAAGGATAGATCAACAAATGGATATGAAGTGACCTCAATGATCCTTTCCTAGAAGACAGTCAAGAATGGGGCTTGTTTGCTCCTTAAGCAAGGTACAAGACTTTCTAGGAGAAGGAGGTGAGCATTTAAGGACTAGGTTAAGGGAATGTGACTTGTAAAATAGTTCCCCAATCCCTAAAATCCTTGCAAAACTTGGATTCCCGAGTTGTCTTTAAAGAATTGTCTTTGATAAGAAATGGGACCACATGGGGCCAAATGGACCCAGCCTAGGTTAAGGGGAGGGAATTTAGCAACCAATGATGATCTTAACCTAAACAAGGAAGGGAAGAGGATCCAAGAAAAAACTTCCACTTAAAGGTGCCAAAATGATCCTATGAGGTACTAGCCTATGGAACACCAAGGCAAAGTTTGGTCTTAGAGCTAGGGCTTGGGATATATCACAATCCCACTGTCGACATTTCTTCAAATTTGGAGGAGACCTTGAGGACACACCAGCGCAGGAGAGGTCTTTGAGGCTGAAAATAGCTATCCTAGGCTTCATGTTCTCTGTATAGTCATGCAACTCAATGAATATCTTCGTCCCAAGTAACCATGTCTTTGCATCTTCCGGTTTCTTCAACTCTCCATCAAATGTAGGTGGCTTGGCTTTCTTGAACTCATCCTGCAAATATCCCCTATCACTCCTCCTGTAAGGATGATAGCAATGATGACCATGATACTTGGTTGAACCAGAACTATAGTAGAATCCATGTCCACTACCTCTTCTATCCGGTGTGTCCAAGAATTTGTCATCTCTAACCATGTCATCTATACCCGACTTGTGCCCACCATGAGACATACTACCATATGCCCCATTAGTTCTGTCCTCATGTCCATAATTGATCCGTGGTTGTCCATGTCTCTGCAAGTCTAACAAACTCTAAAAGATAACTACATTGACCTCTGCATGTTTCTCCTGTGCTTTGGCAAGCCTTTTCTGTGACAGAATAATTCTATCTTTGTCCTCCTTGCAAATTCTGATCTCTGCGTTTAAATTCCTCAAAGTGTCTATTATGTGAGGGAAGTACTCATCCCTTGGTTGCTCATCTGATCTATAAGGGGAGTCTCATGAACTGTAATCCACCATTTTCCTACTCATCTCTGATCTTTTTCTTCCTGCAAGTAAACCATGTCAGCTAAACCAAAATAAGAACATAATCAACATACCTCAGTGAAGTTCAGGGGAGGTTATTTCATCTACAAAATCAGTCCAGGTTAGCACGATACATGTATAATCATAATCACATCAATATACCAACATCATGCATGACAATACCAATTGTATACCATGACCTCAGTCACGCCAACCATAACCATGACAATGCATGCATAAAAACCATATAGACAACTGACATGCATGCATGACACATTCCACCCATCCAGTCTAAGCATTGGACCATGTTTTGATACGAATCTGTAACCCCACCCCTACCAAGGTAAACATGAGCTAAGTGTTGATTTTTGGTAGCATCAGGAGTGCTCTAAGTCTCAAAATTTCTAGAGAGGCTTAAGCACATGTATTCCAAAGAACCCAGAAATTGTTTGTGAAAATTCCACACAGAATGTGTTTTATTAAAATAATTAATTATTTAATGTGACCCTAAGTTTAAACTTAGGAAAATCAAATAATTAAAGGATATTAATAAAACGGAGTGTGAATCTTCTAGAGAACATGTATCAAGTCAAGTTATAATCTTAGTCGTTGATTGGAGATCTAATCTCGATCGTTGAAGTCTCAACGAGAAGGCTATAAAGGAAGGCTTGACGATAATTTGGAAGATACACCAATGCATATACTCAGTTGCCCAAGTAAATCAATTTTCTTAGTGGCTGAAGTTCAGCAAGAGAAAATTGATCCAGAGGGAGAGTTGCAGGTGGAGGAGAGACAAAGAGGGTTCAAAATCAATCTGGGGTGCAGTAGCAGGTGATGCAGTGAAAGGAAGAGACAACACAGAGGGGTGACGCAGTTCTGTGCAATACCCATGCAGAGTTAGTGCAGTGGTGACGCAGGTGGCTCAGGAGGGTCCCTTTGGGGTCATTTCTCATCAGGAAATTTTGTGAGATATTTCTCCAGTGTTATCACAGAGAATTCTCTTCATTATTGTTGATTGTAAATTGTACACGAAGATTTTTGTTTAAGAATAATAGAAACCCTCATCTGCTGCACTGGTTTGCCCACATTGGGTTTTTCCAGGTACAATTGTCGAAAGGCCTCTGTGTCATTCTTGCGCTAGTATTTCCATATAATTTTTTCTCAATAATTGTATGGTGAAGATTGCAGTTGAATTTATTTCAATATCTACTGAAGAGATTTTTGTAAATAACTTATTTCTTAATAATAAGTAGGAGAAATAATATCAGATATTGTAGTGGGATTTCAAGTTTGAAATTTTCACACTGAGGGCTATTATGACATGAATCAACCTCCTAAGTACAGTTAAGTAGAATCGACAAACTGAAACTTTACTAACCTTCCTCGAGAGCTACAGGACCACCCCTAAGAGCTAAACCACCCCTCTAGGTGCCCAAACCCTGAGTCAAATTGTTTTTTCACTGACCTTGACTCCTAGTCGCATGCATAAGCCTGCATCCATGCGACTATAGACCTCCAGTCACATGCATAAGCTTGCAAGGTAGCGACTGCAATCCCAATTTCCTATTTTTGTGTCTGCAACCGCAAAATTTGTGCCTCCTTGTCAAGGGTACACTCTATATCACTGCCCAGAACTTGATGAAACTTTCCAAAACAATAAATGACACAAAGACAAAGCCTCTTAACACGAAATTTGATCAAGGACTTTACCTAACCAAGCCTAACCATGACATAAATTTCGTCAAACACATTGTGAACCAGTGTTCCACGGGGTCGTGTCCCCCAGGGTTGGGTGCATGCACCCCTCGCACCCCTTGCACTCGGGACGGGGAGTCTCCTGGGGGTGCGTTTCCCTACGCACCCTTTTTGGGGAGTCTTGGGGAGACACAAAGGGGTGCGTTTCCCCAATGTGGGGGACGCGACTCCCCAAAAAGGGTGCTTCTGGGAATCCCCCTTTTGAAGGGGGATGCAACTCCCCAAAAAGGGTGCTTCTGGGTGTCCCCCTTTTGAAGGGGGACACGACTTCCCAAAAAGGGTGCTTCAGAGAAAAAAATAATAAATAATAAATAAAAATTTCATTATTGAATTTATTTATTGAATGATCATTGATTATGGATGAATATTAGAATAATGAGTATGTCATATGAATGATGTATGTATCAAAATGAAAGATGAGGATGGATCAATGTATGTCATTATTCAATTCAATTATGAATTTAAATTTTATCATGTGTAGATCAAATTTCAATTTTCAATGTATTTACTATTGGTATTCATATTAGTATATAGTATGTAGTATATTATTATTAGTCTATTTAATATTTATGCTTTCATTATTTATTATTTAACAATGAATATGAACTTGAATTATATATATATAATAAAAAATTATATACCTCGACGACTCCCCGCACCCTCGAAATTTCCCTAAAATTTCGGGGTACTCCCACACGTCCCCCACACCCACATCTCCCCGCACCGGAGTATTGGTGGAACATTGTTGTGAACATGTAATCTATAGGTCATGAATGCATATTTATACATAGGGGTCTGATACTTATATGAAAATCATCAAGAAGGTCTAATGCCCTCTCATAATAGCTTCCATAACATTTATTCGATCATGCACTCAATCACCAATCAAAACATGATAAATGCCATAACTAGAATCTGTCATGAAGCCATGCTTATAACCAACATATAATCATAATAATAACAATGATAGAACACCCATTAAAGCCACATAATAAAAATTACCTTTAATTATAAAATATAAGAGAAAAAGAGTTCTTATTAACATATGCAAATCCAACCAGTTCAGGGACTTCCACATACCACTCGACCATAGATTGGGTTGAACCAAATATTTCTTTCAGCCAATCACCCTCGTGCCATATTCCAAGTAGGAATGTGGGACTCACAACAAAACAACCAGGGCTTTCTCAGGATTTACCGCAATCCTACCATTACCAGTCAAGGGATTCCTAGGCCCAAACAACAAACATACACTACTAGGCTTTACTGCAATCCCACCAAAACCAGTCAAGGGATCATGAGGCCCTAAACAAGCTTGGAGGCCTTCAGATTTCTTCACCAATACCTTGAGGAATTTGCCCGTCTCCAGCCTCAGGCTTTATCGCATTCTCGCCAAAATTGGTCAAGGGATTCCTAGGCCCTTGGGAATTTTCCCGAGACCACCTCACTTTGTTCCAAAACCATCCAGCAATCCAAAGCTCAACCAATGAAAGAACCCCATCACACCATGGCTATCTGGAAATGACAAGACAAATCTAAAAACCATTGTCACACCTGACAAAACCCATGCAAATGATAGCAAGAGAACCAAATATACACATGCATGCCAAAACTAGCAAGGGAATCATACATGCAACTCGATACCTGCAAGAAATCCCATTGTAGCTGCTTGATCTGACTCTTCCTTGCTTGATCTTTGCTTTCCTTTGCTTTCTTTTCCTTCCTTTGCCTTTCTTTCTCCAATTCTAGAGTTCTCCAAGAATGCTCTAAGTGTGCAATAGTATGCGAGAATAGAGAGAGCTATGAAACTAAACTGAAAAAAGTCTATGAATTGATCCTCAAAAGCCTTTTTTATTATTGAGGCCTCTATTTTCTTCAATTTCCTCTATTTCTCCTTCAATTTCCTCCTCACATGCAACTTGTGACCTTTCACCTTCATTTTCTCCTATTTTCCTTTATTTTCATAATTAAAATGTCAATTAATGCCTCTTTGCCTTTTCAAAGCCTTTGTCAATGCCTTTGCCAATTTCCTTAACCATAATAAACCAAATGAACACCAACTAGAATGTTTTTCCCAACATTCGGCTTGGAATACGTGTCCCATGACCTTGGTGTTATTTTTCCTTTATTAACTTTATTACATGAACTTTTAAGCCGAGGTTGTTACAGTTCAATTGATAGGTGTTAGTGAATAGTATTGTGGTAATAGAAAGGAGAATACTTCATGGTCAAATGTCATGGTCCAAGGGACTAGTTGATGGGGTTGTCTACATCGTGAGTGTATAGATGTGAGGAGGGAGCATTCATGGATGTATGAGTTACCAACTCAGCCTTCGTTTTTCCACCCCTCTTGTCCACCTTTTACTTCTTCTTGATCATCCCTTGTATTACCGCTTATAGCTCAAGGATTAGAGTTTGCTTTGTATGATGTACATTAGAGGAAATTTCAGCCTAAAAGTGGCCTCCTAATGAAAAATAATAAAATAATAGTTAAAATAATAAAATAAGTGTTGTAAATTTTGGAGAGAAAAGAACAAAACTACTTATTTTACTTGTATTTTTAGCTTATCTCCTTATCGGTTTTGAGAAGACCCGCATTGATAAAAAAATGAAGATACATTGAAAAAGCGTGTTCAATGTGGGTCTGTTCAACATGCTTTTTCAATGTATCCTCATTTTTTATCAATGTGGGTCTTCTCAAAAGTATGCATAATGGGTACTCGTTGGATGTGGAATTTAATTCTGCATCCAACGAGTGTCTACACTTGAAATTTGGGTAAACCGATAAGGAGATAAGCTAAAAATACAAGTAAAAAAAGTAGTTTTTCTTCTTTTCCCTCCAAAATATTTACATGTTCCTCTTTTTGAATTAAAAGGATTTTCATTGGCTTATATATTATGACATGGAAATTACATGAAAATTTCATGGGAACTATTAGGATGAAATTTCCTGTAGTGGCAATTTTATTACCCCTTTAATATAAGTTAGTTTATTTCTCCTCAGGTTTGGGACATGCAATTTTTCCTTCTTCGATGTAATGGAGGATCATGTGCTCCGGAACCAAGTGACAGCCATATGAGGTAGGTAGGGAGCTCATGCTAAGATTTTTCCCACCTGGTAATCTTTATGTCCCGACCATCTTTGCATTTTGATTTTTCTTTATTTTGTTTTATCGTGGCCATAATATGCTTTCTCCTTTTCTTTTAGCTGCATCAACTTTCTCCTTTTCTTTTAGCTGCATCAACCTCCCAAGGAAAAGTCTCCAAGCCCTACTCAAGGTATGTGGACATATGAATGTCAAATCCCCAAGAACCAATGACAAGTTGTACACGAAGAATGGAGGTGTGAAATAGGACTTGTAATGTAAGATGTAAGGTGTCATTTGTGATATATGGGAAGATGGAACTACACTATCTCAATCATGGCTTCCGAAGTAGTGACCCTCCTATAACTCAAAGGGCCTTAAGGGAAGTCCACTAGACTAGGGTCAAAGATTAACCCCCATGGTAAGGTGAGAGAACAAGAATACGGCCAAGATTTGTCAATCTTCCAGTTCACCGCATTATCCATAACAAATTCCCAAAACAAACAAGCATAAGCACCCAATTGCAAAATGATCAAAGTACCTTATAGCAACCCACCTTCGTCTATTACTAATGTTGGATGGTAAGAGGCACATGGATGATGTAAGTGGCGGAGGTGTTGAAAAGTGTAACTAGGATCGGTCTTCCATTTGACTATGTAATTATGTGTTTATGTAAAGAAGAAAACGAAGATAATAAAATGTATTTTTGTTGTACTTGCTTCATGGGTTTCATGAGCAAGATTTTATTATAGGGGTCGTTGTGGTGTTGAGAAACTAGAGGGTTGCCCACTCTTGGTGAGGAGGCTGAGGCCGCGGGCCTTAAGGGCGATTTTATCGGCCACACGGGGTTGTGTGGGCACAGGGAATCGTAGGCAGGAAAGGAAAAAACAATTTGCAAATTGCAACTGAAAAAAAATAAAATAAAAAATAAAAAATAAAAAAAATTTGAATTGATTACATAAACTTTAAAAAAATTACATGCAAGCAACAAAACAATGAAACAAGGATCATGAAGCCTAACTGGACAGTGTGTTGCTACTCACTTCGGTCTTTGCTACTTTGCCTTCTTCGTTACGGTGTGCTTCCTACTCTGCTAATCTTGCTACTCCAGCTATCTGAAAGAAATCGCCTTGCTGTTATAGTGTGCTACTACTCGGCCAGTGCTGCTACTCCCAAGAAAGCAAAGGACTATACAACTGTCTAAACATCTGTTGCTTTCAAAATGTCTAGTTCTGCATTGCCTGAAACCATATCCCTACTCCAAAAGCTAGGAGTAGATGATGGTCCCTGCATTTACCAACATTCCATGATCATGAGCATTGAAAAAAACGTTACCACTTTCCTTGCCTATGCCTCCGAATGGGAGAGAGGTGCTCATAAAACATTTTCTTCGCTCCAAATTCCCTTTTCCTCCACCTCATTTCCAAAAAAAAAAAATGAGAAAAATCCAAAACTTTTTTCCTTTGTTGTGGGACAAATCTTATAGGGGTCCAATATGGGTCCTATGAGAAACACGCGGGTCTTATGCGGGTAGGCGAGTTTAATACGAGTTTGAGCAGGTAAGGGTAGAGAACGCGGGTTCTATGCAAGTGACTCGGCTCACTATAGAACTTGTGAAGACTCGCGAGTCTTATACGAGTGGTGCTTCAACGATGCAAAGCATTATCAAAAAGAAGTAAAAGGTGCTCCAAAGGGGTTGAAAAATCAAGCCAAGTAGGGTAACTCATGCATCCACGATTTCTCCCTCCATTACATCTATACTCTTAGGATGTGGACTTCCATTAGCTAGTCCCTTGACCATGGCACTTGGCCATGAAGTCTTTCCCTTTCATTGCCACTTACCCACACCAACACCTATTGATTGAAGAGTTAACCTTGGAAATGCCACCTCCCCTTGGGGGTTGGAAGCACCTAATAGGGTTGACCCTGAAGCTTGGATTCGTTCCTCGGCCTGACATGTCCCAAATTAGTCGAATCGGGAGCCGATTCGGTGGGACATGTGTCCTTGATCGTTTGATCATGTCCCCTTGGAGACACCATTGTATCTGAGTCGTGTCCTGATTTTGGGACACCCGTCCGACTTTTATGAGTGCCACGTGGCCCATAAATGGTCGTTTTGGCCCATTTCAACTTCACATTTAACTCTCCCTTGATGTGGGTTTGTTGTGGGTGTGTGGGAGCAACGAGAAAAGGGCAGTAGAGAAGGGGCAAAGGAAGGCGAAGAATGTATATTTTTTTGCATTTTTATTACAACAGTTTGCATGTGCATTTTTTTTACAAATTTGTGCATTTTTTCTTTATTTGTTTACATCATTCATGGCTCAATCAAGAGCAGTAGGGAAGGGGAAAAGGAAGGGGAAGAATGTCCCCATTGGAGATGCCCCTCCTGTTCCAATTTCATTAGGGTCTGCAAGTGTTCCCTCTATTGGAAGTGGGGCTACAACAACAGCTTCAAATGTTGAGGGAAGACAACAACCTCAAGATAACAAATATCCCTTGTGGAAATATGTCATAGACTCACAAGAGAGCAAGGGCCAAGCAACAGAAGAAGAGGATGCAGTGGTGACCATGATGATGACAGTGATGTTGATTTTGATGACTCGTGAGCTACCTACTCCCTTGAGGCTTGTAGTTGTTTTGTATTTGCTATTTCTATTTGCCATTGGCATTTCTACTACCTATGTAACACATTTTGATTTTTAAGACTTAATGAGAAAACTGCAGTATCTTGTCTTTCTCCTATTGGATCATTGGTGAATATGTCACAATTGTATTTGTATGCATAATGTTACTTTGTAAAACTTACATCTAGATGAAGATCTATGTTTGAATCAATGAATTTGTGTCATGAATGAGAATTTGTGTAAGAAATATCTAATTTTTAATATATATATATAACTTGTCATGTTCCAGGGGTTCAACGTGTTCGTGTTCAACACTTGAATCCTCGTGTCTCGTGTCCCCGTGTCAGGTGACTTAGGGGTTGACTATGTAGCCATCCCTATAAAGGTAGGGCACACATTTACGAGACTTGGTCTAATTGCATATTTGAAGATGATCGTATTTTGAAACATTAATGTGCTCTTAACACTTAAGTATGGTCGTTGTCAATGGGTGCTTAGCTCGAATGGTAGGGATGGTGGTTTGCCATCCCATCCACCCAAGTTCAAGTCCCCGGAGACATGGCCCATCATAGTAAGACCAAAAGGATAGGCGACCGGTTGGAGTTTGGGATCTCGGCTCTAGTACCAGTGGTCTCTGTATGTCTCGATCGTTGGTTGAACTATGAGTTTCTGATATATGTGGCTTGCAAGCTGTTGCATATATCCGGGAGGTTGCTGTTGAGATTTTGTGTATTTGGGGTAGCATCAGTTGTGCTCTAGCTCCCAAATTTTGTGGAGGGACTAGAGTACACTTGATCTACAAGACCCAGAAATGGATTTGGGAAATTTCATCTGGTTTAGGAGATATTAAATTAATTAACTATTTTAATGTATTTCCTCACTTAAAACTTAGGGAACTTAAATAATTAAAGTGAATTTAATTAAACATGTGATGAAATTGTCCTAAGTCACACAGATCAAGCTTTCTTTTAATCTTAGCTATTGATTCAAGATCTGATCATGGCCGTTGATAAAAGTATAAAGGAAAGGCTTGGGGTCATTTGTAAAGATACACAGAGGTAGAGCACTGAAGCTAAGCTGAGATTCTAGGGCAGGGTTTGCTAAGAATGCTTAGAAGTGTTTCAGGCGCAAGAGGGGAATTTAGACCAGGTGATGATCGATTCCCGGGGTCTAGAATCGACAAAGGCGAGAGATCGGCTCGGAGAGACGTTGCACGAATCCAAGAGAGTAGCGACGAGAGAGAGCGACAGGCGTGCTACGCGGGTGATGCTAACGGTTCACTCCCAGGGCAACGTGATTCAGTTGGAAGCCCTCAGGGGTTACACAAAGACCCTAAGGTGCAATGTAAGGACTGTGTCACCTAGTCTAGGGTAACGTAGCCCTTTCCCAATCAGCGCTGAGGGATGCAGGGGCTTTAGAGGCTAACACAGGGGCTTCAGGGGCAACACTGGGGTTTCTAGGGCCAAAATCTGGCTGAGTATTGTAAATCTCGTTTGAGAGTGTGGATCAGATGTGGATCGGTCATTATTATGGCCCTAAGCAGCCGGTGAGTTACAGATCTATTTTATCTCTGACGGGTTTTCCAAATCTGGAACCCAGATTTGATGTATTCATAAAACTCTTAATAATAAAACCCTCCAACAGCCAGCAGACCGGTTTTCCCGCATTGGGTTTTTCCGAGGACTATTTGTCCAGAAAATCACTGTGTCACTTTGTCTATGTGTGCATATACTTTTTCTAGATTTGAATTGGTGAAAGTCTGTTATGTGTTTTGCTTCAATATTAATCTGAATTTTCAGCTTAATAACTTAATTAAGTAGGAGGAGCATAACCAGATCTAACAGTAGATTTTTGCATAAGTGTTACATTCAGAAATTTTCACATGGTATCAAAGCAATTGCAGATCTAGGAAGGTCACTAACGGAAGACTGAAGGGTCTTGCGGCAAAAAGCAACAGGAAAAGCAGCAGAAGGGCAGATCTGAAGGGACAACGCAGTTTTCAGAGAGGCAGAGTTAAGCAAAGGGCAGGGTGACGTAGTCTAACGCTTTCTCCCAGCAGGCCCACGCACTTACTGCGCAGAGGCAGCATAGAGACAACACTGGGATTGTCTGAAGCCAGCCAGTGTGACGTAGATCTGAATCTGTCAGATCCAGATGAGCCTGAAGCATAGCTGTAGAAATTCAGTAGGTGCTGGTGGGGTTAAATTTCTGAAGTTTTCAGATTTTTAGCCTAAGCACAAGTGACAAAGAGCGGGAGGAGATCAACTTCTCAGAGAGTTTCTAGCCAAAGAGACTTGCATATTGATTAGAGGATCAAAGAGAGCTGAATCATTGTTGATTTGGCAGATTTCCAAGAAGGGAAATCTGTTGTCAGAGGGAGCAGAAAGTGCCTATTTCGCCAAAGGCCTTAGATCCAGTTCTCTAGTAAAGAGAAAAGGAAGCTCTGACACATTTCTGAGAAGATGGCTCGTCATGGACTGCGTGATCAGGACAGATTGGATGGCCTTTCCAACTTCTCAGTTTGGAAGGCTAGATCCTGATAGTCTTAGAGGCATATCATCTAAGAGACCATGCAGAGCAAACTCTGGCCACACCGACCGATGCAAATCTCCTAAGGAAGCATAATGAAGATGTTGGGCATGCCAAGCGGTTGATCATGGATGGAATTAAGGACCATATTGTCCCACATATAGCTGAAAAGAAGACAGCTAATGAGATGTGGAAGGCCTTAACTTCCCTATATGAGAGAAAGTTTGTCCAAAGGAAGATGTCGTTGGAGACTCAGATGAGGTCATTCATGATGACCAAGGGAGAAGACATAGAACATTTCCTCTTCAGATTGTATTCGATCAGAGATCAGTTGACTGCAACGGGTGTTAAAGTGGAAGATGATGTGATGGTCAGGATTGCCTTCAATGCAGTCTCAAATGAGTGGGAAACCTTTGTCCAAAGTATCTTGGGCAGAGCGGACCTCCCGGATTGCGACAGATTGTGGGCAATTCTGCATGAAGAAGAACTCCGCAGAATCACCAAGAAGTAGTACAGCTCTGGATTGAGCAAAGTGAAGAAGATGAAGAAGATGCAGTCTTGGCATCAAAGAGGCAGCAGGGAAAGAAGAAGAAGGATCTTTCAAAGATTAAGTGCTTCCAGTGTCGTGAATTAGGACTTTTTGCCAGCAATTGTCCTCAAAAGAAAAGGGACAAGGAAGCTTCTTCTTCCAAGGTTGTTGTGGCGGATGATGGGTCAGAAGATGATGCAGCCATGAGCACTCATGAACCACGAAAGTGGGGCGACATGGATCTGTAGAGGAGCTACAAAATGAAGGCGAGATCCTTAAGCAGCTCATCTCTTGGATCACATGCGAGCTACGACAGCCTTAAGACAGTAGCGGGATAGTAGTGGGACAAGAGAAAGAGGAAGTCTGCTTACGCAGTGTAGAGTTGTTGTTGTGCATCATCCTTCAGATGCCAGCACAAATCAGCAGCCTATGGAGCTTCAGTGATAAGGATGCAGCCCAACTAACTTGTCTATCAAAGACTGGGCAAGATATTAAGTTGTTTCTCTCAACAACTAAAGTTGTAGTGCAGCAGATCAGCAGTGACAGTGCTATGAGCAGCACAGATGCAGCAAATTGAGAGGGAGTTGCAGTGGCAGTGGCAGAGTCATGGCCAGCAGTACAGAATGGCAACAATAGTGCAAAGTTGAGTGGCAGCAGGCCAAGCATCAACAGCACAGGACCAGTGCCCAAAATCTTGTAATTCATAGTGTGATGTATCACTAGAGCACACTCCTGATGCTAAGAGGGAGTGCGGATCGTTGTACGAAAGCGTTGTGCTTCCAGGAAGGATCTGTACGGATCGTGAGTGGTTCCGTACAGCGTTGTACGGATCAGACTAACACAGCGCAGAAAAGCGACTTTTTTTATTTTTGTCTTTAGTTGGGTTAAAAGGTGAGTTAATGTTGAGTTAGGGATAGGATGAAAAGCTTATAAGCTCTATTTCACCTCTCATTTTCTCACTTGTGTTTTTGGAGAGCTTGGAGAAGAGAAGAGAAAGAGAGGAGAAGAGAGCTTGGAGAAGAGAGAGTTGAGGAGAGCTTGGAGGAGTGAAGGAGGAGGAGCTTGGAGGAGTAAAGAAGGGCTTCCATTTACAAGAGCTAAAGAGATAAGTGCAAACCCCAAACTTTCTCATTTTTTTGTCATTGTTTTTTGTATTTTCTCTCCTCCCTCTTCTACACTTTCCCATTTTTTCTTCTTGTACATTTATTTGCAAGTTGTCCACCATCTATATTCATATTCAAAGATGATGTTTTTTTGGGTTCTATGTATCATTACACTCTTGGTTTTGATGATGGTAAGGGGGAGTAGAAGTAGAAGAGAAGAACATGAAGAAGAAGAGGAAAGTGGTCCCATATGAGTGACCCAATGTATGATGAGGAGGAAGGGTTTGAAGAGGAAGGTGTTGAACATTGGGTTCAACGTTCCCCGTGTGTTTCGCGACATCGACTAACCGCCTCTTGTGGATCCTTACTTTGGCGATTGTAGCAGAGACTAACGCCTGCGGGTTTTGGTTTAACGGCAATCATGATTCCAACAAGTGGTATCAGAGCGACAGGTCTCGAGTTCAAAACTCACCCGGCTCGCGTTGGGGGAGAGATTGTTGAACATTGGTTTCAACGCTCCCCGTGTGCTTCGCGACATGGACTAACCGCCTCTCATGGATCCTAACTCTGACGATTGTAGTGTAGACTAACACCTGCGGGTTTTGGTCTAACGACAATCGTGATTCCAACATAAGGGGATGATGAAAACATTGAATCACAACAGGGGAAAGTTGCATTGACACCCTTGTGGAACTATGTGACCAAACTTGAAGGGGAAAAAGGTGGTGGAAGCTACAAGTTTTTGTGCCCTCATGGTTGTCATGGAGGAAAACCATATAGTGGTTCATATGCCCATGTGAGGAGGCATCTTTGTGGGGTGATGGACAGTGATGAAATAAAGGGTGTTTTGGGGATAGCAATTTGCCCAAAGGTTCCAGCTGAACAAAGAAGAAAATACATCCAAATAGAGGTGGTTGCACAACAAAAAAGCAAAAAACAAAAAACTCAATCTGAATCAAGTGCAACCTCTAGATTTAGTAGCTCATCTCCTCATGGTGCTTCTGCAAGCTTTGGAGGTAAAAAAACAATAGCGGATTTCCTTAATGTTGTTGGGAGGGATCATGTGGATGGAAAGATAGTCTAATTTCTTTGTGCTTCGCTCTCCTTATTGGCATGAAATGGTAAAGAGCATCAATGAAGCCCCAAAAGGATACAAGTCTCCCAACTATGAGAAAACTAGAACAATGTTATTAGAAAGAGAAAAAGTAAAGGTTCAAGTAGCTTTGACACGTTTTACAAATGAGTGGGTGGATAGTGGGGTATCTATTGTATCAGATGGGTGGAGAAATATCAGAAACCAACATTTTATAAATGTTCTTGGTGTTTCTGGTAGTGGTGCAGTGTTTATTGCATGTCATGATTCCTCCTCTATTAGTGCAACTTCCCAAAACATTGCAGATCTCCTATTGCAATCAATCAGAGATGTTGTTCCTAGTAAAGTGGTTCAAGTGATCACAGATAATGCAGCAAATTGTAAGGGAGCAGGAAAAATTATTGAGTGTACTTATCCACACATATTTTGGTCTGGGTGCTTGGTGCACACATTGCACCTTTTGATGCATGATATTGTGAAGCATAAAGAATGTGGGTGGATTAATGAGCTTTACAAGAGAGGGAAGCAACTCATTAAATTTATCACAAGGCATACAAGGGTAAACTACTTCTATGGCACTTACTCCAAGTTGCAGTTGCTTAAACTTGCAAAAACAAGATTTGCAAGTTATTACGCCACCTTTAGGTGGCTAGTGAAGGTGAGACAAGCTTTAACTAATATGGTCACCGCTGAATCATGGGAGGAAATTAACACTAATAGAGATGGTGCTAATGCAGCCAAGGACACTATTCTTGACATGTTATTTTGGTCACAGGTTAAATATGTTTTGCAATTCACCAAACCAATTTATTACATGATCAAGTTTGCAGATTCAAATCAGCCAATAAGTAGGGAGGTGTATGATAAATGGATAACATGTTGGGGCAAATTAAAGCAATGTGGAAAAAGTCGAAGTCGGGATTAAATCGGCAAGGGTCCAAAAGTTGAAAAACTCGACAAAGTCGGGAGTTTTTTGAAAAAGTTGGCAAAACTAAAAAAATACAAAAATATTCATATTTTGAAAAAATCCCAACTTTTTGGAAAAAATCCCGATTTTTTTGAAAAAATCCCGATTTTTTCAAAAAAAAAAAAAAAAATTTATTAAAGAAACTACCTCACTCACGTTTTTTTGGAAAAAATCGGCAAAAAGTCGGGACTTCAAGGATAAAATCGCGACTTTTTCAGGGATGAAAAAGTCGGCAAAAAGTCGGTCGATAAAGTCGGCTCAAGGAAAAATTCGGGATTTTTTCAAAAAATCGGGACTTTTTGCCGACTTTTTCCACACTGAATTAAAGACATTGTTGAGCCTAGAGGTACCACTGTTGGAAATACTGAGAGGGGGGTGAATTAGTATTTATTTTCAATTGATAGTTTTACCAGTTAGATCACTTATATTTAGAACACAAAATGGATAATGATGGAATAAATACTTTTATTAATTTCTTCTTTACAATAAATCAAGTACAATAATAGTATAGGGCTTCAACCCTAGATGAAGACCCCAATCTTCCAGGCTCCAACTTGTATTGTGCCAAGCATCGACTTGGACTTGCCAAGGCTCCAACCTTGTCAATTTGAGGCACCAACCTCTAGGGCTCCAACCCTATCTCTAGTACAAGCTCCGACCTAGTTTCTTGAGGACTCCTATCCTCTAGGGCTCAAACCCTATCTTCCAAGGCACCGACCTTGTCTCTATGAGGCTCCAACCTCTTGGGCACCAACCCTCAACTTCACTTCATCAAAATATGTTTTGGTTATTCTTCACGGCTTCCAATGTCTTCTTCATCAAGCCCTATCAATCTTTTGCAATGCCATCACTTAGTCTCCATGTAACTTTATCAATGACAACCTTGTCTTATCATGAAGGTGTCTCCACAACTCTTCATTTCATCCAAACAAATCTTCAAGGTCACCTCATGATGGTTTCAGCAACACATCATGGTCTCCAATAATGTCTTCAAGAATCCTTCAAAGTGTCTTCAATATGTTGTCCAAGATACTCTACAACATTAAGTTGTTGAAGACTAATCAAGAAGATCCCCAAGACTGCTCCAAATTTACTTCAAGATCTATATCAAATTTTCACCAGTAAGTCTGCTCCAAGATACTTCAAATGGCTACTTCAGTGTAAGACTACTTCAACAAGGCTGAGAATGCCTTCAAATAGATCTTCTCAAATGATGTCTCTTGTCTCCCTTGATAGATGTTTTCAAGCCTGTTGTAGTATGTTGTAGTAGTGACTCCAAGTCGGCTCCTGAATAGACTAAAAAACTGCTTCAAAATGAAGGCCAATGTCTGCTCCAAAAGATATCGCATGGCTGCTCCAAAAGGTGATTATAATCTTCTCCAATGGATGCCCAATTTCTCAACTCAGTCTCAACAAAATTCTGATTCACAAATTCAAATCTGAAATTCAATCCTCCAAATCAGAAGTCAAATTCAATCCTCCAAATCACAAATCTGAAATGTCAAGCTACAGGTCTAAACTTCCTTTAATCCACAGATCTGAATTCGCTGAAATTTCCACAGGAAAAAGCGCTGAGGATCTGTAATAAAAAGAGCAGGTCCGACCCCCTCACTGTAACAATCTACAACTCTGTAATTAAGACGAATTTACAGGTCTGTGGAGGTTGGCCAAATTTGCAGGCAAGTCTGAGTTGTGAAGTGCTACAGATTTGAGTTCCAAAACAGGTATGGACGTCACTAAACAGGTCACTGCTTGAGCTCTCAAAAAATCTGCAATCCAAATTTGAAAGGAGGTCTAATTTACCATAGGACTGTCACACGGTTTTATCACTAATCCAAGGTCTTATTAACTTCAAGCTTTCAAGAATAAGTTTGTCTAGAAAATACCACTACAGGTCTTTAGAAGTATCCCTCCACAGAATGCAGTCACAGGTATGAGCTTTAATGATAAAGGAAATCTACCCCAAACAATGATCTTTTAGTCCTCCTCGGCTTCCTTGCTATTCTGTGTCTTATCTCTGAAAAAATCACCGATTTTGATGCTTGAAAAGAGGTGTTTCAACTTGTATTTATACTGGTTTTTTACTTTTGACGACGAGACATGTCTCTTGGTAGTGAGGCCGACATATACAGTTAGGCTTAGGTCGGCCCAGAATTAATTATATTTTTCTTAACTTAAAAATTCAATATCTCATCAACTGCTGGGAGTTTCGGGGCAAGTAAAGGCTAAGGAAAAAGTCCTCTTTAAGATGGTATAGAACTTATAGTGGAAAGATGCCTCCAAGCTGTCCAAAATAATTTTTCTTTGTGACTGCTCTTGAAATTTTTAGTGCAGAAAATCATTAGGACAGTATGGCTTCTTTGTTTGGCTTCTCCATTGTTTGTCTTCTCCATTATTTGGCTTCTTCATCATCATAGGAACATGTAGGACATCCACGTCATCATGATAATGTCCAGTAATGAGTGCATCACCCATGTCATCACATAATGGTGCAGTGATATGTTATAGTGCAGCATTATTAGGAAAACTCCAAAATAGTCTTCCAACCCTCAAATGATCTCCCACCATGATCATCATATGTCATCATCAAGTATCAAAGTGTATGACATCATCACATGACATCAAGGGTTAAGATCTAGATCATCAAGTGCATGCAACATTAAATCAATGACTTCTTAGGGCTTCTTTCATTAGTGGTTTGACTTCTTCATGATTTGACATCTTCATTTATGACATGACATCATCATCTTGAACCAGACATCTCAAGAATATTGACATCTCGTTTAATGCCATATTGACATCAATGACAACCTTGACCAACAGTCTCCCCCTTTGTCATTGATGGCAATATTCTTCCCCTTCCAACATTCTCTCCCCCTTTGACATCAATGGCAACGGGGTGCCCAAGTACTCCCCCTATCAAGCTGATTCTCTTCATCATATTTTCTTCATCAGTAATAATTCTTCATAAGTATGTTGCTCCCCCTGTCATGGTACTCTTCCTTTTTGGCAATGTGGTCCATGATAGATTGCATTTCTTCATGTGATGAACCAACTCCCCTTGCCTGCATAAACTCCTTTAGCTTTTTAAGAAAGATTGTTTGCCTTGTGATTAAGTGGGAGACATCTTCAACAATGGTCCATCAAATGAGTAAGGGATTATGTTCTTCAATGGAGTTGCTCCAAAGAGATGATTTATCAAAAAATGATTGTCCATCTATGACTCATCAAGGATTTCAAAGGGCCCAATCACGGATAACTTCTGCAAAAATTCTTAAGAATCATAAGCTCCCCCTAACAATATGATGGTCTTCTCTTTTAGCGGAGTCTCATCATCAACCATTTGGAATATCAAGGATGTCTTCATCAAATCAACAACTTGGGTTGTTGGCTGGAGTGTTCAAGAGACTTCTAGATTCAATTTGTTTCCTTCTCCATACTTGTGTAACTTTCTTCTTTGGCATGGTTCTAGCTTGTGCAAGGGCCCAAGTCAAGTTACAATCACGTGCCATATGTCCAATGTTTTGGCAATTGAAGCACTCTATCTTGTTTGTGAATAAGAAATCATGACTTCTTCTTGCAAAATTGCATCTAGGATATTGATGGGGACCATTATATTTGTCTTTCTGATATGCCCTACAGTCTTTTGCCATGTGCCCAAAGTTTGTACAAGAATAGCAATATCCAAGAAATATACTTTGGTACCTGGGAGATGAAGAGTTCCTTGAAGTACTTCTGAAGTCTTTTTGCCTTGGAATTCTTTGATGATTTCCTTTTGTATTCTTGACATCATCTGTAAATCTCCTTGGAGTAGGGTTTCTTCTACTGTCATCTTGACTCTTTCCTTTGTTGGAACTGGGAGTATCATTTCTTCTTGGCTTCCTCACATCCTTGTTGTTTGAAGCAATATCATTCTTGCTTGAGGGTTCACTTGCATAGCCAAGGCCTGATTTATCAAGGGGGGATCTTTGATGACTTAGGATGTCATCTAGGGTTTGAGAACTCTTCAAGTTCTTATTCAGCAAGTCAACTTCCTTTTTAAGAGAGACAATTTCTCCTTTCAATTTTTCACAATCTTCATCTTTCATGACTAGTTGCTTCTTCATTTCTTCCATCATCCTTGTTGCTTTGTGTGCTTCGATTTTAAGGGAGATGATATTTGATTTCATTATGAAGATTTCTTCATTCTCCTTTGCTAGACTGCTCTCCATTTCTTCTTTTATTCTTGTTGCTTCACATGTTTCGGCCTTGAGAAGATTGATGTCTGATTTTAGTTTGAAGATTTCTTCATTCTTTTCTTCTAGTTGAGATTTAAGAGAGGAGACCTCTTCCTTGTATTGAACAACTCTGCTTTAATATGGTTAAAGCTCTTAAGTCCTTGTTGAAGGTGGCTTGACAAAGTTTCTTCCCTTTTCTTTGCCTTATCCAATTGATTTGTCATAGATATGACTTCTTCATGATGCTTTCTTTTGTTTTGATGAAATTCCTCTTTAATTTTGACGAGCTCCTCATCTCTTTCTTGTACTTGAAGCTTGACAAAGTCAACTTCCTTCCTTGTCTTGTCTTGGTTACCATCTTGCGCTTTCTTCTTAAGTTCCTCATTTTCCTAATCTCTTCCATGGAAGTCATAAGTTTATTTAGAAGATCTTCTTCAAAGTCTTATTTGTTCTCTTCTTCTTCTAGGTCTTCTTTGGCCTTGATGTCATCATTCTTATTTTCAACTTCCTTGATGGGTTTTGGATTTCCTTCTTGCTTTCCATCATCTTCTTGACTAGAGGTCATGGTCAATGCTCCTTTTGAGTGAAGATCATGAAGTTTGTCCCATATGCCTTTTGTTGACGAACATTTTTCCAAATTGGCCTTAACAAAATTTGGTAACCCATTCAAAATTGCCTTCATTTCTCTTGTATTGTACTCCTTGGATTCTTCGTCCTTCATGTCATCAGTAATCACTGATTTCCAAACAATTCCTTTAGTCTTCAAGAAATTCCTCATTCTTGCTTCCCATATATCAAAATTTCCATTGAACAATGGAGCCTTCACAAATTGATTGACTTCAATTTCGATGGTTGAGGAAGACACATCTTTAGGAGGATTGGAGACATTCTTCCTTGGCTTTGCCATTTGTGTTCTCATGATCAACCTTCAAGCTGTTAGGCTTTGAGTGAAGGTATTGGCTCTTATACCAATTGTTGGAAATACTGAGAGGGGGGTGAATTAGTATTTCTTTTCAATTGATAGTTTTACTATTTAGATCACTTATATTTAGAACACAAACTGGATAATGATGGAATAAATACTTTTATTAATTTCTTCTTTACAATAAATCAAGTACAATAATAGTATAGGGCTTCAACCCTAGATGAAGACTCCAATCTTCCAGACTCCAACCTGTATTGTGCCAAGCACCGACTTGGACTTTCCAAGGCTCCAACCTTGTCAATTTGAGGCACCAACCTCTAGGGCTCCAACCCTATCTCTAGTACAGGCTCTGACCTAGTTTCTTGAGGACTCCTATCCTCTAGGGCTCCAACCCTATCTTCCAAGGCACCGACCTTGTCTCTATGAGGCCCCAATCTCTTGGGCACCAACCCTCAACTTCACTTCGTCAAAATATGTTTCAATTATTCTTCACAGCTCCCAATGTCTTCTTCATCGAGCCCTATCAATCTTCTGCAATGCCATAACGAGCTCTTACTTGCCCCGAAGTAATGAGCTCTTCATGTTTTGAGAAGTGTCACAAGTTTTCTCCAACTAGATGTTAATGGGTAGGCTGCAAACTAATGTGATCGCCTTTAAAGTTTAAACAATCTTCAAAAGATAAAACAGTGCCGAACCCACAACAAGACTGTAATCTATGCCTCCTCCACAAGTCGAATCTTGAGGGAACACACAAAACTTCCAGATGACAGCCTTCAACTAGTGATCTAAGCCTTCAACTAATTAGCCTAAGGTCTGTCCTCCACAGGTCCGCAATACCACAAGATGCTGCCACAGGTGTATATCTGAGCTTCCAATAAGGGCAGCAATCCGAGCTTCTAGTCTGAGGCTTGTCTGAAATCTTCCTAGCACTAGACTGAGTTGTAGCTTTGTTTTATGCCTTAAATTCTGAGTTTCACAGCTCACTGGTTAGGGCTTCCTGTGCCACTGTAACAACCCTCAACTCAACCTTAAAACTCTTTCAATGTTTGCAGCATCCTTCTTCCCTTTTAACCTTGTACTTGGCCTCCTTCTAGACTGTCATTACAGACTTTGCATGGCCCAAAACTACCCTAAACTAAGGTTCTGTTCAACACATCCAAAACGCAGATGCTTAGCACTATTCCTCAATTTTGAAGCCTCCAAAACACAGGCCCAAAATTTCCACAAAGAAATATGCCCATAGAAGAGATATCCCTTGGCCTCCTTGCTGTGTTTTTCCTTCACTCTGAAATCTTCACCGTATTCTTTGTTTTTTTCACCAAACTTGATGCCAAGAATGAAGTGTCTAACGTTGTATATATAGTGGTATTTGCAAGCTAAACCGAAAAGGCACGTCACTGTTTGGAGGCCGACTTGTGTCCTTGAGCATAGGTCGGCTGAATGTTAGAGTTAATTTCCTTAATTTAAAAACTCAATATCTCCCAAACTATTTGGAGTTTCAGGGCAAGTAAGAGCTCGTTAGAAAGCTAAAATTATGCTCTAAAAGGTAGTGTAGGTATCATAGTGAAATTCTGCCTCTAAGATAGCAAAATTTATTTTTCTTTATAACTGTCCTTGAATTGTTATGTGCAGAAAGTGATTGGGACAGCAAGAGGTCATTAGGTCTTCTTCATTGTTATGGCTCCAACAATGCCTTTATATTATTTCCACGTCATCATAGTCTCATCATGTATTCACGTCATAGTGCAGTGATATGACATAGGCAACTTCATCATTAGGAAAGTTTCAAGATAGTAAGATAGTCTTCCAACCATCAAATGAGATATTCCATGTCATCATCACAAGTAGTTCTCCATATGTCATCAAAGATTAAGGCCTAGATCATCAAGTGCATGCAACATTAGGTCAAGTACTTCTTAGGGCTTCTTTCATTAGTGGTTTGACTTCTTCATTGATGGTATCCTAGTCAACCAAGAGTCATGACATCATCATTTGGAACCAAGCATCTCAAGAATATTGACGTCTCGGTCAATGCCATATTGACATCAATGACAACCTTGACCAACACTAGAATCAGCAAGAGTCAGAGATCAGCTTAGAGAGGCAACGCAGAGAAGTAGGAGAGCAACAGCAAAGAGGGCAACCACTGTGCTATATGCAGGTGTCGTGTAGTCCCTCCCAAGACAGCCTGATTCAGCTGGAAGCCCTCAGGGGTTACACAGAGACCTTAAGGGGTAGCGTGAGGGTAGCGTAAGGATTGCATCACCTAGTTTGGGGTAACGCAGCCCTTTCCAGACCAGCGCTGAGGGACGTAGGGCTTCAGGGGCTGACGCAGGGGCTTCAGGGGCAGCACTGGGGTTTCTAGGGCCTAATTTTCGCTGAGTCCTGTAAATCTCGTTTGAGGGTGTGGATCAGTGGTTATTTTGGCTTCAGAACAGCCATTGAGTTGTAGATCTATTTTATCTCTGTCGGGTTTTCCAGATCTGGAACCCAGATTTGTTGTATTCAGAAAATTCTTAATAATAAAACCCTCCAGCGGCCATCAAATCGGTTATCCCGCATTGGGTTTTTCCGAGGACTATTTGTCCAAAAAATCACTGTCACTTTTTCTATGTGTGCATGTACTTTTTCTAGATCTTAATTGGTGAAAGTCTGTTATGTGTTTTGCTTCAATATTAATCTGAATTTTCAGCTTAATAACTTAATTAAGTAGGAGCATAACCAGATCTAACTTTAGATTTTTTCGTAAGTGTTACATTCAGAAATTTTCACAGTTGCTAGTTCCCTTGACTTAAAGAAAAACACTTATGGTCCCCTTAGATGCATTTATGATTTTGGTCTCTAATGAATGTTGCTTTCACTTGAGTTAATTTGGTTTTTCCATGTGCTCTAGAGCAACAAAGGCCTTGGAGGCACCTCATTCCACATGATGCCCAAGTCATGTACTACATCCCAGATAGCATGATGACTTGGCAGAGGAAGTGTTTCACTTGCCCACTTCTGTCAAAGTGTTGGACCGTTTGATGACTTAAGTAATTGAGAAAAGTGTCCAAAAGAATTTAATTTTTCTCCTAAAGTGACTTTATAAAGTTCTAAAGTCAAATTTAATTTAAAAGTGACTTTAAGTGATAAAGTTACTAAATCTAATTTTAAAGTGACTTTAATAAAGTCAATGTGAAATTAGAAAGTGAAAAGTGACTTTGGAAATAAATGACTAAGAGGGTCTTTATTAAAGTGGGGTGATTTAAAAAATAGAAAGTGAGATTTAAATAAGCATTTAATCTCAACCCTAGATCTAAAGTTATCTCAGCCATTGGATTTAGGGCTTCCCCAAAAGTCACTTAGGGTTAGGTTAAAGGAGGAAAAGGAGAGAAAAGATCATTCATTTCTTTCATCAGCAAATTGAGAAAGGAGGAGAGAAAGCTAAGGAGATTTTTCTGAGCAGTGAGAATAAAGAAGGCATCAGTGAGGAGATTCTGCAAATCCATATAGCAGCATTTATTGACACAAATCCCAAGGCAGAAAATCCGTATAGCAAGAAAGAGGCATTGTTTCCAAGAAAGGAGGCACAAAAATCGAGGAAGAGGGCAGCAACATTAAGCACGCAGTTCAAGGCAGAAAACTGGGCACATAAATTGAGGAGAAGTGTTGCTGATATTTTCGGCACAAAAACCAAGAAAGAGGATAGCAGCTACAGCATGGTTTTCTAGGCAGTTTTTGTGCACGGATTTCAAGGAGGGCTACTGTGCAAGTCCGTACAGTTCCGTATAGCTGGTTTCAGCACGCTTCTTGAGGTGGTCGTACAACATTTATTGCTATCATTAATGCTGTAATATTTTTTTGTTTTGAAAGTTGCTGATTTGGCACAATTTCTAAGGCGGTGTGCAAGCATGAAAATCGAGATAAGTCTGTAATTTGGTTGCTGGAATTTTTTACTGGGTTTTTCTGTTTCACTGTAAAAGCAATATTCAGAAAATAAAGAGAAGCTTTCAAATTGGTTTTCCCCAAGAGTTGTAGGGGGTTTTTCCAGGGTCATCTTGACAAAAAATCAGCGTGTCAAATTTCTGTGTGTGGCTGATTTATTTTTCTGAGTTTTTATTTCTGCATTTTCAGCGCTGTGAAATTTTCAGAATTTGTGTTTTCAGAAAATATTTATGTTTCCAGCTTGTTGAATGTATGGCTATGGGAAAGGGCATTTAACTTTATGGGTGAAATAAGGAGAAACTAAAAACTGGGGTTGGGAATAGAAATTTCTACATGGTATTAGAGCTATTTTGCTGAAAAGTGCAGTTTGGGACAGCAAGCTGATTTTTCACACAGAAATTAGAACCTTTACTACAACAATGTTATTTTCAGTTTATTAAGACAGCAAGCATGTCTTTGGGGTTGAGGGTGGAGGACAGGTTGGATGGGCATAGTAACTACCATAGTATTAAAAACCAGAACCAGTGACCGGACCGGTGGACCTAATGAACCGGTAACTGGACCGGAACCGGTCTAAGCAATACTGGTCAGGGCTAAACGAACCGGTTTTTAAAAAAATACATTAAATAATTATTTTTTAATAAAAAAATTATTTTTAAGATTTGCAACCATGATTCCAAGCCAATAGAGACAAAATATGCAGAGTTTGCTCATTTATATACCATGTAAAGGTGAATATATCAAAATGGCACCGAGTGCAATACATATCATCGAAAAATTACAGAAGCAATGAGGCTCCAAATGACCCATAAAGTCCAAAAACAATGCTACGAGCTATGAGCATTGAGGCCATTGGCCTACATAGTACAGTGACAGTCTACTACAAATCTACATATATGATATTACTAAATTCTAATTAATGATCAACATTATCACTTGAAACTTCTAATCATGATCAAAGTTCAAACTCAGTTGGTTGAACTTGAGTCTCCCGACTCTCGACTGCCAAACTTTGCAACTGCTCCAGTCACAAACTTCTCTATTGGTTCAGTGACTTGAGTCTCAAACTTCTGAAGGTATTATGCCCTAATATGCCCTATTACTTCGTTTGGTGCTCCATATGGCTTTACATGGCCTCCTATCCCAGCCAAGAGTTGCCTAAACCTGTAAATACCCCTTCTTGCAATAGATTTTTGGCAATATTTGCAAATCATTTTTCCATCAATCATATCACAATGAGCCCATGCAGTATCCTTGCATTTTGGAGGCATGATGGCTACTACTTAACTCAAGCGGCAAGCCTCAAACTCTATGTCGTTCCACTACTCCAGCAAAAACTCAACACTATCCAAGCTCTCATTCAAACTCACAAAATCTCCAAATGAGATGGTGTGAGACAAATGAGAGGCTGCCCCTGCTTATAAAGGATTGGAGAGGGTCTCCAAGATAGCTCCAACTCCAACTCCAAGCCTCCAAGATCACTGCTCCAGCAAACACTCAACACTCTCCAAGCTCTCAATCAAACTCACAAACAACAAATGAGATGGTGTGAAACAAAGGAGAGGTTGCCCCTGCTTATAAAGGATTGGGGAGGGTGTTTTTGGAGGGAAACAACCCTCCCCTTCCCTCCAAATCAGCCCTAAACATCCTTGCTGGCTGTTTGTGGGTCCCTACAGCAGCCTAGGTGCTGACTGACCGGTTTATCCATAAACCGACCGGTCAGCACCGGTTAACCGGTTTTCCAGGCAAAGTGCTATGCTAGACCTGGTTTTTCAACCGGTTTGGACCGGCCAAAGGTCTGACCGGCTGGTTTGACCGGTTTCCAGTTTGAACCGGCCGGTTTTTAATACTGGGTAACTACAGCATATGGAAGGAAAGAATGCAGAGCATCTTTGAGGAGACAGAAGTCTGGGGTATAATGTTGCATACCCAACAGCACCCTATTAATGTGCCTACTGATGTTGTTCAGTTGGCAGACTTTAAAAGAAGAATAACAAGGGTGAGAGACTGATTCTAGATGGTATTAAAGACCATGTCATTCCTCATGTGAGAGAAAAGAGATTTGCTCATGAGATGTGGACAGCCTTGACTAATCTCTACCGGAGTACCAATGAGAACAAGAAAATGGTCCTAAGGGAGAAGCTGAAGGCCATTAAGACGGCTAAGACTGATATTGCTACTACATATCTCACAAAGATCACTAATGTGAGAGATGCGTTGGCAGCAGTTGGAGAGGTCATTCCACCCACTGAGTTGGTGCGAATTGCAGTGAATGGCCTTCCCAGTTCATGGTTGAACTTTACTGATGGGATTTGTGCACGTGAGGCCCTTCTCACTTGGGAGAGGTTCTGGGATGATTGCATACAGAATGAAATTAGGAAGAGCCAGTTTGGGGTAGCCAAACCAGTTGAGCAGGGTGAGGATGTAGCACTGTTAGCAGGAGGCAAGAAAGGCAAGGGAAAGAAGCAAGCTTCCACAAGTAGTGGTGGGGGCAAAGGAAAAGGTAAAGGTAATCAAGTGAACACGCAGAAGGACTATTCCAAGGTGAAGTGTTGGAATTGTCAGAGGATGGGACACTATGCAGTTGTGTGTCCGAAGAAGAAGAAGGGGGGGAAAGAACAAGACCATGGCAACATCAACAGAGATAAAGGACTTTTTGGATAGCTTTGACTAGGAGTTTGGGTTCATTGCTTGTGAGTCCACGAGTGCAGGATCGCCTACCACGGAGGTTGAGAGGGAGTGTGCATTTCCCTCCACTAGCGGAGCATCTTCAGGTATCTGGTATGTTGAGAGTGGGGCTTCACGTCATATGACAGGAGTTCGTGAGTACTTCTCAGAGCTTTCAGAAAGTAGCACTGATATAGAGGTAGTACTCGGAAATGACAACATTGTTAGAGCAGTCGATGTGGGGACATTGACATTTGGTAGGGAACCCAAACCTCCCTTGAAAGTGTCAAATGTTCTATATGTGCCAAGGATGAGGAAGAACCTCATATCTGTCTCAGCATTTGAGGACAGAGGATATGAGATATTGTTCAATAGAGGACAGGTGCTTATATATCCCAGGGGCGCTCCAGCTGAGTCAGCTAGAGTGATTGGTGTACGCCATGCAAAGGTGTACAAGTTTGCATTCAGCCCCTTTTGGCATTGAGCAGTAGTACCGGTAGCAGAGCTAGTAGTTTAGAGTTGTGCGAGATTTGGCACCGCAGGATGGGGCACATGTATCATGGAGCCTTGAGGACATTGCGGGAGATCACTATAGGTGTGCCAAATTTCAGTACTGATCACATTGGTACATGCAGAGGATGTGTGATGGGCAAGTTTGCCAAATCCCCCTTTCCCAGTAGTGACAGCAGATCGACTGGGATACTTGATTTGATTCATACCGATGTGAGTGGTCAGATGTCTCATGTTTCCTTGAGTGGATATGAGTATTATGTTTTATAAATTGATGATCACTCCAAGAGGACCTGGATTTATTTCTTGAAGACCAAGAGTGAGGTCTTCAAGCGGTTTCAGGAGTTCAGAGCTCTTGTGGAAACTCAGACAGGTTGGAAGATCAAGTCCCTGAGGTCGGACAATGGAGGGGAGTACACCCTTGGTGAGTTTGTTGAGTATTGTGCAGAGGCAAACATTAGGAGGGAGTTCACAGTTCCTTACAACCCCCAGCAGAACGAGGTTGCGGAGAGAAAGAACAGATCCATCGTTGGGGCTGCCAAAGCCATGTTACATGATCAGGGGTTACCATTGTTTTTGTGGGCAGAGGCCTACAACACTACTGTTTATTTGCTGAACAGGAGTCTGCATCATGCCTTGGGGCATGTGACTCCGGAGGAGGCTTCTTCTGGGAAGAAGCCTGATGTTGGTCATCTTCGTATCTTTGGGTGTATTGCATACTCCTACGTACCCAAGGAGCAGAGGACCAAGCTAGAGCCCACCACAGAGAATTGTATCCTTGTGGGCTACAGTGAGACCTCAAAAGACTTTCGGATTTATATTGCCGCACAGAGGAGAGTTGTTGTCAAGTGGGATGTGAGGTTCAAGGAGGACCGGGATTTCAGGAGGTCATGGGAGTTAGAGTATCTGGATCAGCCAGACCTTCAGGAACAACTAAGTCAGGCACAGGGATCCAGTGGGCAGGGATCAGGAGGATTAGGAGGTACATCGATTACGGTGTCAGGTCAATCAGCGAGCAATGGCTCGCAGAGTCAAAGGGGTGGTGCTCTGGGCAACATGCAGAGCAGTTCACTAGGTAGTCCATTGATGGACAGTTCACACAGTACTTCAGCATCTACAGGTTCAGGTTCAGGCAGGAGGACAACAGACAGACAGTCAGGAGTTCAGGCTCCTGAGGAGGATGAGGAGTTTCATTCTCCAGTGGGAGAAGTGTGCTCAGGGAATAGGAAGCCCAAGTGGCTTCAGCTTACCTTGATAGAGGCCACATTTGTTGCTGGGCCAAAGAGGTCGGTCAAAGAGAGTAGACCACTGATAGGTTCTGTAGCTATATGGCAATGGTTGCCAACATCATTGACTCTGAGCCTTCTAGCTATGAGGGGGCAGCTAGCCAGTAGGTCTGGAGAGAGGCCATGCAAGAGGAGTATTCTTTTATCATGAAGAATGTTGTTTGGGAGGTGGTGTCGAGGCCTGAGGGCAAATCCGTGGTTATGTTGAACCCTTAGTTAAACTGAGAGGGGGGGGTGAATCAGTTTAACACATTCATGATCTTTTAAACTTTCTATTAAACCTTATTTACACCTTCATTTCATATCCAACTTAATATCTGAGTAATCTTAGAATGTGAGCAGCAAGTATTAATATAATATAACAGTAGACTTAATATGAGAGCAGCAGGTATTAAACAGATGATATAAATCAGATCAACACATAAACATCATGCACAGAGACACCAGATATAAGTGGAAACCCATAAAGGGAGAAAACCACATCTTATTATTGTTGTGATGCAAAGGCAAGCTCCAACTTCCTCTCACCACTATTTTCTGCAGGCACCAACCTACAGGAGGCTCTATCCTCAATTCTGCAAGCTACAACTTGCAAGGAAGCACCAACTCCCTTCAATTTTCTGCAGGCACCAACCTATAGGAGGCTCCAACCTCAGTCAGCTACAACTGACAGCTATCAAGCTACAACTTGATAGGGAAGCTCCAATTTCCTCAATTTATCAAACTGAATGTTTGCTGATTTACCTCAGATATCAGCTCTGTTCTGTAGCTTCTCTTTCTGCTCTTCTTTTCTTAATCTTCTCTGCCTCACACTTCTATATTCTTCCTTCTCTAGGTTTACTCTCTCTCAACTCTAGTGTGCATATCAATGTGATATTATATATAGAGTTCCTCACATGACTGTTTGTATTTCACAAGGAATTTGGAGTGAACATTCATGACTCTTTGGCTTCTGTCTTCTCATTCCTTTATCCAACTCATTTTTAAAAATTATAACAATATGTACAAATTTCCATGCTACAGTGGGATTTTGTCTTTTCCTTAGGATACTTGCCTTTGCATCACAAACAACAAAAAATAATTACAACATTTACATTCACATTTTTAATTACACATTTCAATTTCACTCAGCTCCTTTTCTGGATTTTGGCTTTACTGGATTTGTCTTTTTCTGCTGTTGTTAAGAAACTGTTCTGCATACTCTTTGTTCACTGTCATCTTTATATTCCACCTGTTCACTTCATTCCTGTACATATTCCTGTTAACCGAACTTTCATCTCTGCATGCTCTCCTCTTCTTTTTCCTTTTCCATACACATTCATATTTCAATCTTTACAATATTTCATACGGGACTATATATATCTGAATTAACCCTCGACTTTGTTTTTAAACCTTAGGAATTTCAAAATGCATCCATATGCATTAAACTTATAATCAGTTCCAGGCCATTCTTATGTGCACATTCCACTTTAATATATTAGATATTGTAAAATATATCAATCAAGTCATAATCTCATTTTTGGCCTCACTTACTCCACGCACACGGTCATTACATATACAAGCTGTAATGTATTCAGTAAAATATTAAGACCCTTGGTGATATGTAATATGTTTACGAACTTCCACTTTGCCGTCGAACCTTATTTAGCTTAAAACCTTAATTGAACAACACACACATATGCGTGGGCCCCAACGCTAATGGTCTCTCCATCCAACGGCTGTTATCGCGTCGCCTCGGCCTTGACGATCCAACGGATATCGCACGGGCTAATTGCGCGAACAATAACGCGCGATGGCGCGTCGTACCTGGGTTATCCTTCGCGCACCTTCCAAACACAGCCACTGTCAGATCGCTTCCCTCCAGATCGACGGCTTGTGTCAATATCGCTCTGTGTCTTTGGTCGATGATTACCGCGCGATGGCGTGCAGTGGGAGGCGGTTTCCTTGGGTCCCGCCTTGCCACGCGTCAGCACCTCTATGGAATCGCTCTCAATTAGAAAATACCGCTTGCTCCGCAAAAGCGGTGCGATCAAACCCGAAAACTGCCTTACTGTTTACTCCAAACCACGTTCACTGTTTACCCGTCGCGGTTCTGCTCCTCCACTCCAGGTTCCGGTCTCGTACAAGGTTCCACCTTTATTATTTCGTTTCTTTTGATCATAAGGCACTCCACTTCAATGTTTCTTTATATGATTCCACTTACCCTTGACTGCTCGACATTACAATTTACACACAGCACGGCCACCAGAATACATTATATTGCCATATATTCTTTCAATAACCCATAGGGTTGGGTTCACTGTAACCATCCTCGACATTTCATCATTTCAACAATGCGTGCAGGATGATCATTTACAACGTATTTTATATACAGGCATTCAACAGAAGTACTCTTCGTCATTTCGACCAGTGATCTTTTACCCTCAACACAGGTTTTTAACGCACATTCTCCATCATTAAATAGACACCTCTATATATATACACACACAGAATTCAATTCAATCATTGCATAGATAACCCTAAAATAATTTCTTTCTTCACACAGTGAGTTTATTTACAGGGTTTTCTGGTTCTGACCAAATCTTCAGTCCCATGGCCCTCTTACTGCACTCTACTCTGCCTCCCTTACTGCTGCTTTGTCTCTGTAAATGCACTCTTTCTCTATTCTTCTCCGCTTATCTTCAACTACCTAGCCTGCCTCTTTTCCTTGTCTGATGCTACTCCTTGCTCCTGAAGCTTCTCTAAAACTGCCTCTTCTTCATGTCTCATGCATTATGAATAGTTTAGGTGCTGCTCCTGTCTTTACCTTTGCCATCAATGCCAAAATTTCCAACAGTCTCCCCCTTTGGCATTGATGGCAATACACTTTTTATGTTTGCATACACTTTGCCTGCTCTTCCTCCCCCTTTGAAATCAATGGCAAGGGGTTGCACATCTCATAGTGTAGATTTTGTCCTTTAATCCTGTGTTTTTATCCTTTTTCAACATTTTGTGCATTTCCTCTCTCTGAGATCTTCTAAATTTATACCCTGCTGCTCCACACTGTGGATTAAATCTAAAATGCTGACGCTTTAGCATTTTCATTGACTCATTTATGCTGGATGTATTCTTTCCATAATCCTTTGATCCTGAGGACCTGATTCATGCTTCCCTTATTGGCTGATCTCCCCCTGGAATGATATTTTCATTTCTGTTCTCCCCCTGAAACTGTGCTTTCTCTTTATATCAGAGAGTAGCATCTACAGATACTGCCCCTAGTTTATCTCTCAAATATTCGAATGTGTAATATCCCCAACGGGAAATAAATAGTAATACACAGAAAAACAACAAGCAGCTATATAGAACAAAATGCCGGAACTAGAATATGGAACAAATACACATAAAATACCAGAACGCTAAGCCATTTTATTAGTCTGAGAATACATGGATAGGGTACAAAGATAATTAGAATGAGTGCACCTATCCTTTCTCTAGGCAAGTGGAGACCCTCTTAGAATAAGAAATGGCTGCAACAGAGACTGCGTCCTAGCTGACTGGAGAAAACTGCCGTAGAAAACTGCTGCTGCAATGTACTGGAACTAGGGGCTGATCCCCACACCGGAATGAGCTAAAAACTGGAAGGCTAGCTGAACTCAACCCTCCGGACAAAACCCAGAAATCGTGAAGCAAATGCTCCACCTCCGAAAATCCACCAAATAAACCCTCCTCAGTGAAAACGTTGTCTCTCCTAGGAACAACGCAGAAGCTCAAGAAACACGCTGAGAAAAGGGGCTGAATCCTCCTGCAAAACCTCCGTATGAAATAGAAATCTCCTCAAGGCTGGAAAACGCTGAAACCACTGCCAAATCACCACACAACAACGCTGCTCAACAAAGACTGCGTCCTCCCTGCAGAAATTGCGTCCTCTCTCCCAGAATGCGCAGTCACTTCAAGTGGCCAAATCCTCTGCAACGTCCACCCAAAAATCCACTGCAAATCACCTACAGAAACTGACGGAAATACCTTGCTTGAGCAGGCACTCGAAGTCCCCCGGAGCCAAGGGTGAGATCTCCGACCGGAGACACTCAGTTCGCACTAAACAGTGCTGCAGACCGACTAAACAACTGGCGTGCTGAAGTAGACAGAAGTCTAGCTCTCAATATCAATATCATATCAACAATGCCAAATGGAGTGAAAACCCCGCCTCTTATAGTGCTAGCTCCCTCAAAAACCCTAACTGCGTCCTTGCTCTCCTCCTTGACCTGCGCAGTTACCTTAGGGTCAGCGTGAGGCCTCCCCCCATGTGTGTGTGGACCCCCAAGGCCACTCCTTTAAGTCACAACGTTCATCAACTAGGAAAGCACTTTATTTTATTAAAGTGAGGTGACCCCTCTTATTTCTCACTTTATTTATTATTTTTAACTAAAGCAGCAAAATTAAACAAAAATGAAATATTCCAATTAGCAAAGCTAATTGGGAATATTACAGTCTCCCCCGGCAAAAAATTGTTTTTCCTCAAGCAACTGAAGTGATGGATGCTGTAAGATCTTCTCATCCTCCCAAGTGGCATCCTCATCCGGCAAAGTTCTCCACCTCAACCAAGAACTCCTCGATCTTCTCGCTCCGCGTGTACCGCTCCCTAGTGCCGGGCTAATAGCCTCCGCCGCAACACCGCATGCCCTCATCATCCGTAGGCGTAGCCTCGTGACCGTCACCGCCGGCCCGCGTCTTTTCGTGCGTGATACATGAAAGATGTTATGAATCTTGCTGCCTTGGGGCAGCTCCAACTCATATGCAACCTGCCCAATCCTGCGTATCACCCTGTATGGCCCATAAAAGCGGGGCTTCAGCTTCTCCGCCCCCTTCTGCTTGAGCGAAGAATGTCGGTATGGCTGTAGCCGTAGGTAGACCAAGTCTCCTACCTCAAAGTGTCTCGCCACCCGACCCTTATCAGCATACAACTTCTGCTGATTCTGTGCTGTGGCTATGTTGTCCTTGAGAGCTCGGAGGATATCTTGGCTCTTTTGGATCCATAACTTGGCTCTCGGAGCCCTGCTAACACCAAACATCATGTCCACAAAAGATAAGGAATGATATCAATATAAAGCATAGAAAGGTGACATACCAATAGACATATGATGCGTCGTGTTGTAGCAAAGATTACCAAATGCACCACTTCAAACAAGCTCTTCCGTCGTCCAATCGACATAGTTACGCAAGTAGCCCTCCAGCCACTTGTTAACTATCTCTGTCTGCCCATCTGTCTGTGGGTGGTAGCTGGTGCTCGGTGTCAACTTCGTCCCCACCAACCGGAAAAGCTCCTGCCAAAATCCGCCCATGAAGCGGTTGTCCCTGTCACTTACAATGGTCTTGGGAAGACCATGTAACCTGAAGATGTCCCTGAAGAACAGCTCCACCACCTGTGCTGCTGTATAATGTGCGGATATGGCGAAAAAATGTGCATATTTCGTCAGTCGATCAACGACGACGAATATACAGTCCTTGCCCTGCACCATGGGCAACCCTGTGATGAAATCCATCGAAATACTCTCCCATTTCCCCTCTGGAATGGGAAGAGGCTGCAACAACCCCGCAGGATGACTCATCTCTCCCTTGTTCCGCCGGCAAAAACATCACACTCCCCGACATGCCGGGAGTACGTCCTCCTTGAGGCCCTTCCATGAGAACCTCTCCCGAATAGCCCTGTATGTCTAGGTGAACCCCTGATGGCCCGCCAATGGTGAATCATGTGAAGGCTGGAGTATATTCTTCTTGAGTTGAGACCCCTCAGTCAAGAAGATCCTGTCCCTGTAATAGATGATCTCATCGACCACCCCGTACCTCGTCATCTCTGCCACCTCGCCCATCTAGAACCTCACATGCAAACCTATCCTTGGAGTACTCAACCAGCAGTCGAGCCCTCCAATCAGCGTCCAAGCTCATGAGTGATAACGTGGCCGGTCTACGAGAAAGGGCATCAGCTACCACGTTATTCTTGCCTTTGACATACTCTATGTCAAAGTCGTAGGCCTGGATCTTGCTGATCCACTTCTGCTGTCTCTCCTGCAACTGCTTCTGCTCCAGAAAGTACCTCAGGCTGTTATGATCTGTCCTCACCCTGAATCTGTCACCCACCAGGTACTGCCGGAATTTGGCCAATGCATGCATGATGGCCAACATCTCCTTGTCGTATATGGGATACAACCTCTCGTGTGGAAGGAGCTTCCGGCTCTCAAAAGCAATCGGGTGACCGCCCTGCATCAAAACCGCACCAATCCCTTCTCCTGATGCATCACACTCTAGGACAAAGGGCAGTGTAAAATCTGGCAACGCCAACACAGGACAACTGCTCATCACCTCCTTGAGCTTGTCAAAAGCTCGCTGTGTTGTGTCTGACCAACTGAATGCCCCTTTCCTCGTCAAATCTGTGAGGGGTGCAGCAAGTTGAGAGTAGCCCTTGACGAACTTCCTGTAGTATGTGCAAATACCAATAAATCCCCGAAGCTCTATCACATTCCGCGGCTCTGGCCAATCCCTGATGGCCCTGATCTTCTCCTCGTGGACTCTCACCCCGTCCATGCCTATAATGTGCCCCAGATACAGCATCTCTGTCAACCCGAACTCACACTTGGAGAGCTTGCCATAGAACTGCTGCTCCTCCAAGATGTGCAAGACTGTCTCAATATGCTGGAGGTGCTCCTCCCAAGTCTTGCTGTATATAAGTATGTCATCAAAGAAAACCAAAACAAACTTCCTCAGATGACCCCTGAAAATGTGGTTCATGCATGACTGGAAGGTAGCAGGTGCATTGGTCAGCCCAAATGGCATGACCAGAAACTCAAAGTGCCCATAGTGACACCTGAAAGCGGTCTTGGGAATGTCCTGTTACCTCACGCGTATCTGATGGTACCCGGATCTCAAGTCAATCTTCGAGAAGAACCGTGCTCCTCTCAACTCATCCATCAGCTCATCGATCCTGGGGATGGGGTACCTGTTCTTCAGGGTCTTCTTATTCGGAGCCCTGTAGTCAATGCACATGCGCAATGTGCCGTCCTTAGGACAGCGTTTGACTACGTGTAATAGCGAAAGTGTACGCGGTGCAGAAAATGTGACCAAGGCCGCCAAACTCCCGGATAGCCCGCCTATCTCGTCCCAATAAAGCCTTGGGAGTTTTATACGGTGTGGTAATCACGGCCTGTATCCCCTGCTCAAGCTCGATCGTGTGCTCAAACCCCCGATCCGGTTGCTGCCCTGGTGGAATATCCCCGAAGACCACTGCATATCTGTCGAGAATAGACTGTAGATCAGGATTCACTGTCTGCCCTGTATCCACTACCTCTGAAGCCCGCAACTCTACCGCCCACTCTATATCTCCATTGCGGAAGGTCGCATCCATACTGTGTGCTGACACTGTCTGAGGTGGGTATGTGTGCTGCCCTCGTATCTTCTCATGCCTCCCCGTCTTGGGATCATCCCACTCCATCTTTAGGGCCTTCCAATCTATCGTGACCTTCCCTAGAGTAATAAGCCACTGAACACCCAATATCAGGTTGGTATCCGGGATGTCCACCACAAAGAAGTGATCTGTCAATGTATAAGTGCCCATCGTCACTGATAACTCGGGAACATATCGAGCACATGCCATGGTCTGATCTCCTGGGACCAAGACGGAAATCCCATCAAAGCCCTCTGTCTGTATGCCTCTCCACTCAACCATCTGGGCATCAATAAAATTGTGGGTGGCCCCACTATCAATTAAGACTGAAACCCGTTGTCCGCGCACTGTCCCTCGTACGCGCAGTGTCAGGTACTTGGGGACTCCCCGCAATGCGGCTAGAGCTCCCCCAGTGGGTGCAAATGATGCCCCACCTGCTGCGGGTGGTGGAGGTGGTAAGGCACCCTGCGCTGCATAACAATCTCCTGCCTCCACGTCATCCCCCTCATCCTCTTCTCCACTGCTCTCGGAGAAAACCTCAATGAAGTGTGCTTTCCCTGCAGCACACCTATGTCCTTGCTGCCCATGGCTCCCCGGCAAGTGAAGCACAACCGCTCCTCCCCGGCCTCTCTCCCCCGGCCTCATCCTCCCGGCCTCATCATCAAACTGCCCTCGTCCAGGATTCGCCTTGGGAGGCGGCACCCTCGTGTCCTTCCCCTTAGGCTGGAAGGCCTGTCTCTAGGGATAAGGTGTCCGAGTCCTGGTAAGATATCCTGTAAATCCCGAGTCCTGCTGATGGCATCCTGAAGGGTAGTTGGTCTGGTCGACCGAACTAGGCCATGAAGTGGCTCTGACAACCCCTCCACAAACATGTAAACCATCCGAGCAGTAGATAAATCAGGTACCATCACCGAAACCCTCAAGAAGTCTGAAATGTAGGTCTCAGCACTCCCAGTCTGCTTGAGCTTTGTCAGCTCAACAAAGTGCTGCTCCGGATCCCTCCTGTCAAAGCGCTCTATCACCCTCCGGGTAAACTCGGCATATGTCGTCACTGCAGAATGTCCGAGTGTCGTCATCCCATGAAACCACCAGTCCTGGGCCTCACCCTCCAAATGCAATGTAGCCACCTTAATGGCCTTCGATCAAGACATCCGTTGCGCTGGAAATAGATGTCCAGCTTCTCCACCCAGGACTTTGCCAAACTGTTTGATGAGCCATCAAACGTGGGCAAATGGAATCTGCTAGCTGCGCGGTGGTCATCACGGTGGTGTATGTGCCCCTAGTGATGATCACGGGATCTAATGCCATACTGGACCTTGAGATACTCACTGAAGGTGAGAGAATCCATGAATCCCTGTCCGTAAGCCTGATACTCTGCAAAAATACCTGCCATCCGAGCCGGATCCATCTCTCGCGGCGCGGCTAGCCCTGCGTCCTCTGCCAGGAAGGTAGGCATGGTAGGTCGCGTGGGTGCTGAAATATCCCTCTGTGCATCTCCCTGTACTCCCGCCCCTATCTCCTCTGGCAAGAATGTGGGCATAGTGGATCGCGTGGGTGCCTGAGTCGTCACAATGGGGATAGCATCATGCACCGGCACGGCAGAGACATACCCGATCCTCTCCGACTCCGGAAAACCCTAGGGGGTTCTCTTCTATCCGACTCTACGCGCCGTGAGCCTCTGTGATATATCCTGTATGTGATGGAGGAGCGTTTCTCTAAATCTCCTCTCATCATCTGCCATTGGGTTCCGCTGCTCTGTGTCCCTCACAGGCTGCTCCTCCTCTGAATCTGTCTCAGGTGGCTCCTGGTCAGAATCCCTCCCCCCGAAGGGAAACTTCCACCTACCCTCAACGTCGCTGTGTCTCCTCCGATCAAAGTAGGGATTATCCCCGGCGTCATAGACTCGCTTAGCACCACAAAGCCGAGCGTAACTATGCCGATACTCACCGTAATATCCCCAACGAGAAATAAACAGTAATACACAGCAAAACAACAAGCAGCTATATAGAACAAAATGCCGGAACTAGAATATGGAACAAATACACATAAAATACCAGAACGCTAAGCCATTTTATTAATCTGAGAATACATGTATATGGGTACAAGTGATAATCAGAATGAGTGCACCTATCCTTGCTCTAGGCAAGTGGAGACCCTCTCAGGATAAGAAATGGCTACAACAGAGACAGCGTCCTAGCTGCTGGAGAAAACTGCCGTAGAAAAACTGCTGCTGCAATGTACTGGAACTAGGCGCTGATCCCCACACCGGAATGAGCTGAAAATCGAAAGGCTAGCTGAACTCAACCCTCCGGACAAAACCCAGAAACCGTGAAGCAAATGCTCCACCTCCGAAAATCCTCCAAACAACCCTCCTCAATGAAAACGTTGTCTCTCCCAGGAACAGCGCAGAAGCTCAAGGAAAACGCTGGGAAAGGGGCCAAAATCCTCCTGCAAACCCTCCGGCTGAAACAACAATCTCCCAAGACTGAAAAACGCTGAAATCACCAACCAAATCACCTCACAACTGTGCTGCACAACAATGACTCGCGTTCCCCTAACCGCAATCGGCGTCCTCTCTCCCAGACTCAGTCACTTCCGCGGCGCCCTCTCTCGCAAACGTCCACCGTAAATCCACCGCAAACCACCAACCGAAATCGAAGGACAAACTTGCTCGAGCAGCACCGAAGTCCCCCGAGCCAAGGGCGCATCTCCGACCGAGACACTCGCCAGACCAAATGTCACAGCATCGTACTCAAACAAACGGCATGCCGAAGTAGACAAGTTCAGCTCTCAATATCAATATCATATCAATGCCAAATGGAGTGAAAACCCCACCTTATATAGTGCTAGCTCCCTCAAAACCCTAACTGCGTCCTTCACCTCCTCCTTGACCTGCGCAGTTACCTTAGGGTCAGCGTGAGGCCTCCCCTCATGTGTGTGTGGACCCCCAAGGCCACCCCTTTAAGTCACAACGTTCATCAACTAGGAAAACACTTTATTTTATTAAAGTGAGATGACCCCCTAATTCTCACTTTATTTATTAATTTAACTAAAGGCGGCAAAACTATACAAATGAAATATTCCAATTAGCAGTGCTAATTAGGAATATTACGAATGGTTCTCTAGCAAGTTGTTTGGTAAATATATCTACTGTCTGTTCTTTTGTTCGTACATACTCCAGTTTTACTATCTTCTGAGCCACTTGTTCTCGGAGGAAATGATACTTGATTGGGATATGTTTAGTTTTTGAGTGAAGCACGGAATTTTTAGATATACTTATAGCACTTGTATTATCACATTTAATTGAGATAGGTTCAGTAATGCTTACCTTCATGTCTTGAAGAGTCTGCTTCATCCACATGACTTGTGTACAACATGCCGCTACTGCTATATATTCTTCTTCTGCTGTAGACAGAGAGATAGATGTTTGTTTCTTGCTTAACCATGCCACCAGACTTTCTCCTAGATAGAAAGAACCTCCACTTGTTCTTTTCCTATCATCCACACAGCTGGCCCAATCTGCATCTGTGTATGCTATCAAGGTGAAGCTTTTTCCTTTAGGATACCAAAGTCCATACTGAGCTGTTCCTTGTAGATATCTGAATATTCTTTTCACTGCAAGAAGGTGATTTTGTTTAGGTGTTGCTTGATATCTAGCTACTAGTCCTACTGCTAGCATGATGTCTGGTCTTGATGTTGTCAAATACAACAGGCTTCCTATCATGGATCTGTAGAGTTTTTTATCTATATCTGCAGACCCATCATCAGCACACAGCTTGCATCCCGTGATCATGGGAGTTGTCACAGGTTTGCAGTCCTCCATTTTGAATTTTTTCAGCATTTCTTTTAAGTATTTTTCCTGAGAGATGAATGTGCCTGTGTTCTTTTGCTGAATTTGAAGTCCTAAGTAGAAACTAAGTTCTCCAATCATGGACATCTCAAACTCTGATTTCATCTCCTCAGCAAATCCTTTTGCTAGTTCTTCTCTGTTGCTTCCAAACATAATGTCATCAACATATACTACAACAATCAGGAGTTCATCTTCATGGGCTTTTATGTACAGATTGTTGTCTACTCCACCTCTCTTAAAGCCTTGTTTTTGCAAATATTTATCCAGTCTTGAGTACCAAGTTCGAGGAGCCTATTTCAGTCCATAAAGAGCCTTTTTCAGTCTGCATACAAAGTCTTCTTTGTCTGTTAATGAGAACCCTTCTGGTTGTTCCATGTAGACTTCTTCTTCTAAGTCTCCATTCAAAAATGCAGATTTTACATCCATTTGATATACTTTGAATTTTTGGTGGCATGCAAAGACCAAAAACATTCTGATGGCTTCCATTCTGGCTACAGGGGCAAATGTTTCATCGTAATCTAGTCCTTTGATTTGTGAATATCCTTTGCAGACCAGTCTGGCTTTATTCCTAATTACTTGTCCTTGCTCATTCATTTTGTTTTTGAATACCCATTTTGAACCAATGATATTTTTCTCAATTGGTCTAGGAACTACTTCCCAGGTATTGTTCTTCTCAATTTGGTCCAATTCTTCATTCATTGCCTTTACCCAAGACTTGTCCTTGTTGGCTTCTTCGAATTTCTTTGGCTCTATTTGTGACAACATGGCTATGTATACCTCTTCAGTTTGTTCTGTTAGCTGCCTTCTTGTTTGGACCCCTACTCTCTTGTCTCCAATGATCTGATCTTCAGGATGGTTCTTTTGAGTATATCTTGAGGGAGCTTTAGAACTTAGCTCTGTATCTTCTGTTGTATTTCTTGTTTCTTCATCATCTTGGTTTTCTTCTTCATGGTTGTCTGATGGACTGCAGCAGTCTGTATTTCGTGTATTGTTTGGAAGTTCTTCATCAAATCTCACATCAATACTTTCTACCATTTTCCGAAGGGTCTTGTTGTAGCACCTGTACCCTTTACTTTTGGAAGCATATCCTAGAAAGATCCCTTCATCTGCTCTTGCATCAAATTTTCCAAGATTTTCATCATTATTCTTTATGTAACACTTGCTTCCAAAGATTCTGAAATGTTTGATTGAAGTTGGCTTTCCATGCCACAGTTCATAGGGAGTCTTGTCACTGCTTGGCCTTAAGTGAGCTTTATTAAGGATATGTACTGCTGTGTGCACTACTTCTGCCCAGAAAGTTTGTGCAATATTATTCTCTTGCATCATGGCTGTGGCAATTTGTTGAAAAAACCTGTTTTTTCTCTCTGCTACTCCATTTTGCTGAGGTGTTCCTGCAATAGTAAATTGTTGCTTTATCCCATGTTCATTACATAGGTCAGCAAAGTCATAATCTATAAATTCACCTCCTTTGTCTGATCTAATACATTTTAGCTTGCAACCAGTTTGATTTTCTGCTAATGCTTTGAATATTTTAAATTTTTCCAGTGCTTCTGATTTGTTCTTGAGAAAAGCAACCCATGTCATTCTGGAGAAATCATCTATTATCAACATGAAGTAGGATTATCCACTTGGTGTGTTAGTTCTAGCAGGTCCACACAGGTCCATGTGCACAAGCTGGAGTGTTCTTCTTGTTGATAACTCATCTTTAGATTTAAAGGATGTTCGGGTCTGTTTGCCCAATTGACAGGATTTGCATATGGTATTTGAAGGCCTTTTTATTTCTGGCATATCTCTGACAGCTTTCTTCTTGCTCAGTCTGATGATATGATAAAAGTTGAGATGTCCCAATCTTTTATGCCATAACCATGACTCCTCAAGTTTTCTAAGATGGCATGCTTCATCTTCCTCTTTCACAATGTAAACATTGCTCTCTGTTCGAACACCTTTGAGTAGAGTCTTACCTGTGGTGCTTGATCTGACTTCACAGTCTTGTGCTCTAAATAGAACTTCGCAACCTTTGTCACACATTTGACTGACACTCAGTAAATTTTCTTTCAGCCCATCTACAAATAGTACATCTTGGGCCTTTCCTCTACCATTGTTTATGCTGACTAAGCCTTTTCCCTTGATCTTACCTGATTTTTCATTGCCAAAAGTGACATTGCCGGATTTCTTTTCATCAAGAGTTATAAACTTGCTTCTGTCTCCAGTCATGTGTTTTGAGCAGCCACTATCCAAATACCATTGAATTTTCAGGTCTTGAGTAGGTAGAGCCAAGTCACATTTATTCACCTTCTTTATCCACTGGAGGCACCCTTTTGTTTGGTATCTTTTGTGAGGTGATGAACTACATCTTCTTAGAGGACATTTGGAAGGTATATGTCCAACTTGGTTGCATACACAACATTTGATCATAATTTTTGTAGAATTATGAGTATGAACAGAAATTCTTTGATTCATAAACCTCCTTGAGGTGTTAAACATCAATCTTTGTCCATACTTTCTACACTCAATGATTTTATGACCAAATTCCTTACAATAAAAGCAGTAACCATAGAAGCTATTTGCATACTTGATGTAAGGTTGTCTCTTCCATTTGTTTGCTTGAGGCAGTCTCTTCAATGTTTGCATCTTTTGCTGGTTTGAATTACTCCTCCTTGCATGACAATATGCAGCGATATGTCCTAGCTTGTGGCAAGCATAACAAATGGCATTCTTCATAGGAGGGAAGAATCTCCTTTGATGGTTTCCAAATTTTACATACTCAGGGGTCTTAGTATTTATTACATTCTTAGCTACTAGTGGTTTCTTCTGATCTCTGTCTTCCTTATTGCAGATTTCTTCTTTTGTAGGAATTGTTTGAGCTGCTTCATCATTCTTCTTTGCTTTTACAAAAATAATCTCTCTGTCAACCTTTTCTTTTCCTTTACTTGATTCTCCTTCATAGCCTATTCCAGGCTTTATCATAAGGGATCTTTGAGCAACCAGAATTTCATTCAACTTACTAGAGCTTGTTGTTTGAGAAGAGTTTATAACCACTTTCCTTTGAGCATTTTCTAATTTCTTCCTGAGACATACTACTTCTTCTTCCAACTTTTCTTGTTCTTGAGTTTTTTCTTTGATTTGCTTAAGTAACATGTCCTCTATCTTCTTGGCTTCTTCAAGCTCTATCTTTAGCTGCTTAAGGACTTCCGAATTCTATTCTTCTCGTACATACTTGAGGAGAATGTCCTTTTGTTTTCTGCATTTCAGTTTGAGTCTATCAATCTCTTCTAGAGCACTTCTTAGCTCCCCCTCAAGGTTGACTTCACCTTCTTCTTCTTCATCTTCTAGCAGGAGACCTTCAAGTTCTTCTATGGCCATCAATAAGAATTCAGAGGTTCCTTCTTCACTTGAGGATTCATTTGAATCTTCAGATGTACTACTATTTTGTTGAGCATAAAAGGATTTTCTGCTGAACTTCTTTCCTTTCTGCCAGTTCTTTGATTTATTTTTCTCTGACTCTTGAGCCTGATTCCTTACTTTCTTGTGAGGACACTTAGTAGCATAGTGTCCCACTCTTCCAAAGTTAAAGAATTTGAAGGGGATTTTACCTTTATATTTACTTGAGCCTCTATCCAATTTCTTGACAAACTTTGCCTCCTCTTCATCCGAGCAAGAGCATATATCTCATTCTTCTTCTTTCTTCTTTTCTGTTTTAAAGGCTGCTTCCCTCGTACTTGGCTTCTTCTGTGGGAGCCTCATTTCATAGGCTGTTAGATTTCCAAGTAGTTGGTTCATGGTCAAGGTCTCCCAATCAGCTGTTTTTTCTATTGCAGACACCTTTGGATTAAATCTCGATGGAAGTGATCTTAGAATCTTTTGCACAATTATACTTTCTGGCATTTTTTCTCCAAGAGCTTTCATATTGTTAATAACTTCTGCAGCTTTTAGGAAAAAACTGGCAATGTCTTCATCATCATTCATTTTTAAGTTCTCAAACTGGGCTCTATAGACTTGAAGTTTGGCAGTCTTTACTTTCTTGTCTCCCTTATGTATGTTCTCAAGAGTATCCCATATTTCTTTGGTAGAGTCTTTGTGCATTACTTTAATAAATTCTGCTTCACATAATCCATTCAAGATGGCATTCATGGCTTTTGTGTTAGCCACAAAATCTTGTTTTGTTTCTTTCTCTGTGTAAGTTGCCTTTGGGGCATATCCTAATTCCACAGCAGCCCAGACTTCTATTCCTAGAGACATTATGTATGTCCTCATTCCGATTTTCCAGAAAGCATAATTTTCACCAGTGAAGAAAGGGGCTTTATTGGTTGAGCATCCTTCTTTACTAGCCATCTTGGGAACCTAGGATCTCCTTTCAGTTGTTAGACTTGTACAAAGGAACCTTCTCTGATACCAATTGTTGAACCCTTAGTTAAACTGAGAGGGGGGGTGAATTAGTTTAACACATTCATGATATTTTAAACTTTCTATTAAACCTTATTTACACCTTCATTTCATATCCAACTTAATATGTGAGTAATCTTAGAATGTGAGCAACAAGTATTAATATAATATAACAACAGACTTAATATGAGAGCAGCAGGTATTAAGCAGATGATATAAATCAGATCAACACATAAACATCATGCACAAAGACACCAGATATAAGTGGAAACCCATAAAGGGAGAAAACCACATCTTATTATTGTTGTGATGCAAAGACAAGCTCCAACTCCCTCTCACCACTGTTTTTCTGCAGGCACCAACCTACAGGAGGCTCCAACCTCAATTCTGCAAGCTACAACTTGCAAGGAAGCACTAACTCCCTTCAATTTTCTGCAGGCACCAACCTACAGGAGGCTCCAACCTCAGTCAGCTACAACTCACAGCTATCAAGCTGCAACTTGATAGGGAAGCTCCAACTTCCTCAATTTATCAAACTGAATGTTTGTTGATTTACCTCAGATATCAGCTCTATTCTGTAGCATCTCTTTCTACTCTTCTTTTCTTAATTTTATCTGCCTCACTCTTCTATACTCTGCATTCTCTATGTTTTCTCTCTCTCTCTCTCTCTCTCTTTTTTGCATATAAAATTGATATTATATATAGAGATCCTCACATGACTGTTTGTATTTCACAAGGAATTTGGAGTGAACAGTCATGACTCTTTGGCTTCTGTTTTCTTATTCCTTTATCCAAATCAATTTTAAAAATTATAACAATATGTACAAATTTCCATGCTACAATGGGAGTTTTCTTTTCCTTAGGATACTTGCCTTTGCATCACAAACAATAAAAAATAATTACAACATTTACATTCACATTTTTAATTACACATTTCAATTTCACTCAGCTCCTTTTTTGGATTTTGGCTTTACTGGATTTGTCTTTACCTGCTGTTGTTAAGAAACTGTTCTGCATACTCTTTGTTCACTGTAATCTGCATATTCCACCTGTTCACTTCATTCCTGTACATATTCCTGTTAACCGAACTTTCATCTCTGCACGCTCTCCTCTTCTTTTTCCTTTTCCATACACATTCATATTTCAATCTTTACAATATTTCATACAGGTCTATATATATCTGAATTAACCCTCGACTTTGTTTTTAAACGCTAGGCATTTCAAATATGCATTAAACTTATAATCAGTTCCAGGCCATTCTTATGCACACATTCCACTTTAATATATCAGATATTGTAATATATATCAATCAAGTCATAATCCCGTTTTTGCTCTCACTTACTCCACGCACACGGTCATTACATATACAAGCTGTATTGTATTCAGATATTAAGACCCTTGGTGATATGTAATATGTTTACGAACTTCCACTTTGTCGTCGAACCTTATTTAACTTAAAACCTTAATTGAACAACACACACATATGCGTGGGCCCCAACGCTAATGGTCTCTCCATCCAACGGTTGTTATTGCGTCACCTCAGCCTTGACGATCCAACGGATATCGCACGGACTACTTGTGCGAACAATAACGCGCGATGGCGCGCCGTACCTGGGTTATCCTTTGCGCACCTTCCGAACACAGCCACCGTCAGATCATTCCCTCCAGATCGACGACTTGTGTCAATATCGCTCCGCGTCTTTGGTCGATGATTACCGCGCGATGGTGCGCAGTGGGAGGTGGTTTCCTTGGGTCCCGTCTTGCCACACGTCAGCAGCTCTATGGAATCGCTCTCAATTAGAAAATATTGCTTGCTCCGCAAAAGCGGTGCGATCAAACCCGAAAACTGCCTTACTGTTTACTCCAAACCACATTCACTGTTTACCCGTCGCGGTTCCGCTCCTCCACTCCAGGTTCCGGTCTCGTACAAGGTTCCGCCTTTATTATTTCGTTTCTTTTGATCATAAGGCGCTCCACTTCAATGTTTCTTTATATGATTCCGCTTACCCCTGACTGTTCAACATTACAATTTACACACATCACGGCCACCAGAATACATTATATTGCCATATATTCTTTCAATAACCCACAGGGTTGGGTTCACGGTAACCATCCTCGGCATTTCATCATTTCAACAATGCGTGCAGGATGATCATTTACAATGTATTTTATATACAGGCATTCAACAGAAGTACTCTTCGTCATTTCGACTAGTGATCTTTTACCCTCAACACAGGTTTTTAACGCACATTCTCCATCATTAAATAGACACCTCTATATATATATACACACACAAAATTCAATTCAATCATTGCACAGATAACCCTAAAATAATTTCTTTCTTCACACAGTGAGTTTATTTACAGGGTTTTCTGGTTCTGACCAGATCTTCAGTCCAATGGCCCTCTTACTGCACTCTACTCTGCCTCCCTTACTGCTGCTTTGTCTCTGTAAATGTACTCTTTCTCTGTTCTTCTCCGCTGATCTTCAACTACCTAGCCTGCTTCTTTTCCTTGTCTGATGCTGCTCCTTGCTCCTGAAGCTTCTCTAAAACTACCTCTTCTTCATGTCTCATGCATTATGAATAGTTTAGGTGTTGCTCCTGTCTTTACCTTTGCCATCAATGCCAATATTTCCAACAGGTTACTTCCAGATGGCTTTACAAGGTAAAGCATGCTGCAGATGGCAGCATTGAGAAATTCATGGCAAGCTTTGTGGCTAGAGGGTTCTCCCAGGTAGAGGGAGTAGATTATGAGGAGACCTTCTCTCCCATGGCTCGATATACTTCGATTCGCTCCATTATATCGATAGCAGCAGAGATGGGTTGGAAGATCCACTAGATGGATGTGAAGACCACATTTCTCAATGGTTTCATACAGGAGGAGGTGTACATTGAGCAACCACAGGGCTTTGAGGTGCATGGGAAGGAGTCCCATGTGTGCAGACTGAAAAAGGCCCTTTATGGCCTGAAGCGTACTCCAGGATAGATACATACTTGCAGGAGATGGGTTTCACAAAGAGTGATGCAGAATCTCAAAGATGAAAAAATCGCGATCGGGATATTATCGCCGAGGGGAAAAAATCGGAAAAAATCGTAAAAATCGGGTAAAAATCGTAACATACAAAAATATTCATTTTTTTCAATTTTTTTAATATCTAAAGCATCTACAGCATAAAATAAATGTATTGACACATAAATATGAAAAAAAAACTAATATATAAGATGTGTAATATCATGTCTAGTGCTACATCACACACAAAACTGAATCCTGTCCTGAATACTAAGTCCTGAGTCTCAAGAGTCAACTCAGCCTCAAAATATCAACAAAAAATATAATAATGTATCTCATATCATGAGTCATAATGTCAACAGTCATATACAAAGGAATGTCAATGCACCATATAACCTATGGTCCTAGACTATTGATTTCCTCTGCCCCTCTTGCGAGAAAATACAACAGCTTTGCCTTTCTCTCTAGATGAAGACGCTGGCGGGACTGGCAATGGGCTCTGTCGTGCTCTAGAAGAAAAAAATGAAGCACCAGAACCGGAACGGGAACCTGAACCACTAGGAGCTAAAGGAGGCAGACCACGTCCTCTACCGGTAGTAGTGGTAGGTGGTGTCACCTCCTCCTCCTGCTCCTCCTCCTCCTACTGCTCCTCCTCGTCCTCCTCCTCCTACTGCTCCTCCTCGTCCTCCTCCTTGTCCTCCCCCTCCACTACCTCCTCCTCTATCCAATCAGGGGCTGACTCCATGACAGGCCTCTCAGCCTCAACCCTCCATTCAGCAGTGGTGTCAATCGCATCTAAAGAGATGGCCTCCATATCAGGGGTCCTCTCAAGTTGTCTCACCCACAATCTAAGATTGTAGTAGACGTAAACCATGTCATTGAGCCACTGACCCTCCAACCTGTACAAAGGTCATAAATTAATAAATTAAATATTTAAAAAAAATATTTAATGAATTCAAAAAATTAGTTGGAAATTGGAATATGTTAAGTTTTTTACCTGTTGCGCTTTTTGGTGTGTATTTTTTCAAGCACTCCAGTTGCGCTCGCATCCTGAAGCGCTACATGTTTGGTGAGTATTCTAATGGCAAGTTTTTGGAGTTTTGGTAATCTGCCACCGTAGCTCCTCCACCATGCGTCTACAAGTTACAAGTTACAACAAATAAGATAAACTTATAATTTATAAAGTTACAAACATAAGAAAATTTTTAAAATAATGAAAATCTTACCTGGCATTTTAGCAGTCCTATCCTGCACAGCCATGTCGAAGCTCAAGGTGCCACCTGCCATTCTGTATACCTCCATCTCTTTGGATATCTCTGCACGTTCTGATGGACTTGGCACCATCTTCTGAACACAAGTGAAAAAGCCATCCATGACCTCGGCATCAAATAGAAAACCACATGAATAAGCAAATGCGGGGTTCAGGAAGAGCCCTGCAGCATGAATGGGACGATGGAGTGTGTTGTTCCATCGATCATCAATCACTTCCCATAAAAGAAGTTGTCTCTAAAACCCATCATCACCCTTATCATCATAATAGCTGCGAACAGCTTCTTTGGCCCTATCCATGGCCTCATACAAGTAGCCCATTGCGGGCTTCTCTCCATCCACCAATCTAAGAACCTTTACCAAAGGTTCAGTAATGCTGCACACCTCTTCCACTCCAGCCCAGAAACTTTCCTGATATGACACCAACCTGCAGATGGCCTCTCCCTCTGATTTGCGGCTGATAGTCAAAGCACGCCACTCATCTGAAAAAAACATTCTCTTCAAATCCCACTTAGAATTCAAGAGGGATTGAAGAGAGATGAAAGTAGTGGCAAATCGTGTAATAGCAGGCCGCACCAACTCCTTATTGTTGGTGAATGTCCTCATCAAATGAAGCACAGATCCATGGTTATATATAAATTTTGTGATTCTCTTTGATGATTCTACAATATCTTTGACAAAATCAAGCTTTCCGATGTCCTCCAACATCAAATCAAAGCAATGTGCAGCACAAGGTGTCCAAAATATGCTCGGATACCTCTCCATAAGCATCTTGCCAGCTGAAACATAGTTTGCAGCGTTGTTCGTTATGATTTGGACAACATTTTGGGGCCCAACCTCCATAATGAACACATCTAATAAATCACATAATAATCTTGCATCTTTGACATGTGCAGATGCATCAACAGATTTTATAAACATTGTCCCCTTGGGACAACTGACCAAGAAGTTAAGAAGGGTCCTACCCCTTTGATCAGTCCAACCATCTGACATCACAGTGCATCCTGTGACTTTCCATGATGCCCTTAACTCTTCCAATCTCTTGGTGCAGTCAGCTTTCTCATTTTGCAGAATGCGCCCTTTAAGGTCATGATATGTAGGGGCTTTGTATCCTGGGCCAACAACAGCGATAGCATCAATCGCAGCCTAATAAAATGGATCGTTCCTGGCAACATTGAAAAGAATATCACTCCAAAGAAACAGTTTGCCCAACAACTTATCAGCTTCTTCCTTCTCATTTCTTTTAATAAGGGAGGAGATAGATGGCTGTGCCCCGGGAGTGGTTCTAGGAACAAAAAATGAGGAGGCAACTGCGGGGCTGCCTGTAGAAGAGGCTGATGCTGAAGAGCCACTACCACTCTCACGGTCAACTCCAAACCCTGATATTTGACTCTTCAGAGCTGCTTTGCTGACTTTAGTGGTTTCTATTTCTCCCAATGAGTTCATGGCTCTTCTGATTATTTCTGGATTGGTTTTTTTGCAAGGGCCTACTTCATGCCCAGGAATTTGTGCCAGGTGGTATTTCAACCTGTATACCCCCCTTGCCATGTGTTGACCACATAATTTGCAAGTCAAGTTTAATCGGTCAAACCCCCCATCAGGTTCACCAAATTCCCAGAAAGGATCTAATTTCCTTGGCATGTTGGAAACTTTGAACTTTGAATGTTGAAATTTGAACCTAGGGCACAAAAAAAATTGCCAGTTAAAAAATAAAATAAAAAAATTACAATTTTACATGCAACATTTTGATTTTTTTCACAAAAAAAACCCTCAACTCAATGCAAAAATAATAGGAAAAAATACATGTTGAAACACAAGCAAAAATAATGGGAAGAACCTAAGAGCACAAGAAGAAATATAAAAAACAAAATTTAACAAACAATTTTTTGCATTTTTTGACCAAAATAAACCCTCTCCTCTCAATAAAACAAAAACAAAAAAAAAACACAACCAAATGCAATCACAAATGATGAAAAATACATGGGTAATAGAAACCCATGGAAGAACAAGAGAAAAACAAAAAAAAATGGGTCAAATTTGATGCCCATACCTGGAAAAACGTTTTGCCGGAGACACTTGGTCCAAATTCGATTTTTGTTCGCTTGGCTTGCAAGAAATTCTTCACTTTTGTCCAATCTTGGGCTTGTAAATCACCTCCTTCCCTCCTTGGCTCTCCTCCTTCCCTCCTTGGCTCTCATAAGCAAGTCTGTCCAATAAAAATGAAATTGAAAAAACCAAAAACCGCATATATAAAGTCGCTGTTGGAGGCAGCGACGATTATTTCCCATCGAATCGCGATAATTACGAAAAAATCGCGATAATATCGCGCTAACGATAATTTCAAAAAATCGCCGAAATTATCACCGATAAAATTGTTCACTTGAAAAACTCGCGATTTTTTCAAATAATCGCGATAAAATCGCGATTTTTTCATATTTGATGCAGATCCAAACCTTTACTTTATTGTGATAGGTGAGGAGCCTCTCATTCTAGTGTTGTATGTGGATGACTTGGTCATTATGGGTGCAGAGAGACTCACAAAGGGCTGCAAGAGAGATCTTGCATCTGAGTTTGAGATGAAGGACATTGGCTTGATGCATTACTTTTTGGGTTTGGAGGTGTGGCAGGAGGAGGGGCATTTCTTCCTAGGACAGGGAAAGTATATTGTGGACATCCTTGGCAGATTCTACCTTGGAGGATTGTAGACCCATGTCGACACCGATGATCTCCAACTGGAAGAAGCTTCACGCTTCAGATTCCGAGTTGGTGGATCCCACATTGTATAGACAGTTGATTGTTTCCTTGATGTATTTGGTCAACACTAGACCAGATATATGTTTTGCAGTCAATACAATGAGCCAGTTCATGAGTGAGCCTGGGAGGGTGCACTGGGTTGCTGCAAAACACATTTTGCGGTACTTGTAAAGGACAGTGGAGTATGGTCTGAATTATAGGCAGGGAGATGGAGTGAGATTGGCAGGTTACATTGATTCTGATTGGGCAGGTTGTGCTTCTGATAGGAAGAGCACTTCAAGGTGTTATTTTGAGTTGGGTTCAGCCGAAAGCAGCAATCAATGGCAGTGAGTTCAGCAGAAGCAGAGTACATGGCAGTCAGTCTAGCTAGTTGTGAGGCCATATGGCTTCGCAAGATGTTGTTTGGCTTATTTGGTCAACCGTTGAGACTTTTAGTGATATACTGTGATAATCAGAGTTGCATTAAACTCACAGAGAATCCAGTATTTCATGACAAGTCAAAGCATATCGGGATCAAATATCATTTCATCAGAGACTATGTTCAGAAAGGAGCTGTGAAGCTTGAGTATATTCCCACTGATGAGCAAGTTGCAGATATTCTTACCAAAGCCTTACCACGAGGCAAGCATGTCTACTTCAGAGACAAGATGGGTGTGGTGAGGAACACCTTCCTCGGTAAGAGGGAGTGTTGAAATTTGGGTACCGGAGGACAGGTGGTTCCCTAAGGCTTTGATCTTTGGCCTAGGGAAAAGTGTCCAAAAGAATTTAATTTTTCTCCTAAAGTGACTTTATAAAGTTATGAAGTCAAATCTAATTTAAAAGTGACTTTAAGTGATAAAGTTACTAAAGTCTAATTTTAAAGTGACTTTAATAAAGTCAATGTGAAATTAGAAAGTGAAAAGTGACTTTGGAAATAAATGACTAAGTGGGCCTTTATTAAAGTGGGGTGAATTAAAAAATAGAAAGCGAGATTTAAATGAGCATTTAATCTCAGCCCTAGATCTAAAGCTATCTCAGCCATTGGATTTAGGGATTCCCCAAAAGTCACTTAGGGTTAGGTTAAAGGAGGAAAAAGAGAGAAAAGATCATTCATTTCTTTCATAAGCAAATTGAGAGAGGAGAGAAAGCTAAGGAGATTTTTCTGAGCAGTGAGAAGAAGAGTGCAGCAGTGAGGAGATTCAGCAAATCCATACAGCAGCGTTTATTGGCAAAAATCCCAAGGCAGAAAATCTGTACAGCAGGAGAGAGGCACTGTTTCCAAGAAAGGAGGCATGAAAATCGAGGAAGAAGGCAGCAGCATTAAGCATGCAGTTCGAGGCAGAAAACTGGGCACGGAAATTGAGGAGAAGTGCTGCTGATATTTTTGGCACAAAAACCAAGAAAGAGGACAGCAGCTATAGCATGGTTTTCTAGGCAGTTTCTGTGCACGGATTTCGAGGAGGGTTGTTGTACAAATCCATACAGTCCATACAGTTTCGTACAACTAGTTCTAGCACACTTCCCGAGGTGACCATACAGCATTTATTGCTACCATTAATGCTGTAATATTTTCTGTTTTGAAAGTTACTGATTTGGCACAATTTCCGAGGCAATGTGCAAACATGAAAATCGAGATAAGTCTGTAATTTGGTTGCTGGAATTTTTCACTGTGTTTTTCTATTTCACTGTAAAAGAAATATTCATAAAATAAAGAGAAGCTTTCGAACTAGTTTCCAAGAGTTGTAGGGGGTTTTTCCAGGGTCATCTTGACCAAAAAACAGCATGTCAAATTTCTGTGTGTGGCTGATTTATTTTTCTGAGTTTTTATTTTTGCATTTTCAGCACTGGGAAATTTTCAGAATTTGTGTTTTTAGAAAATATTTATTTTTCCAACTTGTTGAATGTATGGCTATGGGAAAGAGCATAGTTTTAAAAACCGGCCGGTTTGAACCGGTAACCGGCCAAACCGGCCGGTTAGATAGCCCACCGGTCGAAACCGGCCAGGCAACCCGGCTACCTAGGGCATTTCGCCCATTTTGCAGAAAAACCGGACCTAACCGGCCGGTTAGGTGCTACCTCCTCCGCGGACCCACATTTTCGGCGGCAGTTGAGTTTTAGGGCTCATTTGTTTACAAGGGGGGGTTCATTTAGCTACTCTTTCCCTATGTGGACCCACGCATGGCCAAAAATGGGTTTTAGGGCTGATGTGGAGGTAAGGGAAGCATTGACATTTCATTTTCAACACTTTTAAAGGAAATGTCACTTTTACTTAAATTTTTAACATTACCATGAAATGACTCAGGATGTTTAAGAGTGGTTTCAACCTCATTAGATTTCATATGGAGAAACTAGAATTTTAGGTTTCACTCAAAATTCAGCAGACTTAATGGTTTTCAGGGTTTCATGGTTTGGGAATTTGCAATGTTTCCATTTGATTCTATCATGTATAATGGAATGATATTGGCATTTGATCAAGCGCATGAAGTCCTTTAAGAACCTTGATGTACCCTTCAATCAAAGGAAAACAACTGGTTAGGCATGCTAATCTTTTTCTACCGCATTTTAAGGTTGAGGAGATGAACTCTTCACTCAAACCAAAATCATTGGTTAGGAATGTTAAACTTTTTCAATTTCTATCATGTTATAAGGTTGAGCAATCAAAGTCTGAAGACTTTGAGCTAGATGATGTTTATGTATCTCTTGTTGATGATCCCATTTCTAGTAGCGATGAATCAATGATGAGTTTCATGAGAGACCATGTTGCTTAGTGATTTGTAGTTTTGATGTCTATTTTTGCTACTACTACTACTAAAGTTGTAGAGGAGTTTTAGGAGTCCTCAAACTTTGAGCCATATTATTTATGTAGCTCATGTTGATGATCCCTTGTCTAGTAGTGGTGATAATTTTGATCATGATGAGGAGTGATTATGTTGTTGATCACTAATATGTAGTCTTGTATTAGACCAATGGCCTCATAGCTTGTGGCATTGTTTTTGGACTTTATGGGCCATTTGGAGCCTCATTTCTTATGTATTCTTCGATGATATGTATTGCACTCGGTGCCATTTTGATATATTCACCTTTGCATGGTATATAAATGAGCAAACTTTGCATATTTTGTCTCTATTGGCTTGGAATCATGGTTTCAAATCTTAAAAATAGTTTTTTTTATTAAAAAAATAATTATTTAATGTATTTTTTTAAAACCGGTTCATTGAGATCTGACCGCTCCCGGTTAGATTGGTTCCGATTAGAAACCCGGTTCATTAGGTCCACCGGTTCCGGTTTTTAAAACTATGGGAAAGAGCATTTAACTTTATGGGTGAAATAAGGAGAAACTGAAAACCGGGGTTGGGAACAGAAATTTCTAGATCAAATTTATCTTTTAGCTAGTTTCATCACTTGGGTTTTGCTAGAATCTTATCCATTTGGCCCAAGGAAGGTAAGGCTCTCTTGTGTTGTTCAGAAATAGAGCTAAAGTGATTACAAGGGGCTGTCCAAGGGTTTTATATATCTTCCATATAATTTACAACAATATTTTGGCAGTAATTGAAACCCTCAAGGATTTGATCAAAAAAGTATGTCTTCATGAACCCTTGTCTTTTCTTCACTTCAAGTTATAGCTTATCATTTTGAAGCGATAAACAATTTCCAGATTGCTGGAAATTAAAAAGTATGCATAAAAATAACTATGGGTTTTGACCCTAGGGGATTTGACCCCTTTTATGAATAAACAATTTTCAGATTGCATTATCATTAGTTCTACTCATCTATAGACTATTCTTAGTGTTGAGCTGTTTTATTTATTATTTATTTATTGCCCTAGCTTCTCAACCCATAAATCCATCTATCTAGTACATTCATATGCTTGTGGGTGGTCATTAAGGGACCTTTAGCTTGCTGGTTTTCTACATTTTATATCATTTTTGCAGGTCTGAAAGTGCAGGACAGTTATTGTGCAGTCCATTTATAGCCATTTATCAATGTCTGGAGCAAGGTATTTAGTATTTATCTCCCAATTGTTAAGGGCTCCTAACACTCAACTTTGTGCTATTTTGAGGCTATTTCCTATAGTTTGAGTGTCTTCTAAGTTTTTACTTAATGGTCTGCATTTTTCTGCAGTCATATTTCCTTTCTAGATTTAGCAAGATTTTAGATTACTAGACTCCATCGCCCAATAGGTATTATTAGGCACTAGTCTACCAACCTATGTTGGAGGGCATTTAGAATAGGGAAACCTCCTCTGGCTTTGTAGGAGTTGGCCTAAAGATTGGAGACCCATGCTGAGGTGACAATGTGCAGTTGCCCTATGTGATACCACCTAGCACCTCATGAGGACCTTGACAAGACTGCTATTTTGGGCAGTGATAGTGAATCATTTAATATTTACCTGTATCAACTGCTATGACTTCAAATTTCATTTTGTATATCCTCTTGTACTAACAAAACAGGAATGGAAAACTATGACTTTAACGAGTGTTTCTTTCAAATCTTTGTACAGTTACAGATTATGATGATCAATGCATAGAGTAATATATCAATTCAGGGATTTTTTGAATTTAGTATTTATTCAGTAACTTTACCTTATAGAGGATTGTGAAATTCATTTTCCCAGATTACCTTTAAAAATGAAGTTCTTATGCAGGTCCCTGTTATAACTGCTACCCTTCCAGTTGATCGAAGCTGCCAATATCCAGAAGGGTCTTTCCCATACTTCAATGGCTTAGCTGATCGTGTCACGTATGCAAAGCTGCAAATATATTCTCAATTTCTTGTTTGACTGTTTTCCTTGTACTTTGAGTTTTCATTCATAAGACATTTATGTGATTGATTGACATCCATGCAGGGTAATGAATGGAATAAATGCTCCAAAAGTGATTGAATGTCTTGGTTCTGATGGTCACAAGTATCGTCAGCTAGCAAAATCTGGAAACGATGACCTTCGACAAGATGCGGTAAGCCAGCAAGTATTTCAAGAACTTTGTAGTATGTATTCAGACAATGCCTATCTATCAGAAATGCATTTCTATCACTCTATAAAACTCCATTTATTTTGTGTTAGTTCAGACAAATGTTGAGCAAGAATGGTTCATTTAATGAAAGTGTTTGGCCACATTGAATCAGTCAAGAAATCCATTTTAGATTGTTTTCATGGAAAGGCATTGAAACATAAGTTGCACGAAACGCCGAAACGTTTTGGAGTTTCTCAAACGGGTACGTTTAGAAACGTCACCTCCTAAAAATGGAAACGTCAACCGAAACCAGCTGAAATGTCATATATGTATAGATATATAAAAAAAAAAAATTATAAATAAGTGAATAACACATTATCTTGCAAGAAAAAATGGAATAAGACGCATAGATGACAATTTAGAAGGAAAATCAAATCTATATTAACTCTCATAGATGATTACATGATGCTCGAATTTCGGTCAAGTTTCAGAGTTTTGGGTACAGGTTTAGCCCAAAACGCTGGGTTCCTAGAGGCTTCGTGCAACATAGATTGGAACATATCAATCAGATTCTAAATTCATGTGCATTAGGTAACTTAAACTGGCTTAGCGTATGGTTTGTTGGGAGATGCATATCAACAGCAAGCTTATAAATTGTGAAACTCTTTGTGATACCATCCACCTTCCCATCTGACTATTCTCAGAGATTCATATACGTGCACTGTATGAATAGTTTGTGACAAGCCATCTTGAATTTGTGTATTAACAAAACAAAAGTTTTTTCTCAGCTAAGGAGCAATCCTTTGTTACTGGCTAGCTATAGTTAAATTTTCCTTTGCTTTCTTAGCTGATTACTGTTGTCCTTTGCTCTATAGAATGAATAATCTGATATTTGTAGAGGATTGTCTGCAGGTGATGGAACAATTTTTTGGTTTGGTGAACACTCTTCTACGGGACCACTCTGACACATTAATGCGACAGCTAAAGATCCGTACTTATAAGGTACTGACCCTTGGTGCTCTCTAAATCACTTTCAATGTTAGCAAAGGATGAAAACCTAAATTTTGCTCAAAAAGAAAAGGAAATATGAACAAAAGAAAGGATCCAAAATGACATCTTAATTGTTAGGCTTCTATAAGGCTGTTTGTGATTGATACTATAATTTTCAATCTGATCTAGAGGAAACTCACAAATAGGTCTGCATAGCCTTAGCCCAGTAGCTAGAAGTAGTCTGAGAAATGTGTCTGTGTGTTATAACTCCTTTTTCCACTTCATTTCAGTAGGAGGAACCCCAGCAACTGAAGAGAGTTGTCCTGAGGTTCCTACTACTGAAATGATGTGGCAAAGACGTTTATAACACTGTGAAGGTGTCATGACTAGCTGACATGTGTCTAGTATGGTGTAGATAGAGTAGGGACAAATAGGAGACAAAAGGTCTCAGACAAAAAAATGAACTGGCCAATTTGAAAGATTGTTGTCAGGTGAACTAGGGCCTTTTGATAGTGTGCAATTTGCCATAATGAGTCTATGTGTGTGCACCTCTTGGTCTTGTTAAAGCACATCTGATTCAAATGTTTATTCATGTGTTGCCTTGTGGGGTCATGATTCCTTGGTGTCAGTTTTTTAAGCCATTGTTACAGGAGACCTTCAAGTATAAAAATGTGACCCTATTGAAAATAAGTCATTATGCATCATGTCTAGTGTTGGGCTTTATAGATCCTTTCCAGTGAACCCCACATGCATATATATGAAATGCAGTGCTTCATAGTAAGAATTTGCCATTTTACATACCTCTTACTATTTAATTGTCATTTTTCTAGCCTCATAAGCATGGGAAAAAAACCCATATTCAACAATCCGATGTCTTTTTCCATTTTAAAGTCAAATATGGGGGTTCCTACATAGCAGATGGGACCAAGACAAAGGTATATAAGATTCCTTCTTCCCACTTCAATGATTGTGGACTGTAAGCAATGAAGAAATCCTTGAAGATCTATTCTGGGAATAGATTGTGTAATTGAAGAATATATTTTGTGGGAAGCTTGGGGACATCAAACAAGGTAAGAAGTCAATATTGTGTTGCCTACAAGTCTGGTTAAGAAATTTACTGTAATGCTTCCAAGGCTGATGAGGAGCACCTTGTCAAGATGTTCAGAGAACATATGCAGTGAAATTGAGGACTCTTGGACCAGAGGAAATGAGCCTTGTGAATAGAGAAGATGTCTAGTTGCAGGAATTGAGATTGCATGCATAGGAACTCATAGAAATCTAGATGCATAAGGTATTTTCAAACAACACGAGATGCATGCAAGTATATGTTGGATGATGTTGTGATTTTGTTAGGGTCCTACCCTAACCCCCTTAAGTAGATAGTTAGGTTGCTATGTGTTGAGGCCATTTCTAGTAGATAAGGTCCATGTAGTAGATCTAGTGTGAAAGCAGTGATTGTGAAAAGGCTTACTAGAAGTTTCTTCTCCAGAAAGTTCCTAGGACGTAGATAAAACTATATAAAGAAGTAGAAGCACTGCAATGAGATGTCTTGTGTGTTGAGTTGGCTGCTTCGGTCAGAATTTTCATTGGCAATTAATGGAGACAATTCATAATTTTGACTTTGACCAAGTCGGCCTCAAGGAGGACAAGTCAACCCCACATGTTAAAATCCACCTCATGAAACTCATATAAATAGAGATCTGTTGAACCTCATTTGGACAAACATCACATCAACACAACTGATCTGAAATAGCAAGAGAGCGAGTTCACACATGCGAAGGAATCTGAAGGAGAACCTTATCTACGTTAACCAGCATTCCTTCTTTGTTTGACTTTCGTTGACTTGGGCTATTTGGCATTCATTTGAACGAGGGTTTGACTGTCTTGGAATGTCGAAGATTGCAGGAGGAATTTGACCACATGTTTGACTATTGACTTTGACCAAGATTTTCCTGTGAAGTTGCAGGCCGAATCTTGGCCCTTTGACTGAGCTATAGGAGGCCGAAATTCGATGCTTTGGTTAGGCTGTTGACCGGTAACAGGTTGTTGATTTTTCTATCTCATTTAATTGGATTTGACTTGGTTGACTTGGAAAGTCAAAGGGTCGACTTTGACTAGTTATTGATGTACAAACTGGATTATGTATCTCAGTTGAACATTGAATGAATATCTCCTAGAAGAAGAATTGATTTGGGTTTCCCCCCTTGTTAGGTTTTGCCTTAGTCTTTGACCAAAATCTTTGTGTTTCATTGTGCATGGTTGTCTTGTATTGTTCATTGCTATTATTGTTCTCTCTATAATTGCTTAACTATTTTGGGGTGAATGTAATTGAATGAAATATTGTTTTAAGTAATTATTACAGCAGAGAACTTGTAATATTCTAAATTGAAACTTACAACAGATAATAGATGCATGAACGATGTTATAGCAAATAACAACTGAGGGATGTGTCAACCCCGTACTTCACAAGCCACAACTTGTAGGATGTTACTAAACCCTAATATCCTGCTACAACTAGAAGGAAGTACCAACACCCTGTAGATCAAGCCACAACCTGATGACTGCCCCAACACTTTGTTTATCAGTTGTTGTCAGAAAGGATGCTTCGTTGCCCTGTTAGTTTATTAGCCACGATTAAATCGACGCCACAATACCCTGTACAAGCCACAATTTGCCCTAGCACCACACTGTCGCCCTGAAGTGTTCTTAGGCCACAACCTAAAGGTGACTCCACTCACCCAGAAGAGTCGGTAGATCACGTTTCAGAATATTCACATTGGATTGTTGTACTTTGTAGAATAGCTGTAGGAAAGATGTAGAATAAATGTCGAATCCTGGTAGTCATTGATCATTGTTCCCACAAACCAATCACTGCATAGTGCTACGCATCAAACTATCACTGTACCACTACACATTACTGTCACTACACATTGCATATCACTCTGCATGTCACTTCACGAATGAATAGTCATCAATGCTCAAATAGTGCTATCATCAGGTTGCACACGATGTTGCAACCATCTAGCACTTCTATTAAATGATGGCACAACCCAAGGTGTCTCAATTCATCTCGATGCCCTGCAATCAGTGTTCTCAAGTTTTGTCTCCGAAGAGCTACCAGCATATATGTCAATGCACTATTTGACTAGTCAAGCCCTGCTATCCATTTTTTAATGTGTTGCACAACTGAATGTACTTGTCTTCAACACTTGCTTCCCTACAAGATTGCAATCATGTCATCCATAAAAACCCTAGGTCACACAGGTGAAACCCTAGGTCAAGATCATTCCTAGATTAACATATTCATAGTCCCACATTTCAAGTCAATTGGTCAAAGCCAAATGGTAAAGTTGTCAACTCCAATCTTAATGCAAGATTGTCATACCAATGCATGGGTGTCAAAATCAAAAGTTAATGTTATCAACATTGTCAAGCCATGATCAACTTAATATCATGTGAAAGTCATGTAATTGTCTTGAGTCTTATCAAAAGAGTTAAGTCAAAGTTAAGGGGTCAACTCAAAGTCATATCTAGGTATTACTACCATGTCATAGTGAAGTAAAGTCAAAGTCAAACATCATAGAATGCTCACAATGTTAATCAACATTTCACTTCATAGTCAAGGCACTTGTCATGTTAAGGTATCAAGCAAATGTCAAAGTCAACATATGGTTCACTTGCAACATCAGTTGTCATATGGCGTTATATTAAAGTCAACGTCAAAGACAAGATACTCATATGTAGGTCATTTCACATCTTTAGTGTTCTTAGGTTGACAAGTTATGCCACTGTTATAGTTACAGTTATCACTGTCAATTCATACCCTTATAAGTTAATGTTAACAGTTGTCACAACTTTCAAAACTTGACAATACTTCTAGTTGCCATTTGTGGATGTGTTATTACCTCTTGAACTATTGTGAATGAATGCCACTTGTAATTTCCAGACAATACTCAATGAGATCTTCAGTTTTCAATTCTCTGGCTAATTGAGAAAGATGTGCCTTAGATCAACCCACTCACATAGTGACTACAAGGATCAAACATCACACGATCATACCTTGTTAGATATCTTCTTTCATGCAAAATTGTCACTGTAATGAACTTAATTTGGACTTGTTGAGATTTGTGAATTGTTGGGGTAGCTTCGTATGTGCTCTAGCTCCCAAAATTTGTGGAGGGACTAGAGTACATGAAATCTCCAAGACCCAGAAAGGGATTTAAGAAATTCCATCCAGTTTGGGAGAAAATTAATTAATTAATATTTTTAATTAAGGACCCTAATTCTAACTTAGGAAAATTAAAATATTAAAGGTAATTAATTTAAACATGTGATGGAAATGACTTAAGTCACACGGATCAAGCTTTCTTTTAATCTTAGCCATTGATTCAAGATTAGATCATGGTCTTTGGTTTCCCAACACGAAAAGTATAAGGGAAAGGCTCGGGGTCAGTTAGAGAACACACACACGGAGGCAGAGCACTGAGACTAAGTTGGAATTCTAGGGCGTGGTCTGCTAAGAATTTCCAGAAGTGTTTCAGCTGCAGCGAGGGGTAGTATTGGCTAAGGGGATGGTATGATCCCAAAGCCAAGAGTCAGCAAAAGGCAAAGACGCAACAACCAAGAGCAGCGCAGAGAAGCAAAGGCTACGCAGCACAAAGGGTTTCAATCGCTACGCAGGTGCTACACAGACCCAAAAAGGGTAGCGTAGAGGCAGCAGGAGGCCATCTAGGCTTACGCAGGGCCAACCAAGGCAGCGTAAGGACTGTGTCACCCAGTCTGGGGTTACGCAGCCCTCTCCTGAGCAACGCAGGGGCATCTGTAGGCTAGTAGGGCTGACGCAGGCAGCTTCAGAGCAGCGTTGGGGGTTCTAGAGGCAGAAAGGGGTTGATTTCTGTAAATCCTGTTTGAGGGTGTGAACCAGTCTAGTTTTTCGTCTCTGGAACAGCAGGTATTGCTGCAGATCTTATATTTCTTTGTCAGGTTAACCAGTAAGGTGCCCAGATTTGTTGTACTTAGATTCTACATAATAAGATAAACCCTCCAGCAGCCAGAAGACTGGTTTTCCTGCATTAGATTTTTCCGGGGACAGTTGTTCAAAACATCTTGTGTGTCACTTTGTCTGTGTGCATGTATTCTGTTTAGATATGAATATGTGAAATCTATTAATGTGTTTACTTCGATGTTAATGCTGAAATTTCAAATTAATAACTTAGTTAAGTAGGAGAAGTATAACCAGATTTAACAGTAGGGTTTCTGCATAAGTAATATTCGAAAATTTCACATGGTATCAAAGCGGTTGCAAATCTAGCAAGATCACCAGCGGAATACTGAAGAATCCATGCTGTAGAAAGCAGTAGCAGCCGCAGAAAGCCGGACCAGAAGGGACAGCACAGTAGCAGAGGAGAGTGAAATTTTCAAACTAAAAACTATACAATTGCAGTGATAGATTTATTTCTCCTACTTATTATTTCAATAAGTTATTATTCAAAAGTATTCTGGAAAATATCGAAATAAATACTACTGCAACATTCAAAAATACATATGCAGAGAAATAAACAGTAGAGGACATAAGCACAAGAATCAATCACATGTACACAGTTATTTTGGACAATTGTCCCCGGAAAAACCCAATGCAGGAAAACCGATGCAGCAGATGAGGGTTTTATCAATTCTTCAGCAAATGATATCTTTACAGGGAAATATAATGGCAAATAAAATCTGAAACACCTGAGACTGAATTTTCGGCTTCCTCGGACAATTCTCTGACACGTTGATCAGCCCCTGCTGGCTCCTGTGTCTGTCTGCGTGATTCACTGTGCAGTCCCAGCGCTGCACTGCATAAGTCTGCGTAGGGACTGTGTGGGTTTTCTGCACTGCAACCTCAAGCTGCCTCCAGTCTCCCACTGCTGCCCTCTGTCCCTAATCTCGATAACTGCTGACTCACTCCTACTTCAGCAAACTCCTCATTTTGCAACTCTCCCACTGAAATCGAATCCTCTTACTTCAGAATCAATATCCTTCCGGTACTAAGTGTATGCCTGGATTTTTTTCCAAATGACCTTCAAGCCTTCTTTTATAATCTTCTCGTTGGAGAACGAATGGCCCAGATTAGAAGATTAATCAATGGCTAAGATTAAAAATTGACTTGATCCATGTTTTCTAGAAGAATCACACTTTGACTTATTAATACCCTTTAATTATTTCATTTCCCTAAGTTTAGACTTAGGGTCTTCATTAAAATAATTAATTATTTTAATAAGTCATAAACCGAATGGAATTTCCACAAACTGTTTCTGGGTTCTCTGGAATGCTGCTATCCAAGCCTCCCTACAAATTTTGAGACTTGGAACACTTTCGGATGCTACAAAAATCAAGAGGGAGCAGATCCACTCAGAGACCAGAGTGACGCAATCCTCAAGTAGTCTCCACACAGGCCCACGTACTTACTGCGCAGAGGCTGCGAATAGACAGCACTGGAACTGTCTTCTCACGTAGAGGCCAGCTAGGCTGACGCAGTCCTGAAGTCGTTGTTGATCCAGAGTGCCGGAGGCAGTGCTGCAAAGTTTCAGTAGTTGCTGGTGGGGTTAAATTGCTGAAGATTCAAAATTTAGCCTAAGCACTAATTGACAAAGAGCTGGAGGAGAATAGGTTCTCAGAGGATTTCCAGCCAAACAAATCTGCAAATCAATCAGAGGATCGAAGAGAGCTGATCCGTTGTGTTTGGCAGATTTGCAAGGAGGAAATCAGTTGTCAGAGGGAGCAGAGGGTGCCTTTTTGCCAAGGACCCTAGATCTGAGCTTCAGTTAAGAAGCAAGGAGAGGAAGAATTTGTTCCGACAGAGCAGATCTGAGCGTATGGCACCTCACTAACTACATGATCAGGATAGGTTGGACAGTCTGTCCAACTTTGCAGTCTAGAAGGCCACAATCTTGGTGGTCATTGAGGCATTCGGTCTGAGGGAGCATGCAGAAAAAGTCTTGGCCATGCCAATTGATACTCTTCTCCTAGCGAAGCATAATGAAGCAGTGGCACATGCCAAGCGCTTCATCATGGACAGGGTTAAGGATCATGTTGTACCACATATAGCCGATAAGAAGACGGCTAATGAGATGTGGAAAGCCTTAACCGCCCTATATGAGGGTAGATCTGTCCAGAGGAGAATGCTTCTGGAGAACCAGATGTGGTTATTCATGATGGCCAAGGGAGAAGAAATTGAGCCCTTCCTTTTCAGACTATAGGCAATCAGGGATCGGTTAACTGCCATGGGAGTGAAAGTGGAGGGTGATGTGATGGTGAGGACTCCACTCAATGCGGTCACAGAGGACTGGGAAACTTTTTTCCAAAGTATCTTGGACAGAGCGAACCTTCCCAACTGGGATAGTATGTGGGTGATCCTCCGTCAAGAAGAGCTTCGTCGGTTCACCAAGAGGAAGCATAGCACTGGATCTAGTAAGGTGAAGAGGGAAGAGGAAGAAGATGTAGCGTTGGCATCAAAGAGGTAGCAAGGGAGGAAGATGCATGATCTATCCAAGATCAAGTGTTTCCAGTGCGGAGAACTAGGACATTTCACCAGCAATTGTCCTCAGAAGAAGGACAAGAAAGCTTCTACCTCCAAGGCTACTGGGGCGGACGATGGCTCCAAAGATGACGTAGCCATGAGCGCTCATGTACCTCTAGAGAAGAGGTGGGGCGACATGGATCTGTAGAGCAGCTACAAAGTGGTGGCGGGATCCTTGAGTAGCTCAACTCTTGGATCACATCCGTGCTACGGGAGCCTTAAGACAGTAGCGGGACAAGTGGCGTAGTTGGTGCAGAGAATCACGGATGGAGAAGAGAGGCAGAGCTAGATGCTAAGAGGGAGTAGCGCGGTGCAGATGCAGCAACAGCGTGGCAGCGCAGCGCAGAGGAGCTGATGTGACTTCAACAACGCAGTGCAAGCTGGCTTACGCAGAGCAGAGCTGCAGCAACGCAGTGGCTTTAGGAGGACAGCGCAGAGCAGCAGCCTGTGGAGCTTTAGTGATGAGGATGCAACCCAACTGACTTGTTTGTCAAATATTGGGTGGGAGTTTCCAGTTGTTTCTCTCGGCAACTGAAGCTGCAGTGCAGCAGTTGGCAGCACAGTGTAGCAGATTGAGAGGGAGTTTTAGTACAGATGTGGCAGTGTCATGGGCAGCAATACAGGAGAGCAGCAGAAGCGCAGTCATGAAGGGCAGCAAGCCAAGCATCAGTGCAAAGACCCACACCAAAGATTAGTACAGAGCTTCGGGGTGAAGCAGTATTGTGCTAGAGCACTTTCCTCGCTAAGAGGGAGTGTTGAGATTTTTGGATTATTGGGGTAGCTTTGGATGTGCTCTAACTCCCAAAAGTTGTGGAGGGACTAGAGTACAGAGATCCCCAAGACCCAGAAAGGGATATGAGAAATTCCATCCAGTTTGGGAGAAAATTAATTAATTAATATTTTTAATTAAGGACCCTGAGTCTAACTTAGGAAAATTAAAATATTAAAGGTAATTAATTTAAACATGTGATGGAAATGACTTAAGTCACACGGATCGAACTTTCTTTTAATCTTAGCCATTGATTCAAGATTAGATCATGGTCGTTGGTTTCCCAACGAGAAAAGTATAAAGGAAAGGCTTGGGGTCAGTTGGAGAACACACACACGAAGGCAGAGCACTGAGACTAAACTGGAATTCAAGGGCATGGTCTGCTAAGAATTTGCAGAAGTGTTTCAGCTGCAGCAAGGGGTAGTATTGGTTAAAGGGATGATCTGATCCCAAAGCCAAGAGTCAGCAAAAGGCAGAGAAGCAGCAACCAAGAGCAGCGCAGAGAAGCAGAGGCTACGCAGCAATTGCGCGTTAAGATTTTGTATAGTTGGTGTAGCATCAGGTGGGCTCTAGCCCTGAAATTTTGTGGAGCGGCTAAGACACTTGAACTCCAAAACCCAGAAAGTGTTTTGTGAAATTTCAGCTGATGTTCAAGTTATTCATATAATTAATTATTTTAAGGGATTTCCTAAGTCTAAACTTAGGAAAATAAAATAATTAAAGTGAATTAATTAACACATGTGCTGAAATGTTCTAAAAGACATGGATCAAGCAGTCTTTTAATCTCAGTCGTTGATGAATGTTTTAATCTCGGTCATTGATGAGATGAATGAAAAAGTATAAGAGAAAGGCTTGAGGGTCATTTGGAGACACACACACAAAGGCAGAGGTGAGAGAACAGATCTGGTATTCTAGGGCAGGGTTTGCTAAGAATTTCCAGAAGAGTTTTTCTGCAGCGAGGGGTAGTATTGGCTAAGGGGATGATCTGATCTCGGAGCCAAGAGTCAGTAAGAGGCAGAAGAGCATCAAACAAGGACTACACAGAGGAGCAGAGAGCAGTAGTAGCAACTATGCAACAGTTGCGCATCCACTACGCAGGACAGCGCTGCAGCTCCAGAGGGTTTCAGAATTACGCAGAGGGTCTCCAGGGTTAGCTTAAGGCTTGCGTCACCCAGGGTGATGGCCATAATGACAGGGGTAGAGCTCATGTTTGGCTTACCCCACGTGCTACATTTGTATGTCCTAGCCATCTTTTGTATTGTGTGGTACACTTCCTATTGAGAGTGGCCAAATTATGTTTTTTCCTTTCTTTTTAGCTACATCAACCTCTGAGGCATTGTTCCAAGCTCGACCCAAAGAATGGACAAGGGGAGGAGGAAGCTAACTCCTTGTGGACCCAATGGACAAATGTGGACCCGGATGGGAAATGTGGTGAAATGGGTTATAATGAGTGGAAGGGAGTTATGTATATGGTGTCAGGAAGTGGATCAACGCAACCAAAGTCGGGGTTTCCCATGTAGTGTCACCCCTAAAACTAGTAGCCAATAAAGGAGATCCCACGGGACTAGGATACAAGGCTAACCATCAAATTGGACAAAGGAGACAAGAATACAATCCAAGCCCACTATTTCCGCCGAATCCCCCCACTGTGAAAAATCCTAGATCTAGATTCCTACTGCAACAAATTTGAATTACTTATCCCATTATTTGTCATAATTATTTCATTACAGTGAAATATCAAGGTAATTACTGAAGCAGTCTACTCAAATAATGCTGCTGAATAAATCTAAGTGCTAAAACAACCTGAACAAAATACAATTAAAAACATCCACATTGACACATTTATTTTTGGACTGTCCCCGGAAAACCCCAACTTGGGAAAACCAGTGCAGCAGATCTAAGGGTTTGTATTATTAAGAAGTAGAATCTTGAGTACAACTAGGGTGCCAACATCCGGAAAACCCTTCAGAGAAATCTAGACAATCTAGTGAAAAATGTGAGATATACCTCACTCTGCAAGTCTCCGGCTGATATGACAGCGTTGGTGAAGCCCTCACTGCCTCTGCTTGATTGCCTACACTGGAACTACTTAAGCCTGCGTGGGCAAGCTTGAGGAACTACGTCACCTTCCTCTGCAACTGATCTAGCTGATCTAAGACTGGATTTTGGCCCTCTTGGCTCAGAAACCCCAGCCTCTAGCTATCTCCATACTAACTCCAAGAGACACTGTGTTTCCTCTGCATGATTTCCTGCAGGGACTGCATCACCTCTTCAGAAAACTGCACTGTCTCTCTCTGCGTCACTGTTGCCTCTCTCTTAAATGCACTCTTGGTCTTCCTGACCAGTCTCTGCTTTTGCCCCTCTCTGAATTTGATCACTGAATCAAAATCACTTAGCAAACCCTGCCCTAGTGATTCAATTCTGATCAAAAGCTGTGCCTCCTCACACAAATTCGAAAATGCTCAATGGCTCAAGTGTCTCAATGTATTTTCCATAGGCCCCTCACCCTCCTTATATTCTTCCGTTGACCCTTCAACGGCCAATATTAAAACATAACCAAGGGCTAAGATTAACTTGGAGGTGATGCATGACTTTTTCTAGAAGATTCACACTTAGTTTAATTAATACCCTTTAATTAATCAATTTCCCTAAGTTTAGACTTAGAAAAACATAGAAAAATGATTAATTAATTTAATTAAACCATCTCTATTTGGAATTTTCCAAAACCATTTATGGGTTTTATGGAATACATGTGTCTTAGCCTATATACAAAGTCACAAGGCTAGAGCACATATGATGCTACCATAAATCAACACTCCCTCTTAGCGAGGAAAGTGCTCTAACAAGACAACTCAATGTGTTGTTGTTCTGATTTCTGGAACATCTACTGCTGTGCTATTGATGATGCTCACCAATACTGCACAAAAATGTTGCATTCGTATTGCTGCTGACTCTGCAAACTGCTGCCAACTACCACTATACTGCAACTTCCTCTGAATTTTGCAACCATGTTGTTGCACTGCGTGAGCACTACTCTGTACTGCGTTGCACCACTTGTGCCCTGCGCTGTTTTTGCTCATCTGCTGTTGCTACTCAAGTACTGCTGCACTATTGCACTGTTGCTACTTGCAACAGAAAAACATCCGAAATTGGACAAGAAAATATACACCTGAAAATAAGACTGACTGCTGCTAGTTTCTGCACTAGCTCTCTGAAAAAATTGTGTTGTTGTTGCTCTGCACTGCGCTGCTACTGCTCAACTGCTGATGCTGATGCTCCCTCTCTGCGCTAATCAAGCTCTAGTACTACTAGCCACTGCACTGTCTCCTCATCTTCCGCTGCAACTGTCCATCCTACTACTGTCTTTAGGTTGTCGTAGCGCACATGTGATCCAAGAGTCCGGAAATACTCTAAGATCCTGCCAGTTGTAGATTCAAGATCTACAACTCCAAGTCAGCCCACTTCTCTCCTTTTGGAATATGAGCTAACATAGCACAATCTTTTTTTGCCTCAATCTTGGCAGCTCCTGCTTGTGGATCTTCCTTCTCCTCTTTATCCTTTTACTTAAGAGGACACTGTGGCATAATGTCCCATTTCCCCACACCATAAGCACTTGATCTTGGACAGATCTTTCTTCTTCTGCTTTTTGTTGCCCCTTTGATGCAAGGGCAGTGTTATCTTCTTCCTCCTTCTTGACCTTTGAACCGCTGCTACCATCCTCCAAATGGATTTTGAGGAGATCTCTCCTCAACTCTTCTTGTTGTAAGGCTACCCACATCGCTTCCCATCCTGGAAGTCTTTCTCTGCTTAGAATTTTTTGGACAAAGATCTGATAGTCCTCTGAAACAGAGTTCAGAGTGAGCCTTACTAGCTTTGAGTCTCTAGGAGCAGATCCTACTGTTGACAGTTGATCTCGGTTTTCCTGAATTCGAGACAAGGAGGAGTCAAAAGGCTCTCCCTTCTTCATCCTGGTATTACGCATCTTCTCTTCAAGGTACATCTTCCGCTGCTCGGAAGATCCTTGGTATAGCTTTTCCAGCCCTACCCACATCTCTCTAGCAGTGGTCTTTTCTGCTATGTGGGGTACGATAGGATCCTTCACACCATCTAGAATTAGTCGCTTGGCTCTTGCCATATTCTTCTTGAATTGTCTCAGATGTGCTGCATCCAAGGGTTTTGCACATGCACTCTCTATGAGGGCCTTCAGATCATGCTCATCAAGTAGGAAACCTATCCTTGATTTCCAAATAACATAGTTGGAGGCACCCTCCAATCTATCTTGGTCACGCAGTCCATTGTTGGCCATCTCCTCAACTTGTCGAAACCTTCCTCTAACCCTCTGCTCAGCTAGACATGCACACTCCTTGAGGAGTAAGTCACTACTTTTGCTGCTGCACGGGGAAAGCCAAGTTTCTTTGAGTAAGAAACCCTCTGAGGTCAAGAAATCCCCAACTATGTTTTTCAAGAATTTTCTGACGCTTATGCACCAGCGCTTACTGTTGTGCAGTAACTGCGTCCTTCAGCTACGTTGGTCTGCTACGTTGCCTCTTCTGCAGCTGAAAAATAACTTACCCCTCTACTCTCTCAGAGTGAATCTTTTTTGCGCTGGAATGCCCTCCTGGGCTAGACAGTGTAATTTCTGGGAGTGTCTGCTGCTTGCTTATGCAGATCCCAGACTATTCAGCGCTGATCTGCTGGTTCTCTTGTGTTTCACCTACACTCCAGCTTGAATAAGCTCTGATGCCATGTGAAAAATCCTAGATCTGGATTCCTACTACAACAAATCTAAATTACTTCTCCTATTATTTATCATAATTATTTCATTATAGTGAAATAGCAAGGTAATTACTGAAGCAGTCTACACAAATAATGTTGCTGAATAAATCTAAGTGTTGAAACAACCTGAACAAAATACAATGAAAAACATCCACATTGACACAGTTATTTTTGGGCTAAGTCCCCGGAAAAACCTAACTTGGGAAAACCGGTGCAGCAGATCTAAGGGTTTGTATTATTAAGCTGCAGAATCTTGAGTACAACTAGGGTGCCAACATCCGGAAAACCCTTCAAAAAAATCTAGACAATCTGGTGAAAAATGTGAGATATACGTCACTCTGCAAGTCTCCGGCTGATCTGACAGCATTGGTGAAGCCCTCACTGCCTCTGCGTGATTACCTACGCTGGAACTACGTAAACCTGCGTTGGCAAGCTTGAGGAACTACGTCACCTTCCTCTACAACTGATCTAGCTAATCTAAGACTAGATTTTGGCCCTCCTAGCTCAGAAACCCCAGCCTCTAGCTATCTCCGGACTGACTCCAAGAGACACTGTGCATCTGCTGCGTGATTTCCTGCAGGGACTGCATCACCTCTTCAGAAAACTGCGCCATCTCTCTTTGCGTCATTGCTGCGTCTCTCTGAAATGCACTCCTAGTCCTCCTGACCAATCTCTGCTTCTACCCCTCTCTAAATCTTATCACTGAAAAAAAGAAAGAAAGAAAGTATTTTTAATGTCCATGAGGCTAAAAATAGCCTATGGGACAGATTTCTTCTCCATTTGGCTCTTGTATTCAGCCCTTTTCCTATGAAGTTTTACAATAACTGCTCCCAGCTTATCGACAAACGCTTCGCTGAATAGATTATCCCAAGAACTAGTTGCCAGAATACCTGCATATTTTTCCCCGCTATCTTTGAAGGACTCACATTCTAAAATGAAATTCTTTTTTGTTTCCACTTTTCCGGAGGAGCAAAAAATAGTAAATACATACTCTTTCCTCCCAAAATCAAAATCACTTAGCAAACCCTGCCCTAGTGATTCGATTGTGATCAAAAGCTGTGTCTCCTCACACAAATTCGAAAATGCTCAATGGCTCAAGTGTCTCAATGTATTTTGAAATTTTCCATAAACCCCTCACCCTCCTTATATTTTTCTGTTGACCCTTTAAAGCCAAGATTAAAACATAACCAAGGGCTAATATTAACTTGGAGGTGATCCATGACTTTTTCCAAAAGATTCACTCTTAGGTTAATTTATACCCTTTAATTAATCAGTTTCCCTAAGTTTAGACTTAGGAAATCATTAAAAAACGATTAATTAATTTAATTAAACCATCTCTAAGTGGAATTTTCCAAAACCATTTATGGGTTTTATGGAATACATGTGTCTTAGCCTATATACAAAGTTACAAGGCTAGAGCACATCCAATGCTACCATAAATCAACACCCACTAATCCATGCCCAAAAGTGTCCATGATAATTAAACAAAAATACCCAACTACACAATGAAACGCCATACCTTCAAAGTTTGAAGTCCCACCTTGAAACATATGATCATAACAGATGGACGAGAGAGCATATGGCTGGCTTGGGTGGCAGAGATAGTGGCACATCGAGCTGTCTGGTTGCTGCAAGGGGCTGGTGGCTGTCGGCTGAGGACCATCTAGGAGAAAAAAATTTCCTCTATGGATATCACCCATAGGTGGTGGGTAACAGGTTTGTTAAGACTGGATTATATTCTTAGTACTTACATCTTTTACTTTGAATTGTATTGCAATTTACAGTTACTTTTAAAGAACAATTTTCTTATTTTGTATTTTGCCATAAGCATAGGTTTTCTCTTAAGAGGTGATTTCTATGAATATATACTGTGATATTTTAAAAATGCATGTAAAATACGCCTTCTAGCAATTTGTTTGCATTCTGTGTTTTAATTGCAGATTAAAGTTTTGAATGTCCTTGTAGTTTCTTACCCTTTCCAGTATATAAAAGCACCGTCAAATGCAATCCATCTGTCATGAAATTTTTTAAATGTTTCAATTTTCTGTATTATTATTTCTTTCCTTCTGGTTGCATGATGTGTTATGCATAAAGCAATGCTTACTTGAGAGTTAATTCTGTAATTTACAAGAGTCCCTAAGATTCTTTTGAAACAGACGCATAGAAACAGGGCTCAGTCCCTAAGATTCTTTCAAAACAGATGCACAGAAAGATGGCTCAGATGTAATTATCTTATTTTTTTACTGGATATGGTACATTGACTATGTTTATAGTATATACTGCACAACTTAAATAGACCAAATCTTCCCACACTGCACAGTGCTTGCTGCATCCTATTTTTTGTCTGAACCTGTAAGAGGACCTAATTTTGACTGATTTAATTTGAGAAGGAATGTTTGTTTGCTATAAAATATTGATTACAATACTTCTCCTATTAAGTAGACTACATTCTAAACATGATCAAAATCAGAAGAAAGCTTGATTGTAGCAATCTGGTAAAAAGTTACTGCTGTGTGGCAGAAATCTTAGTATCATGCAAAGCTTGTTGCAGCAGCAACAATTCTTACAGTCTGCTATCCAATTCCATAGATACATTTACATCTTCACACATTAACATTGTGACAAATTTATGTTCTGTTTGAAATAATTTCTTGATGGCCTTCATACGTTGCTCGTTTTTTCCTTAGTGATATGAAGAGTGTATTATTCTTGGAGCAGGTCATACCATTCACCCCAAGTGCTGGCGTTCTGGAGTGGGTTGATGGGACAATTCCACTTGGGGAATATCTTATAGGAAGGTATATCAGGCAGCAACTTCTTTTTGTAAATTTACATAGTGGCACATTCATAAATAGAATATCAAGATATCTCTGAGTTTCCTAAACTATATTTTCTAAATGCTGCTACAGCACAAGGAATGGAGGGGCACATGGGCGGTATAGAAAAACTGATTGGTCCTTCCTTAAATGCCGAGAACACATGGCTACTGTAAGTTTTATTGTATTTGTTTTCAAGACTATCTTTTATGCACACCTGAGTGAGTGAATAATGGAAGGATGCATTATGTGCAATTATATATCAGCAAAACTGATTTATCAAATTACAGTTAAATACATCCCTACCATTTACAATGTTGCAATGTCGTTAGCCTTTGTGGTGAGGTTTTGCATCATTTGGACAGGATCCTTGCCTTTTGCCAAGATCTACCAATTATAGATGCTCGTTCAATTTATATTACCACTGTGCTCATCTTATCGCAGTCTTTCTGACATCATGTGTTACACCTATTTAATGAGTACAATGATTTACTGAGAATCTGATCCATGGTTATCTTATCACCCTCCATTATTATTCTCATTTAAAATGGACATCTGTTGTTTTCATTTGCTAGAAGTTGCAACTTGCAAGTTCATTGTCCCTCACTTCAAAGTAAAGAAGGCCAATCTTTCCCCTGTTTCAAGTTATTAAAGTTCTTAAAACGATGAAATGAATGAGGCTAGATGATGGGTTATTTAGGACTTTTGGCATGGATTTCACATGGCAGCTGTTATTTTTAATTGGAAGGAAAATTGGTTCATCTAAATTCTGATTATTCTTTCTTAATGTCTATAGGAAAAGGACAAGCGTAAAGCTTTTCAAAAAGTTTCTGAAAATTTCAGGTAAGTTTGCATACTTATTGCCAGTTGTTTGAAAACTACATAATTACATAATATAACATTTTTGGCAATTGGGTGGTTGAAGCAGGCCAGTGATGCACTTTTTCTTCCTGGAAAGATTTTCTAAACCAGCAGATTGGTTTGAGAAGAGATTGGCCTATACAAGGAGCGTGGCAACAAGCTCAATGGTAACTTTATATAGGCAGTGTTAATTTGCTGACATGTTTTGAACATTTCATACACTTAGATCTGAAAACCATTTAAAAGTGACCAACTGCATATCACATATCATATAACACACTGATCTGACCTCACCACTAATATCACTGCTATGATTGTTGGTTCCAATTTACTACCAAAATGTTATGAATAAAATAATATAAATAATGTAAATAATAAATAATGATTAGTTAATTAGTAATTAGGTTGAAGAGGCATGTCTAAATGGGACATGACCTTCCGTGAAGAGGCACCTACCTAGTTATATAAGCGGGCCTCATTTGTAACATTCAATCATCATTCCTTGTACATTTTAATGTAATATTTGTATCTTCAATGGATATTTTCATATTCCAAGTCTTATGGAGTATTTAACGAGACGTACGAACTTTGTTCACTTCATTTGATATCAGAGCCACGTCTGATCCCGGCCTTTGTCCATTAAGTCTCGTCGACTTTGTTGCTGTCATAATCCAAGCATTTCGCTACACAACTCTCAAGAGATTCTCCATTCACCATCAGGCCTATGGCTATTTAACAAAAAAAAAAAAAGAGAGGAGGATACATTTAAAACAAAAAAAAGATAATATATTGGGAAAAAAAATATACATAAAAAGAAAAAGAAAAATTATGAGAAAATTATACATATAAGAAAAAAAAGCAGGCATACCTGGTTGACTACCATCCACCGACATGCTACTCTGACCACACCACAGCCACCAAAGAGCCATAGCTCCGTTGCACAACTTTGAACCCGACATTCAATAACGCGACCAATCATGGTGTCGTCCCATCCTCGTTGACCAACCGCACACCGTAGCCCATTGTTGTCCTCGCTGACCAACCCCAGCCACAACAGCGACCGCCACAGCCTCCGACAGGTCGATAGCTTACGCATTACCTCCAACGCATCGTTCCAACAGTCAATTCGTCTGCAGGCATTTTCCTTGATCCCATGAGATGTTGCCACCATCACGGCCATAGTTGCTCTTGATGGGCCGCTGCCAGCACCGCATTGCTCTACCACTACCATTTCGGCCAAACACTGTACATTCAAAATCGTTGCAGAGTCGAACACTCACAACCATGTTGCCACCATTGTAGCCACTACATGCGCTACTTACTACCAGTCACTGTCAGCCTTCTTGTTCCATTGTGTTGTCAATCACTTTTCCCTTTGTCCGCTGACCAGTGCCCTTGTGTCCGAACTTACTCGGCCAAACGATCCCACCGGTCAAACACCGATTTCCCTGGACGTGTCGTTCCCCGGCCGCTGTCTCTTTGTCCTTAGTCGTCACCCTGTTGCTCCTTGTCCCCGTCGAAAAGTCATTTCCGCTGCTGATTCATCCTTCACATCCACTCGGTTCATTATATCACAACATATATATAAATACTTATATTAAAAATAAGATTTATATATTAGTTTTCATTTAATTATATATTGGTTAATTATATAGTTAGTTGAAATATAAAACAATAATTATATATTTAATTAATAATATAATATAATTATACAATTATATATAAAAAAATACAATAATATAAAATAAAATATTATTAGGAATTTGGCTTTTGTGATCCATAAATTATGTATCAAATCTTTCGGTGAAAATCACATTTGAGTAAATTGTGTCGACGCGTTTCGAACTAGCCAGTGTGGTTCATCATCAGGACAAGATGAGAAATCTGATCTAGGACTCAGCGTAAATAGATAAGAAAGCACCAATTAGTCATTGTAGAATAACAGCTAGTTTGACTGTAAAAAATATAAAAAGTAAAAAATCAAATAACAGTCGTATTATTATTATTATTATCTTAATAAAAAAGAAAAAATTAAACAATTAAAAAAAAATATACATAAAAAGAAAAAAGAAAAATTACGAGAAAATTATACATATAAGAAAAAAAACAGTCATACCTGGTTGACTACCATCCACCGACATACTGCTCTGACCACACCGCAGCCACCAAAGAGCCATAGCTCCGCTGCACAACTTTGAACCCGACATTCGATAACGCGACCAGTCGTGGTGCCGCCCCATCCTCGTTGACCAATCGCACACCGTAGCCCATTGTTGTCCTCGCTGACCAACCCCAGCCACAACAACTACCGCCACAGCCTTCGACGGGTCAATAGCTTGCGCATTACCTCCAATACGTCGTTCCAATGGTCAATTTGTCTGCAGGCATTTTCCTTGATCCCACGAGATGTTACCACTGTCGCGGCCATAGTTGGTCTTGACGGGCCGCTGCCAGCACCGCATTGCTCTACCACTACCATTTCGGCCAAACACTGTACATTCAAAATCGTTGCAGAGTCGAACACTCACAACCATGTTGTCGCCATTGTAGCCACTACACGCACTACTTACTACCAGTCACTGTCAGCCTTCCTGTTCCATTGTGGTGTCAATCACTTTTCCCTTTGTCCGCTGACCAGTGTCCTTGTGTCCAAACTTACTCGGCCAAACGATTCCACCGGTCAAACACCGATTTCCCTGGACGTGTTGTTCCCCGACCGTTGTCTCTTTGTCCTTAGTCGTCACCCTGTTGCTCCTTGTCCCCGTCGAAAAGTCACTTTCGCTGCTGATTCATCCTTCACATCCGCTCGATTCATTATATCACAACATATATATAAATACTTATATTAAAAATAAGATTTATATATTAGTTTTCATTTAATTATATATTGGTTAATTATATAGTTAGTTGAAATATAAAACAATAATTATATATTTAATTAATAATATAATATAATTATACAATTATATATAAAAAAAATAAAATAAAATAAAATATTATTAGGAATTTGGCTTTTGTGATCCATAAATTATGTATCAAATCTTTCGGTGAAAATCACATTCGAGTAAATTGTGTCGACGCGTTTCGAACCAGCCAGTGTGGTTCATCATCAGGACAAGATGAGAAATCTGATCTAGGACTCAGCTTAAATAGATAAGAAAGCTCCAATTAGTCATTGTAGAATAACAGCGAGTTTCACTGTAAAAAATATAAAAGGTAAAAAATCAAATAACAGTCGTATTATTATTATTATTATTATTATCATCATCTTAATTAAAAAAATTTAAAAAAATATATACATAAAAAAAATAAAAAATAAAAAATTATGAGAAAATTATACATATAAGAAAAAAAGTTGTCATACTTGGTTGACTACCATCCACCGACATACTGCTCTGACCACGCCGCAGCCACCAAAGAGCCATAGCTCCGCTGCACAACTTTGAACCCCACAGTTGATAACGCGACCAGTCGTGGTGTCGCCCCATCCTCGTTGACCAACCGCACACCGTAGCCCATTGTTGTCCTCGCTGACCAACCCCAGCCACAACAGCTACCGCCACAACCTCTGACGGGTCGATAGCTTGCGCATTACCTCCAACGCGTCATTCCAACAATCAATTCGTCTGCAGGCATTTTCCTTGATCCCACTAGATGTTGCCACCATCGCAGCCATAGTTGCTCTTGACGGGTCGCTGCCAGCACCGCATTGCTCTACCACTACCATTTCGGCCAAACACTGTACATTCAGAATCGTTGCAGAGTCGAACACTCACAACCATGTTGCCGCCATTGTAGCCACTGCACACACTACTTACTACCAGTCATTGTCAGCCTTCTTGTTCCATTGTGGTGTCAATCACTTTTCCTTTTGTCCGCTGACCAGTGTCCTTGTGTCCGAACTTACTCAGCCAAATGATCCCACTGGTCAAACACCGATTTCCCTGGACATGTCATTCCCTGATCGTTGTCTCTTTGTCCTCAGTCGTCACCCTGTTGCTCCTTGTCCCCGTCGAAAAGTCACATCTGCTCGGTTCATTATATCACAACATATATATAAATACTTATATTAAAAATAAGATTTATATATTAGTTTTCATTTAATTATATATTGGTTAATTATATAGTTAGTTGAAATATAAAACAATAATTATATATTTAATTACTAATCTAATATAATTATACAATTATATATAAAAAAATAAAATATTATTAGGAATTTGGCTTTTGTGATCCATAAATTATGTATCAAATCTTTCGGTGAAAATCACATTCGAGTAAATTGTGTCGACGCGTTTCGAACCAGCCAGTGTGATTCATCATCAGGCCAAGATGAGAAATCTGATCTAGGACTCAGCTTAAATAGATAAGAAAGCTCCAATTAGTCGTTGTAGAATAACAGTGAGTTTGACTGTAAAAAATATAAAAAGTAAAAAATCAAATAACAATCGTATTATTATTATTATTATCATCTTAATAAAAAAATAAATATTAAAAAATATAAATTAAAAAAATTAAAAAATAAATAAATAATAAAATAAAAATATATATAAAAATATAAAATAATAATAATAATAATAATAATAATAATATAAAAAGACCTGAAATTGGAAGCACTTGCCATCAATAGATGTAGAATGATCGATCTGACGCAAGGATGATGGCTGCAGGACTCTCATGGTGGCTACTAGGGTTCCACCGACACCTGCACTGATCTCTCTCGCGACACAGCATGGCGGATACCTATGCACATCTCCGGCGACCGACGACGGTATACCTTGGGGTTCGAGGTATTTGAGGTATTCATCACTAGGGTTTGCTATGCTTCATCTGTGGCGCACGGCGGCCATGGATTGCCTGTTGTCTCTGTGCGCTTGACTCATACCGCGCGGTGACCTCCAAGCGTCATTGTTTGCTGACCCTGAACACCTTCATCGGGTCGTCTTTCAAGAATAATGACGGTTATTCATTGGTTTAAATCGCTCTGACGCCGTTTCACTCACTGCTTTGTTCGGAACGATGTTACCAATAGGCTTATTGTTCCTGACTCTTTTCTGACTAGATTCTCAGCTCTGTCTGGTGATAGTTGGGGCTCTTTTGGACCTATACAACGATATTGTCTTGGAATTTGGTATGGAAGGGGCATAGGATGAGCAGCTATTGGACTATTCGGAGGACCCATATGAGGGTTTAGACATTTGGACCCTCTCTAATCGTTTCTCCTCGGGTATGCAAGTCTCTCACTTAGCATCTCCTCATTGTAATCTTGCTCCTATGGACCCTCTTACTTCGGTGCCCTCCCCCATTGCTTTCCCTGACCTGGAATCCTTTATGGACCTTATCAGCGCACCGGATCTCCAGCCACCTTCCCCCGCATCCCTCGTTTTTCTCACTCATTCATTTACCTACTCTCCTCTGTCCTCCTCATTTACCGTTGCTCCCCTTCTACCTCCTCTATCCTTGCCCCCGTGCACTCCCTTTCCCCCTCCTCATCCATCATTCCTCCTTCGACTTCCCATCCGCCTGCCACTCATCACACCTCTGGCTTCTTCACTATCCCTTCCCCTATCACCGTTTACCCTCCCACCGTCTTGGCGCCTCCCCCTTCGCATTCGACTACTGCCCTCTTTCCTCCTGGCACCACCCCCCGTGCCCCTCGTCGCACAAAGTGAGTCAAAGCAAACAGACGTGCAAATTTCCTCACACTCGGGACTGGGGTTCAAATGGCAGACATTATGGGTACTATTGACAGGGTTCTTGTTGGTCGAGTCCGAGGTTGGAACTATGGGGTCAAGCGTCTGAATCTATGGGCACATGAGATTTGGGGTGACCTCATACAGGAGATGCCCATCATACACACATTGACCAAGGGTTGGTTTGCTCTCCGTTTCTCCTCCAGAGAACCTACTGATATTACTCTATCACAGTTTTGGCACATTGAGATGGCTCCGGTTCTGCTCAAAAGATGGAACCCACTTTTCGATCCTGATAGGGAACCGCTGGGCGCTGGCCCCATCTAGGTTCGCCTGCCAAGTCTACCTTATCACTTATGGACTGAACAGACTTTCAAAGACATTGGTAATCTTCTGGGCACCTACTTGGACCATGATCGTTCTTTCATCACCTCTGGCAAAATGGCCTTTGCCCGCATTCTGGTTCATCTAGATATTAGAAAATGTTTGGAGGAAGCCATCAATATTCAATGTTGCAACTCGACCAGGGAGCAGATTCTGGACTACGAGGGGGTACCATTCTGTTGTCATCGATGCCACAAAGTTGGTCACGTCTTCAAGGACTGTCCTATTTCGGGGTTGACACAGGCTTCCAACTCCACCAATGGAAAACATCTGACTGCTCCGGTCTCAGTTTCACTACAGAGAAAGACATCACACTCGAGACTACCTCACTTAGTTGATTTATCCTCGATGGCAAATTCCTCCGATGCTTTGGATGCTCCCGCCAGGATTTCTCGATCCATGTCTGCTGCTACCGATACTGGACTCCCTCCGATTGAGGGTAATTCCTCCTCCTCTCCTTTTACTTTCCTATCTTTTCTTTCTACGGCATCTATTTTGTGTTCAGACACTGCCCTGGTTGGTTATGTCACTCCCTCTATCTGTTGTCCACCTTCCTCATCCCCCTTATACATTCCCCCCACCCCCCCTCATTACCCCACCTTCTTCCTGTTTCCTTATTGATCAGCGCCCCCTCATCCTCCGTTCCCCTCCCTTCTACCCCCCTTCCCTCTTCCCATGTTCCCTGCCCCCCTATTGTTCTCGAACCCTCTGAAACTTCGTCCTCTCATACCTATAACCTTCGTTCCCGCTCCCACCCACCTAAGGGCTTGGCCACTCTCACTGATCCTCCTGCTCCCTCGCACAAATCCTCCCGGGGTCGACACTCTCATATCTCCAAAGCTATTCACCTTGCCGAACTTGAAGTTGCTTCCAACTCTCAACTCTCTATCAATGGGATTCTTACAGCAAGACAATCCCCCATCCTGGTTACCCAATGATTTGTCTTTCTTTTAACTGCCATGGGCTGGCTAGCCCTGCGAAGAGACTTGCACTTCGTCGACTCTTTATTTCTTCTCATGCCGATATCATTTGCCTACAAGAAACTCATGGTACTGTGGATATGGTTACCCGTGCTTTCAACTCCTTATTGCCTGGTTGGAAGATTCACGCTATTGATGCCACTGGGCGCTCGGGGGGTTTGGCCCTTTGTATAAACCCCCGCAGCATAAATCTTATTAATATCTGGGGAAAGAAAAATGCCCTCGACATGGATGTATTCTAGGAGTCCCTTGGAATGCATTTCACCATTATTAATGTGTATGGTTGCTGCTCCAATAGACAACCTTTTTGGGACTCTTTTATGAATGCATCTGTTATGCGCCCGGAGAACATTATATTGGTTGGGGATTTGAATTTCTCTCTCGGGATCTCTAAATCTTGGGGGCCTAATGCGCGTGCGAACACTCTATCTAATTACTTCAAACACCTACTTTATGCTCATCATTTGGTGGATTCCCTAATTACATCCCCCTCTCCAACTTGGCACAACAGGCGTATAGGGGATAATATGGTGGCTCGAAGACTTGATCGTTTTCTCATCAAAGAAGGATTACTTCAGATTTTTGGCTCTTTTAGACAATGGATTGGATCTGGGGGCATCTCTGATCATTCTCCAATCTATCTGGAAATTACTGGAGCTTTTAAAAAGTCGGCTTCCCCTTTTAAATTCTGCTCTGTTTGGTAACAAGATCCTGACTATATCAATATGGTGAATAATCTTTGGAGTCTCCCTCCGCCTCCACATTTAAACACACCACCCTCCATATTTGCACACAAACTCCTCAATATTAAGAAGGATACTATCAGTTGGGTAAAGGAAAAAAAAGATCAGAGGATAGTGATTTACTTGATATTGAACAGCAAATACAGGGACTGGAATCATCAATTGGAGGCGGGTTTGGTACTGAAACAGATAAGACACTGCTCACCTCACTGGAAACCACTCGATTAAAGATCCTGCAAACCAGAAATGAGGAGTGGAGACTCAAAAGTCGTGCCACCTGGATCAATGTAGGGGACGAAAATACTAAATTTTTTCATCATTATGCCAATGGTAGAAAGGCTATTAATACCATCTAGGAGCTTGATAATGAGGATGGCACAAAAGCCTCAACTTTTTCTCATCTAGCCCAAAAAGGCATAAACCATTTCAAGGAGATCTACAAGGCTCCCCCCCAACCCACTCTGGCAGAAATTATAAAGGTGGCAACTCTATTCCCCAGGTATGTTGATGAAGTGGCAGAGGATGATCTACAGCAACCTATTTCTAGCCTTGAACTTGAATCCGTTCTTAAGTGGTTCAAGAAGGACAAGAGCCCAGGACCTGATGGCTGGGCGGTGGAATTTTATCTTGCTTTCTTTGAATTATTGGGCCATGATCTCTTGGAAGTTGTGGAAGAAACGCGTCAATCTCGACGCTTATATGATGCATTCAATGCCACATTTATCGCTCTCATCCCCAAAAATGATCACCCCGCATCTTTCAACAATTACCGTCCCATTTCATTATGTAATTGCATATATAAGATCATGGCCAAGATTCTTGCTAATAGATTGAAACCAATCTTATATACTTACATATCTCCTGAACAATTTGCTTTTCTTGAAAATAGACAGATACATGATGCCATTGGCATTGCTCAAGAAAGTCTTCACTCTATGCACACTAAACGCATCAAGGGCATGATTCTTAAGATAGATCTAGCTAAAGCTTTTGACCAAGTAAGTTGGCTCTACATTCGCATGTTGCTCACCCATCTGGGTTTTCCCTTACAAACTATCAATTGGATCATGTGCAGCATCACTACTATATCTTACAGCATTCTTATCAATGGGGCAGCGACCAATTTCTTTCATGCAGAACGGGGACTTCGTCAAGGGTGCCCCCTATCTCCCCTTCTGTTCCTATTGGTTATGGAGGGGCTTAGCAGATGCATTATTTATGAAACCTCTAGAGGCAGATTGCAATGCATCAAACTATCGAAAAACTGTGTTCTTACTCATCTCTTATTTGTGGATGATATTATTCTCTTCCTTAATGGGACCCTAGGCGACTCCACGATGATCAAAGCTATCTTGATTCTTTTTTGTTCTGCCACAGGTATGCAATGCAATAATCATAAATCCACAATGACCTGTCATGGCTGCACTCCGTATGAATTATATTATGCACAACAAAGATTCCCCTTCAATCTTTATCAGATTTGAGGTCGGCTTGAAATACTTGGCATTTTTTCTCAAACCCGTGAACTATAAAATTGTTGATTGGAATTGGCTCATTTCTAAAATTGAAAAAAGGTTGAACAATTGGTGCCATCACTGGTTGTCCAGAGCTAGTCGACTAACATTGATCAAAGCAGTCCTAGAGGCCACTCCTGTTTATTGGATGTCATTAGCCTGGATCCCAAAAGGCATTCTCCACAAAATTCAAAAAATCTGCAGGCGTTTTCTTTGGTTGGGTGCAAAAGAGGGACAGACATTTGCCTGGACCAAATGGACCGTATTGCTTTACCTAAGAGATGGGGTGGCTGGGTCATCAAAGATCTGCCAACCTTTGAACTTGCGTTAGCAGCCAAGCTTGGGTGGACATTACTGACCAGAAACAATCTATGGACTAGGGTGACAACACTGAAATACATTTATCCGCTCTCCCCCACAGATTGGATTCGAACTCCACTAGAATTCCACTCATCTTTCTCTACTATCTGGCGAGCGATAACTACAGCTATCAGGTTCATCAAGGATGATTTGACCTGGAAAATAGGCAATGGCCGCAAGATCTAGATTGGTCGTGATTCATGGGTTGGGTACGGGAATGCTCATCTTCTCCTGCAGGCACTCATCACATTCCTCAACCAAGCAGTTTATAGAACACTTAATCAGATTGCCCTGGAGGAACGAACAACACTCTTTTCTCAAGGGTGGATGGATCATCGAGAATTAGGAATACAACCACAGTGGACAGCAAACTAGACCTGCATATCTGGATGCTCTGTATGACACCCGTGTTCGTTTGAAGGATTGTGAAGATGAAATCATTTGGACTATATCAAAATGGGGTCGGTATACACCAAAAGAAGGTTACTCCCATATCTATCGGGGTAACAGACCTGATTTACTCATACCTTGGTGGCGTTATCTCTGGAAACTTAAAGGCCCAGCCAAGGCTCAACTGCTCATGTGGTGCATTCTCACCGACAAAATCCCTGCTGGTGCTAATTTACAGAAAAGAACTTTTTCTGGACCACACAGGTGTGCACTTTGCAAGAATGAGGCAGAAGATACCCAGCATCTATTTCTAATTTGCATTGTTGCACTCGAACTTTGGAGTATTGTACTCTCATCTATCCATATTAATCAGCGCTGGACTGGTATATCACTTACAGAGGCATGGGAACAATGGTGGATCGTTGTAAATCCCATCAAATTTCGGAACCTTCCCATTCTTATCTACTGGAACATATGGATGGCCCACAATCGAACCATTTTCCATGACACCCCTCACCATTGGCCCTAATCTGCTGCACATATTCTTTCCATTTATCACTTTATCCCTGATGACCCTCCTCCTCCTTGCCCCCGCATTATCACTCCCGAGATCATTGACCACTCACTCCCTTGGGCATACTTCAATGGGTCTACACAAACTCATGATTGTGGTGTTGGGTTTACTCTTCATCTCTCTATTCGTCATTCATATAAAGTCAAAATTGGACTTGGCTGCGGTACCAATAATTTTGCTGAACTATCTTGTCTTCTATACCTGCTTCAATTCGCCATCACTAAAGAAATACATGCACTACAAATTTTTGGGGACTCCAAGATTGTCATTGACTGGTTTTCTGATCTATCGACATGTCACACACATACACTTCAGAATATATTGGCTGAAACTATTATGCTCAAAGCTTATTTTGATCATATTTCATGTTGGCACATTTACAGAGAGAGGAACACCATTTCCGACCTCCTTTCCAAGGAGGCGACGCACCTATTGATAGCACATATGGAGGTACAGGAATAGAACGATCATGTATACTAGCAGTACTTTCACGGGCCATTGTTCCTGCACCTAGGTGGGGGGTCGGCCCCCGATATATTGGACAGTAGAACTTTATTCACATTTTTGATTATAGCATATAATGTATATACTTCAACTGACTCCATATGGAGAATGTCTTTTATATCACTTTATGAACACTCGCACATATAGCGGATGTATTTATTTTTTTGAATGCTTACAGCGCTATCTATTTCGCAACTACTAGCTGATTTGCATATGATCATGCATCTACAACATGTAACTCTTATTTTTCTTCATAAAAGTTATGATTTTTCCCTAGGAAAAAAATAAAATAAAAATATTAAAAATAAATAAATATATATTATTTGAATGTAATTCAATATATATATATATATATATATATTAAGAAAAATAAAATAAAAATATGAAACTGAAAATTAAATAAATAAATTAATTAAATAAAATATAAATAAATAAATAATGAAATTAAAAATAAATAATAATAATGATAAATAAATAAATAATGAGTAACTAAATAATAAAGAGTAAATGAATAAATAGATAAATAATAATAGTAAGGAACAAAAACGAAAAAGGGACACGGGACCAGAGGGGAGGAAAAGACCCGAGGAAGAATAGAAGGGAAGAAACCTAATAACTAAGAATGAAGGGCAGGGATCCAGCATCTGCTAACACAACACCCATCATCCTTGTTAAGGTTGACCGGCCTCTTTTCGATTTCTTCCCTCAACTTTCGGTGGTGGAAATGGTCCACCCTCGTAATAACCTCAGCATCTTCAATGCAAATGTGATGCTTTGTCTTTTCAGCATGCTCTGCTAAGGCAGAGGAGTGATATCTATTATGCTTTAGGTCAACGACATGTTCATGAATTCTTTCACTGATGGATCGACCAGTTTCACATGTCGTTGACCTAAAGCATAATAGATCTCGCTCCTCTGCCTTAGCAGAGCATGCTGAAAAGACAAAGCATCAGATTTGCATTGAAAATGTTGAGATTATTGCGAGGGTGGACCATTTCCACCACCGAAAGTTGAGGGAGGCCCTAGAAATCGAAAAGAGGTCGGTCAACCTTAACAGGGATGATGGGTGGAGTGTTAGCAGATGCTGGATCCCTACCCTTCATTCTTAGTTATTGGGTTTCTAACTTTCTTCCCTTTTGTTCTTCCTCAGGTCTTTTCCTCCCCTCTGGTCCCGTGTTTCTTTTTCGTTTTTGTTCCTTATTATTATTATTTATTTATTCTTTATTATTTAGTTACTCATTATTTATTTATTTATCATAATTATTATTATTATTTATTTTTAATTTCATTATTTATTTATTTATTGATATTTTATTTAATTTATTTATTTAATTTTTAGTTTCATATTTTTATTTTATTTTTCTTAATATATATATATTGAATTACATTCAAATAATATTTATTTATTAATTTTTATTTATTTTTAATATTTTTATTATTATTATTATTATTATTTTTTAATTAAAATTTGAATATAATAAATTAAATAAATAATAATACGACTATTATTTGATTTTTTACTTTTTATATTTTTTACAGTCAACTAGTCGTTATTCTACAACAGCGAATTGGAGTTTTCTTATCTATTTAAGCTAAGTCCTAGATCAGATTTCTCATCTTGTCCTAATGATAAACCACATTGGCTGGTTCGAAACGCGTCGACACAATTTACTTGAATATGATTTTCACCGAAAGATTTGATACAAAATAAAATATTATTTAATAAAATTGTCGATAAAGACAAAAGGGATTTGATCTTGAAGGAAAAAAAATATATACATAGTGGAAAAAACAAGGTAAAGAGATGATTTCCACAAAGAACCGTGGTTTCTTTGCAATATGTCCTTTTTGTTCACAAGGATATCCTAATTGTCAAGAGTCATTCAAAATGTCGTCTACCAAAAATGTTACAAAGCTTTTATTTTAGTTGAATGTCTAAGTGATACAGAAAAACAAACATTAGCAAGACAGATGAAAGAATTAATGGCAACAGTTGGGAAACAACATACAGATTTTAATAATGAAGATTTCGAGACAAGAATCAAGCATTTTTCATTAACAAGCTTTGAGGACAAAACTTTTTGAGGAGAAAGGCAATATTATGAATAAAATAATATAAATAATATAAATAATAAATAATGATTAGTTAATTAGTAATTAGTTTGAAGAGGCATGTCTAAATGGGACGTGACCTTCCATGAAGAGGCTCCTACCTAGCTATATAAGTGGGCCTCATTTGTAACATTCAATCATCATTCTTCATACATTTTAATATAATATTTGTATCCTCAATGGATATTTTCATATTCCAAGTCTCTTGGAGTATTTAACAAGAAGTACGAACTTTGTTCACTTCACAAAACATGTGCTTATGCCACTGCAAACCTGTGCCTAGTTTGCCATATTATGGTATTACACAAGTCAATAAGGGACTGATATTGTTCTGAGTAATATTTATTGAAATACATTGTATTCAATTACCAGCGATGATCATGTGCAAAAGATTGTGTGTGTAGTTTATGAAGAGATGGGTCATCAACAGTCTTTCATAAGGGATGCATCCCAGGGGTCCATGTGGACATGCCCCCTTCATTACTTGTTTGGAAATGGGGAGGGGTGTAACAGAGATGCCCCCACCTGTCCCCAACCCACAAGGGTTGGCTTGCAGACATCCCCAAGTCATCCCCTATCCGAAGGGGACTTTGTTTAATGCATAATATGAGAATTACATTGAAAGTGTTAGGAAATGACAATATGGATGGACTGCTCGTCATCCTCGGAAACATATAACTGTTGTGTGTGACAGAATGTCAAATCAATACATATACTTCATAGAGAAATGTCTTACAGTATAATAATCATTATCACTAGTTAAATGAATAAAGTTTACTGTTCAATGTTGTCAAATAAACCTTCTATATCAAAATTAGATTTATTTTCCAAGGATAACCTCACAAGATCCCCCATCTTCCCTGGTATATTTAGATGGAGGGTGGCCCAACCGCCAGCCACAATAGACACTGGTATTCCAGTAGGACTTAGCCAGACTCAAACCAAAATCAGACTATAGAACCAATGACCTTATGGTGAACTTCACCTTGAAATAATTTGTTCGAACTGATTGAGCTAACCCGTTGGGCTTGTTACTACATGAATTAGTAGCCTTGGCAAGGTCCAGTCTGTGAAAATTTCTGAATGTGCTCAAACATAAACCCTATTGTTAATTTTTAGATTTACTTCTCCTACTTACATTATGTTATTAATGTGAAATATTCAGCATTAACATCGAAGTAAATACATCAACAGCCTACACATACAGATCTAAACTAAATACATGCACAATGAAAAAGTGACACACAAGTGTGGAAATTTCTGAATCTTTACACTTTATGCAGAAATTATTTATTGTTAATCTGGTTATGCTCCTCCTACTTAGACAAGTTATTAACTGAATAAAATCCAAGTTAAAATCGAAGCAAAACAAATAACAGATCTCCACCAATTCAAATGTAGAACAAGTTTATGCACACATAGACAAAGTCACATAGTTATTTCTGGACAAATAATCCCCGGAAAAACCCAATGCGGGAAAAAATCGGTCTTCTGGCTACTGAAGGGTTTTATTATTAAGAATTTTTTGAATACAACAAGCCTGGGTTCCAGATCTAGAAGACCCGATAGAGAAATAATATATCTACAGCTCACTGGCTGATCTAGTGCCAAAATAATGATTGATCCACACCCTCAAACAGGATTTACAAAACTTGGCCAAAATTAGGGCCTAGAAACCCCAACGCTGCCCTTGAAGCCTCTGCGTCAGCCTTTGAAGCCCCTCTGACCCTCCGCGCTGCTCCAGAAAGGTTTGTGTTACCCCAGATTGGGTGACGCAGGCCTTATGCTGCCCCTTAGGGTCTCTGCGTAACCCCTAAGGGTTTTCTGTAGCAATTACGCTGTCCTTGAGGGACTGCGCAGCACCTGCGTAGCACAAGTTGCTGCCCTCCTGCTTCTTTGCGTTGTCTCTCTGAGCAGATCTTTGCCTCTTGCTGATTCTAGACCTCGGGATCAGATCATCCCCTTCGTCTAAATTCCCCTCACTGCAGCTGAAACACTACTCAGATTTCTTAGCAAACTCGCCCTAGAATCTTAGCTTAGCTTCAGTGCTCTGCCTCTGTGTGTCTTGACTCTTTACAAATGACCCCAAGCCTTTCCTTTATACTTTTCTCGTTGGAAAACCAACAGCCATGATCAAATCTTCAATCAATGGCTAAGATTAAAAGAAAGCTTGATCCATGTGACTTAAGACAATTTCATCACATGTTTAATTAAATTCACTTTAGTTATTTAAGTTCCTTAAGTTTTAACTTAGGAAATACATTAAAATAATTAATTAATTTAATACCTCCTAAACCAGATGAAATTTCCCAAATCCCTTTCTGGGTCTTGTAGATCAAGTGTACTCTAGTCCCTCCACAAAATTTGGGAGCTAGAGCACAATTGATGCTACCCCAAATACACAAAACCACAACAACAAGGATTTTCTAGACAACTGTCCCCGGAAAAACCCAATGTGGGAAAATTGGTCTTTTGCCTGTTAGAGGGTTTTATTAATAAGTAGAATCCAAGTACAACAAATCTAGGCACCAACTGGTTAACCCGATAGAGAAATAAACTGCAGCTATATCTCTGTTCTGGAGACAGAAAAACTGTTTGATTCACACCCTCAAACGGGATTTACAGAACTCAGCTCTTTTCAGTCTTCAAAAACCCCAACGTTGCTCTGAAGCCCTCTGCGTCAGCTTTATTAGCCTGCGTTGCTCAAGAAGGTCCTACGTCACCCTAGACTGGGCTTCGTTGCCCCTGCGGTGCCCTGGCTGGGCCTGCATCAACCCTGTTGGCCTCTTGCTGCCCCTGCGTTGCCCTTTTTGGGCCTGCATCAGCTTTGCATAGCCCCTGAAGCCTATGCGCTGCCTCTGTCGGGCTGTGGTTGCACTGCGTAGCTACTGCCCCCTCTGCGCTGCTCAGTCTGCTGCTTCTCTGCCTCTTGTTGCACTCTTGACCTGGGATCAAATCACACCACAACTTAGGGAACTTAAATAATTAAAGTGAATTTAATTAAACATGTGATGAAATTGTCTAAAGTCACACGGATCAAGCTTTCTTTTAATCTTAGCCACTAATTAAAGATTTGATTATGGTTGTTGATTTGTCAACGAGAAAAGTATAAAGGAAAGGCTTGGGGTCATTTGTAAAGCTACACAAAGGCAGAGCACTGAAGCTAAGTTGAAATTCTAGGGCAGGGTTTGCTTAGAATACTCATAAGTGTTTCAGCTGCAAAGAGGGGAATTTAGACCAAGGGGATGATCTGATCCCAAGGTCTAGAATACACAAGAGGCAAAGATCAGCTTAAGGACAGCGCAAAGGAAGGCAGCAGCAGCAAGGACAGTGCAGTCTCTCCAAGGACAGTGTGATTTTCAGCAGGAAACCCTCTGGGGTTGCGCAGAGACCCTTCAGGGGAAGCGTAGTGACTGCGTCACCCAGTTCTGGGTAACGCAATCCCTTCTGGAGCAGCGCTGAGGGTTTGGAGGACTTCCAAGGCTGACGCAGAGGCTTTCAGGGGCTTCAGAGGTTGACGCAGAGCCTTTCAGGGACAGCGTTGGGGTTCCTAGGCCCTAATCTTTGATGAGTTCTGTAAATCTCGTTTGACGGTGTGGATCAGTCATTATTTTGGCCCTAGATCAGCTAGTGAGTTGTAGGTCTAGCATTATCTCTGTCAGGTTTTCCAGATCTGGAACCCAGATTTTTGTATTCAGAAATATTCTTAATAATAGAACCCTCCAGCAGCCAGAGATTGGTTTTCCCACATCGAGTTTTTTCGGGGACTATTTGGCCAGAAATAATTGCGTCACTTTGTCAATGTAGCAAATCTGAGGGTTTTTTTATTATGCAGCAAAATCTTGAATACATCTAGGGTGCCAACATCCGACAAACCCTTCAAAAAAATTTAGGCAAACTGGTGAAAATAGTGAGATATACCTCACTCAGCTAATCTCCGGCTGCTCCGACAACGTAAGTGATGCCCTTGCTGCCTCTACATGATTTCCTACGCTAGACTGCGTAAGCCTGTGTGGGAAAACTAAAGGAACTGCGTCACTTTGTTCTGCAACTGATCTAGCTGATCTAGGGTTGAATTTTGGCCCTCCTAGCTCAGAAATTCTAGCCTCTAGCTATCTTCGGACTGACTCCAAGAGATACTGCGTTGTTTCTATGCGATTTCCTGCAGGATCTGTGTCACCTCTTTAGAAAACTGCGTTGTCTTTGTCTGCGTCACCTCTGCCTCTCTCTGACAATGCACTCTTGGTCCTTTTGACCAATCTCTGCTTTTTCCCCTCTCTGGATCTGATCACTGAATCAAATCACTTAGCAAACCCATCCCAAGTGATTTGTTCTTGATCAAAAGTTGTGTTTCTCTCTCACAACTCGAAAATGCCCAATGGCTCAAGTATCAAGTGTGTTTTCCATAGGCCCCTCACCCTCCTTGTCATCTTTCATTGACTCTTCAACGACCAAGATTAAAACATAATCAAGGGCTAAGATTAACTTGGAGGTGATCCATGACTTTATCTAGAAGATTCACACTTGATTTAATTAATAATCTTTAATTAATCAGTTTCCCTAAGTTTAGACTTAGGAAAACATTGAAAACGATTAATTAATTTCATTAAATCATCTCTAAGTGGAATTTTCCAAAACCATTTCTGGGTTTTATGGAATACATGTGTCTTAGCCTATATACAAAATTACAAGGCTAGAGCACATCTGATGCTACCATAAATCAACACTCTCTCTTAGCGAGGAAAGTGCTCTAGCAAGACAACTCAATGTGTTGTTGATCTGACTTCTGTAACATCTGTTGTTGTGCTGTTGATGCTGCTCACCAACACTTCACAAAAATGCTGCAATTGTACTACTGCTGACTCTGCATGTTGCTGCCAACTGCCACTGTACTGCAACTCCCTTTAAATTCTGCAACCATGTTGCTGCACTGCGTGAGCACTGCTTTGCACTGAGTGAGCACCATTCTGCACTGCATTGCCTCTTTGTGCACTGCGTTGTTGTTGCTCATCTATTGTTGTTGCTGCTCATCTCTGTTGTTGCTGCACTGCCGCTACAGATCCATTTCTTACTAAAATGGATTTTCAATCATACCTAGTTGTTCTCTGAACTGAGTGAACTTAATTCTTCCCAGAGCTTTAGTGAGAATATCTGTTGTTTGTTCGCCTGTGGGAATGTACTAGAGTTGTACTGTCCCGCGTTGAACACAGTGTCAGATAAAATGACATCGGATGTCAATATGTTTGGACCGATCATGAAATAATGGATTTTCAGAGAGTTTGATACAACTCTGATTGTCACAGTAAACACTAGTTGGCTCCATCCTGCTCCTGAATACACTCGCAAGAAGTTTTCGAAGCCAAATTGCTTCGCATGTAGCTGTACTAGCTTCCATGTACTTTGCTTCTACTGTGCTCAATGTTACTGACTTCTGTTTCCTGCTGCACTAGGACATCATTCCTGAGCCAATGCTGAAACAGTACCCAGAGGTACTTTTCCTATCCACTGAGCTCCCTGCCCAATCTGCATCTGTGAATCCACTGAGTCTGACATCCTCTTCTTTGCCATATCTAATATCGAATCTGACTGTTCCCCATATATACCTTAGAACGTGTTGTGCTGCAGCCCAATGCACTCTTTTGGGTTCCACCATGAACTGACTAAGAGTGTTGACAACAAAGCAAATTTTTGGTCTGGTGTTCACCAGATACATCAGTGATCGGATGAGTTGTCTGTATAAGGTGGGGTCTGTTAGCCACCTATAATATTTTGTTATACCAAAAGGTGGCTAATATCTTTTTTGAGGCTCTCCAAGGAACAAATTTTATCACTAAAATTGTTGGCTCTTGAAGACTCCTTGTAGGCCTCATGCCTTTGTCCAAAATCCTCATTTGTCGTCCCATTTTTATACTGTAGAATTTCGTTGATTCCAAATCGAAAGACCGCCGAAAGATCGTCATTTCTCCTCTTCTCAAAAACCTTTCTATCCGCTCCTTTTTCTCCATCAAAACTACCTTGTTTGCATAAGTCCTTTCTTTCCATTTATGAAAATTTCCTTTCATAGTTAAAAACTCACTTTTTGACTATTTCAAACTTCAATCCATTAAAATCCTTGAAAATTCTCATAAAAAATAAAAGTTTCATTGCTATAGACCTCAAAATTTCTCTGAGCTAAGCCCTAAACCACTTCCCCACCATACGTTTTTGATCCGGAACCACTTGCTATCACGCCAGATAGTGCTAATCGCATCGAAAAGTAAATCACACAAGTCTTTGCTATACTCAAAGTTCCACTACGATTAGCCTTGGTCGTCAGCGCACCCCATCATATTATTATTTTCATATAACCCTAAGTCTGCTACTTCTTCCAAATACAAAACATTGTGAATTTTCACATCGTTCGCTTTTCCTTTATAAAACCCAAGAACCCGCTATCCAAAGTTTCAACTTAAAAGTCCTAAGTCACGTGTTAACATAAATGGCAGATTAAAAGACCGATCGTGCAATCGTAATCGGGAAAATTTCAATGGGTTGATTGAAAAGACCAAAGCCCGCAACATTAAGTACTAGGCTCAGCTTCGATTGCGACGTTCATAGCTTTCATTGCGACTGAAACGTTGTATTTCGATTGCGATCGGGGTTCGTTGGTAGCTGACATTGCGATTAGGTCTTCAGCTTCGACAGGATTGAATCGACCGTCCACGTGTCCAGACGGATTGTCCAAAACTACTCCTCCTTATTCTTCTCCCGCTATCCTTTTTGCCTTTTTTTATGCATTCACCGCTATTGCCTTCATCCCACTACCTCGCTCCCTCCCCCGCCATCCGGCTACTTGAACCTATTTCCGGTAGGATTTCTTACTATTTTTGTGTTTTGCAGGCGTTTTAATGGTTTTCCATTGTTTAATGAAAGAAAGCGAGGGTTGGGAAAGACGCTTCCCCGCGCCTTCGAGTCGTTAAAGAGAACCATCGCGGGGTTTACCCGTTTTCAATGTCATGGGCATTGATGCCGAAAAGCCCAAGGCGTTCCCGGGTGACATCGACAACATGACCGTTTAATTCAAAAACAGCTTAAAAAAGTAACAATGAAGACGTAATTACGTTAATGAAGATTGAAGACGTGTTTTATGGGGATTGGCTGCTAAGACCGTTATCAAAAGCCTAATCCCAATCTAAAACACAATAAAGAAAACCTAAAGTAAGTCACATCGTACAAAGCTCCTCCACCGCCGACATCCGAGGCAAATTGATTCCTCATCACCACCAAGCCACCCGTCGCCTCAAACCTTTCAAAACAGAGGTCAAGTTATTGAAGAAAAATCGCATATTCGCTCCGCCGTAGCCGGGGAGTTACTTTGAAGGGAAATCAATGCGAAAATATCTGAGTTACTCCAAACACAGACATAGAGCCTCAAAGTCAAATAAAGCTCCCACCGAGCTTGTCCATAAATGTAAAATAGTTATTACAAGAATCACCGTAACCCTTCATCGAGCCCCTCAAAGGCCGAGAAGCTGAACCCGTACACTATCCCGCATATTTTTCGATCACCTCCTCATCTTCCTATAAATACTTTGCTTAAGATGAGAAATTGTTGGTTGCCGTTTCGATCACAAGTTGTAATATTGAAACTTCAAATAAATATACAAGTCTGCTGAAGTTGAAAATAATTTGGAGTCTTGGATGTCTTGATGATGTCGTTGCATGTCTCCGTTTCGAGAAGGTTCAATATTGATCCATGAGCTATCGTTGGTGAAGTGTTCGTAACTGTTAAATGTTTTTTCCCTTGTTTTCATTGGAGGAACCACACTTACTACGTAGGGTCAAGTTTTAGCCAAGAAATGACTCCTCAGAAGCACCCTTAGACTGCCCACCCTTCATACCTGCTGAAGAGAGCTTTTCTTTCTCACTAAGTATTTAGAGACTTTAAAACTTCTTCTTTAGCCTGATGCATGCTCTGCTATTTCCTTGATAGTCAAATAAATGGTTTCTGCAAGATGTTATGGTTCTCCCCGTTTGTCTCCGCCATCACTTGAAAGCCGTTATTGAAATCTCCTTCGAAGTACAATTGTCTTAAGTTAACCAAAGAGGTCGGTTTTGATCTTACCTTTTGCTCCTCGCTAAATGTTTGTTTTGAAGGTCTTTATAGTTTCAAACACAGATGTTAATAGTGTTCACTCTTCTATGAATGCAATCAATACTGAATCTTTTATGTTTTCTAAATCCTTTAAAATAAGATCTGAGGAACAGGGTGTTCCCCCGAATCTTAGATTTCATTTTAGGAAGTTGTCTTAAAACTGATTGCTTAAAGAATGTTTGTAGAATTTATGGTTAGCCCCGTCTATCAAATATCTCTTTATTGATAAGTCATGTTTTCAAGTTCCTTTGTTGAGAATTAAATTTCTTTTTTCCAAACTCATTAATGTCCATCTCATTCCAAAACAAAGGATCTCCGTGGCCAAGTTAGATTTTCCTTTGATATCCCATATCCCTTGAAGAGTTTGTCATGATCTGTCAATTCCATTGCCCAATGAACCTGGACATTTCCTCTTTCGTTCATCTTTCCTAGGCTCCTTCATATTCGTCGTATCAACTCAACCCAACCAAACAAACATCGACGTAATAACTAGTCTAAAAAATCCATAACCAAAGAAAACAAGATAAACTCCCTTTGCAAACGAATATTTGAGAGATCCTCCGAGAACAAAAAGAGACTAGATCCCTGAACTCTCTAAAGATTGGTTCTGATGTTGCCTTGTCTTTGGATTTGCCAAACCGTCAAAACATCAGATACCAACATAATGGCGATCACGGTGGACATGCCGAGAATTATGGCTCAAGGAACCTTCCTTCACCTTTAGGTCCAAGATAACATAAGTAACTTCTTTCTTGCTAATCGCCTAACATAATGGAAATCATGATAGGACTTTTGAATCGTTGACAAACTAAGTAACCCTGTGGATTCCTTTAAATCCTTATCAAACCTTTAGTAATCCGCTTACCAAGCCATAAGAGCAACTCTGCTTTATTTGAACACCTTAGCTATGCAAATCGTATCGGAACACTCTCTTAACCTATAAACAAAATAAACTCGTAAAAACCCAAAATATTTCAAGTTTGGCTTCATAATAAACATGGTAGGACCACAAAACCTTTTACCTCCTTAGGAGCTACAAAAGTTTCCACCGGCGACTCCATAATCCCGACAGACTCTTAAAGACTCCACCGGAAAGAACCTCTACCATTATACAACAATCCAGCTAGAGGATTGTAAGATCAAAATTTGTAAATGTATCAAATAACCTCTCAAAGATTGTCATACTTGGTTGAACTTTCCGTCATTTGATCTCAAATTACTTTACAGTGGCTTCTCAGAAGATTTATACCTAGAGCCCATATCCCCGACCTTGATCCACCGAGATAGTTGATGGACCTGTAGCATCTCTTGGAAGTCTCCAACGCAATTTCAATCGTTTTCGCATCACTCCTTGAGAGCTAATTCAGCCTCGAAAATCTTTAGAATACAACAATCACAAGTTGACTTAGTAAACCCATTTAGAACTAGGTCATTTGATGATATAATTCGTATTAAATCCGAGTCTTCACTTTCATCCCCGAACAAGTGAATATCCCGATAGAGAATCAACACCTCCCCGATCCACATTTTCTTTTAACCTAGGTGTCTCCTCATCCAAAATCGCCTGCTAATCGTTCCATCCACTTCCGTACACCATTCATCCATTGTTCAAACCACTCCACCTGTACCAAATCCCTTGTTAATCCACCACTTGTTAATCCACCCCCCACCACATATGATGGCAAAGCATGGCATGCTCCTTTAGCCTCAATATACCACTAGTCAATCTTCCACAAGACTATCACCCAAAATTCCATTATATGATGCTAATAATGCTACAACCGCATCACAACATGTGGATAAGATGAATGACTATTTTGATCAAATGAAATCGATGATGATTCTATCAAATCCCATCGTTTGCTAAGAGCTTAGGGGGAGAAGTAAGAAAATGGTTTAAAGGTTTAGCTCGTAGTATAAATGACTCCAAGGTTTCCATCAAGCATTCTTAAACAAGGGAAGTGAGAAAAATCCTCTCCAAGTCCTTGTTGATTATAACAATTTCATAGGAACTCGGGGGAAAGTGTACAAGCTATTGTACCAGATTTACCAGCAGAAAGACCATTCTTCTCGAAGGGTTTGACCCATATGACATATTCACTCGCAGAAAGAGCTGGTAACTTGGAAGATATGCAAAGAGGTGCCCTGAAGCAAACTTAATAGAAAAGAGAGCAAGAATGAAAATCGAGAAGAGATAGTTCCAGAGAGGAATCCTCCCCTCTACTTCAAGCTCAAAAATGGAGAGAATGTTGGAAGAAATGATGAAAGAGATGAGCAGGACTACAGAAAAAGCACAAGCAAATCAAAGCCGTAATCGCACTTCAAAACAATCAAAAACAGAAATAGAAATCGAATTATAGAAAAGATAACAATCAGGATAAGCAAAAAGAAAGTGACCAACAACCGTACCTTTCAACAACTATGTAGATCAATATGAGGAAGACATGGAGTTGAAAGATTGGAAGAATCACATGTAAACTTGATTGGACTTGTTGGGATGACTTTTTCCCTACCTGAGGAAGAACAAGGTTTTCAAATGATCAAAATACAAACACCTATGAAGATTCCGATGACTATAGATTGGGTTTTGGAAAATGCAAATCATGAGGTGCAATAAACAAGAGGATCTTGGGAGCAAGGGAAGTGTAGAGAATTCAAAAGATAAGAATACTAGCATTGTCACAAGAAAACATGGAAAACCAAATGCCAAAATACGCTTAAAAACCAACATTTCGGCCAAGAAAACAGACTCAAACAAAGACATGAATCAAATGTTGAAAAAAAGTACCCCTAGCACTTCACTTAGTAGTCCCAATAAAACCATCCCAATTACTATCCCAAACTGTGTTCAACAGTAAAAATTGCCGAAAGGAATTTAATTGAAAAACAAAGATGTAAATATCAACAAGTCAATTATTCCTTTCACCTTGAGGAGGAGATTACAAGATTAAGATTACCATCCCCTTAGCCGAACTAGTAACCCAAGATGTGTACAAAAACCAAGTTTTAAAAGCTTTAAACTTAGGGAAGATACCGACACCTTAAACTCTGAGGCTGCATTTACAAAACTGAGCCTGTTTGGCCTAAGTTGAAGGAAAATATCAAGAAGGACCAAGCCCTCCCTTCTATGTCACTATATTACATGATAAAATTCTACACAATGCCATGTTAGGATTCCGGAGCTTCCACACAATCTAATGCCCAAAGTAGTAATGGAAAGCTTAGGCTTAGAAATTACTAAACCGTACAAAGATTTGTATTCCTTTGACTCAAGTAGAGTCAAATGTTTGGGTTTAATCAAAGATTTATGTGTTAACTGCTCAGATCCTCGCCAAGAATCTAGTGATGGACATCGTTAGAAATGACATTCCCAAGTATGGCATGCTTATCAAGATCATGGGGAGCCAAACTTCGTGGAAGCCTTCAAATGGACATGTCTTATGCCACCATCCCCGTTTTTAACCAAAATAGAAGACTATACAAAGAAGCCCACATGAAGTATATGGTGAGTAACAAGGACAAAACCAACAACACTCCGATCTATTCTATTCAATCAAGTTTAGATTCATTTATCTTGTATAACGAAGATGAAATTACTCAACCATGTAAAGAAAATATAGACCCACCAAATTTCACCTCGAATAAACTTCAAAACGTTGACGATCAACAGCGACAAGAAAATGAGAATGAGTCAAAATATACTTGGACAATAAATTTCGATGGATCCTAATAAAATCCAGTGTGCAAGGTGTGTCCGGATTCAGAACACAAATCGAGTTTTTCATACAAATTAGACTCTGCTATGCACTAACAATATTGCCGAGTATGAAGCATCCTCTAGGCTTACAACTCGCTAAAGAATTAGAAGCCCAAAGGATATCCATTTTAGATAGATTCTGTGCTTATCATCAAACAAATCAAAGGAGAATACCTACCAAGAATCAAAGCCAGGGAATATCGAAATGTCGTCTTGATCCGTTAAAAACTTTCGAAAAATATGAACTCATTTTATCCCTAGAGCACGGAATCATCTAGCAAATGAACTTGCCTTCTACCGCGCAATTGCCAAGTACCCTGAGATAAATGAACAACTCCGCATAAAGGTGAAACATACACTGCTTCGGTGTTCGATAATTCAAGATCATCGGCAAGTGTTCGAATCCGACAAACACATAGGTGATTTCTAAAAATCGTAAATGATTTCAGCATACCAACACCCCGAAGCTAGCCATGAAGAAAACCTGCTTGTATATTGAACAAATCCCGCAGGGCCGAAATGACATATCCCGCCGATATAAATCATTGCGAAATCCTTTGAAGCAGAGGTAGTGAACAATGAAGACCGAGAAGACTTGGAAGTCTTACAATGCAAAAATGATAAACTTCAAGAGGTCTCACACCTTTAGAACACCGTTTGATCTCAACGATGTAGCTAAAGAACCCACGGAGCCCGTGGAGACAAATGTAGAAGAACACAACATAGGCGTACCTCGCAGAACCCAAGATGATCAAGCCATTCAAAGACCCTCCTGTACCCCCACATAAAATCACAAAGACATAAAGCTTTTTAAAGAATTTAAGGATGTGTTTAATAATACAGTATTCTGAAATCATATGATAATAAAGATCATCCAAACATAAAATCTCTGAAAATCAAAAGCCTTTAAGCAAAACTAAGGAGAATAAATCCCCTTTTATTACCTTCTAAGGCAGAAATTGGAGAAAATGCATAATGTCAGATCATAGTACCCATCGTATTTTCTAATGGGTATCAAACTTAGTTTATTATCTCCACTGGGATTTTGCTAATTGGAATATTTCATTTTTGTTTAATTTTGCCGCTTTAGCTAGAAATAATAAATAAAGTGAGAAATAAGAGGGGTCACCTCACTTTAGTCACCTCATCATAAAATAAAGTGTTTTTCCTAGTTGATTGACGTTATAACTTAGAGAGGTGGGCCTTGGGGGTCCACAGAGTATGAGGGAAGGCCTCAATGTAACACCTGCTGCTTAACCGGCAAGAAAGCCAAGGAGAGTGAAGGACGCCGTGTTAGTTTTGGAGGGAGTTTAGCACTATAAAAGGTGGGTTCCCACCCCATTTTGGCATTGATGATTTGATATTGATATTGAGAGCTAGACTTCGTCTGTTTCAAGACGCTCGCTTGCTTCAGTCGGTCCGCAAAGACGTTTAGTGCAAACCGAGTGTTCCTGGTCGTGAGATCTCACCTTAGCTCCTGTGACTTCGAGTTCGCTTCCGTGTTATTTTCTCGAGCATCATCCTTCCGCTCAAATGGTAATTTGGTGCGTAGTTTGTAAGATTTTATGAGGAGATACCTTCTTGAGAGGACGCATCCGTTGGTATCCTGCAGGGAGAGAGTCGTATCCGGACAGGAGGACGCATCCAAAGAGATCTAGCTCGGGAGGACGGTATCCGGAGAGATAGAACGGTATCCGGGCAGAGAGGACGCATCCGCGATCTGTAGGAGAGCTCTCGTATCCGGACAAGGAGGACGCATCCAAAGAGATCTAGCCCTCGGAGGACGCATCCGGGAGAGATAGGACGCGCATCCTGGAGAGGGGGAGGACTCCATCCAAAGCAGAGATTCAAGGCGGTGCAGCAGAGGACGCATCCGCTCGGGGAGGACGCATCTCATGAGCGGTGGTCTTTGTGTGGGGTTTTTGCGCTCGTTTTTTCGTGTTTCCAACCCCGAGGAGTTGGTCATCTCATCCGGAGGGACTTGTGGTTGGACCTCACCCCGCGCGCGTTTCTCATCACCCGTTCTCTCCGCGTCGTCACTAAAGGCAGGATGCCGCCGTTTTCACCGGTGAGGGCTTGATTGCAGGGAGCATCGCCTCACATTTTCCGGGGTTGTCCGGAGGACGAGGCCGCCCATCTTTCTAGTTTTGTACTCTTCATAGTTCCGGCGTGGCATTGGCAACAGCAGCTTCATAGCGCATTCTTTCACCCGCCTAGGACGCCGTCCCTATTTGGTGTAGCCTAATAATATCTATTCGAGATATTCCACTTGCCTAGGGCAAGGATAGGTGCACTCATTTCCGATTATTCTGTACTCCTATATATGTATTCTCGTATTTAATAAAATGGCTTTTTAGTGTTCTGCATTCTATGTGTACTTGTTTCATGATCGTCCCGCATTTTGTTTTGTATATCCGTCCGCACATTGCAGACATCGGGTCATTTCCCCTTTGGGACAGACGGAGCAGATCCGGCTCTCACCGTGGTGCTAGCGCCTGGCGCACGCCTGGGATAACCCCCACATCTATCGAAGGAACGCAGGGCCGAGAGTGGGTGGGTTTTCGGAAGTGACTCGATCAGGAGCCACCCGAGACGTATTCGCAGTGCGCAGTGCCTCGAGAAGGCCCACCAGCCGTAATCCAATGGCAGATGATGATAGGAGGTTTAGAGAGCCCATCCTCCATCACATGCAGGAGATGTCACAGGCTCGTGGCCAAGGAGACTGCCTTTAAAGAACTCCCCAGAGTTTTTCGCATCGGTGAGGGGATCCTGGTGTCTCGCCACGCACTGCATGGCACGATGCTAATCATCATGACGACCTGTGTACCCGCGCGATCCACTCGTAATATGCCCACATTCTTGCCGTAAGACACAGGACAGAGTACGGGAGAGGTGCATGAGGGGATATCCAAGACCCACACGACCTACCATGCCTACCTTCCCGGTAGAGGACGAGGGGTCAACAACACTTCGAGAGAGTTGAGTCCAAACATGGGCGGCCGCTTGCAGAGGGCGGTGCCTTCGCACAGCATTCGCGATTTCTTCCCTTCGAGCGCTATCTCCATATTCGCATGGCATCAAACCCCGTGATCAAAGACCAAAGACAGGGGCACGGACACCACCGTGATGACCACCGCGCGGCTAGTAGATTCCATTTGCTCACGCTGATGGTTCGGGCCACCGCCCGGCAAAGTCCTCGGGTGGGGAGAAGTCGGGACATCTATTTCCGCCCAAATCCGACGTTCCGAGACGCAGGCCACAAGGCGGCTACATTGCATTTAGAGGGAAAGAGGCCCGTGACCGGTGGTTCGCGGGATGGCGCCACCTCGGCATTCCACAGTTGACGACATATGCCGAGTTTACCAAGAGGGTGGCAGGGAGCGTTTTGGACAAGGAGGGACCTCGAAGAAGCATTTTGTTGAGTTTCCACCAAGCCTCAAATGCAGAGGCGCAGGCACACATTTCGCATTTTCGAGGGTTTCCGTGATGGTACCCGACCATTCGTACCGGATGGTTTATATGTTTGTGGAGGACCTGTCAGCGTAGCCACTTCGGTGGTCTAGTCCTGTCACCGGCCAGCCTTCCGACAGATGCCACCGCAGGGACCCCCGAGACTTCGCGGTGATGTCTTTGCCCAGACCCTGCCACTCCGTCCCTGTAAGAGACAAAGCTTTCCACCCAAGGGTAGCGGGATTACCCAGGGTTCCGCTCCCAAGGCGAATCCGGACGAGGGCAGACACAGAGGCTGTGAGGAGAGCCGAGGCGGAAGCGATTGTAGCCACTCTTGCCGGGGAGCCATGGGCATCGGGACAAATGCGTCGGTGGAAGGCACACGCAGGAGTGTCTTCTCCGAGAGCACGGAGAAGAGGATGAGGAGGATGATGAGGAGGTGGAGGATGTTAAGGCAACATTGCAGTACCGTACCACCTCCACCACCCGCGACAGTGTGGGGCGTCATTCGCACCTACCGGGGGAGCTCTCTAGCCGCATCGCGAGGAGTCCCCGCACGCTCTGACCGCGCGCACAGGGACAGCGCGTTGGTATTGGGCCGGTTTCGCCTTAGTCGCATAGTGGGGCCACCCACAACTTCATTGACACCCGTGGATGGCTGAGCGAGAGCATGTACCGATCGAGGGCTTTGATGGGTTTTCTCGTTTTGGTACCAGAGATCGTATCTTCCATGGCATGCTCGATATGTACCGCAGTTATCGCTGACGATGGGCAATTATACATTGACCGATCACTTTTGTGGTGGACATCCCTGACACCAACGTGATATTGGGAGTTCAAAGGGCTTATTACTCTAGGGAAGGTCACGACGGATTGGAAGGCCCTAGAGATGGAGGGGATGATCCCAAGACGGAAGCATGAGAAGATACGAGGGTGTATCACATCCACCCCGTACGCACTTCCGCACACAACATGGAGGCGACTTTTCCGCAAGCGGGGAGATATAGAGTGGGCGTAGAGTTGCTAAGCCGTAGGCGCGGGGATACAGGCGGAGCGTGCACCCCCGACTCCATGGGCCTATTCTTGACAGACATGCGCAGTTTTTGGGGACATTCCGCCAGGACAGCCACCGGACGGGGGTTTGAGCACACGACGAGCTTTGAGCAGTGGGATACACAAAGCCGTGACGCCGACACCGTATAGGCATCCCAAGGCCTACATTCCAGATGAGGAGCGAGCGATTCAGAGTTGGGCTTCGGTTCTTGGTCACATTCGGCCTGGGCACCAGTCCTTGTTTTCCCGCAGTGGCCGTGAAGAAGAAGGACTCCGCACACGCCTGCTGTGTGACAGTACTGACTACGTGGCTCGAACAAGAAGACCCCCCGAAGAATGTGTACCCCATTCCTGTGATCCAGTTGATGGATGAGTTGAGAGGAGCACGGTTCTTCTCAAAGATTGATTTGAGATCCGGCACCATCGAGAACACGCGTAAGGAACAGACATTCCCAAGACCGCTGAAAATATGGGCACTTTGGAGTTTCCGCTGTCATGCCATTTGGGGGTTGACCAATGCACTCGCTACTTTCCAAATAGATGAATCACATTTTCGTGGGATCATCCGAGAAAGTCCTAGCCGGGTTTTCTTTGATGACATCCTTATATACAAGCAGACTTGGGAGGAGCATCTCCAAAGATATTGAGAGCCTGCCTTGCACATTTTGGAGAGCAAGTAGTCATGCCAAGCTCTCCAAGTGTGAGTTTGGGTTGACTGCTGAGATGTCGTATCTAGGACACATTATAGGAGTGGACGGAGTGAGAGTCCACGAGGAGAAAATCCGGGCTATCGTGGACCGCCGTAGCCACGGAATGTGACGCAGCTTCGAGGGTTTATTGGTATTCCAGGACTTACCAGAAGTTCGTCAAGGGCTTCTCTCGCCTTGTTGCACCCCTCACTTGGGATCTCGACGAGAAGGGGGTGTTCAAATTGGCCTGACACAAAGACGTCGAGCTTCTTTACACAAGCTCAAGGAGGTGATGAGTGGGGCTGTCCGTGTATTAGCGTCGCTGTTGCCGCATTTTACGCAAGTACCCCTTTGTCCTAGAGTGCGCGATGCATCGTGAGAGGGGATTGCGCTTGACGCGGTGACTCGTCATCCGATTGCCGAGAGCCTAAGCTCCTCTCCACACGAGAGGCTATATCCCATATACGACAAGGGAGATGCCGGCCATCATGCATGCATTGGCCAAATTCGTCGTACTTGGTGGGTGGCAGACCAGGGTGAGGACAACATCACAACGCCCGAGGTACTTTCCTTCGGGAGCGGTGGCGCTTGCAGGAGATGTTAAGTGGATCAAGAAGATCCGGTGCCTACGACTTTGACATAGAGTATGTCAAGGGGAAGAATAACGTGGTAGGCCGATGCCCTTTCTCGTAGACCGACCACGTTATCACTCATGAGCTCGGACGCCGACCGGAAGGCTCGACTATTGCTGAGTGCCTGGAAAGACAGATTTGCATGCGAGGTTCGGGATGGGTTAGTAGCGCATAGCAAAAAGGTGGTCGATGAGGTCATCTATTACAGGATTAGGATCTTCGACCGAGGATCTCAACAAGAAGACACCTGTGCTTCACACGATTCACCATTGGCGGCAACATATCGGGGGTTCACCTGGACATGTAGTGGGCTATCCCGGAGAGATTTGCATGGAAGGGCTTCAAGGAGGACGTACTCCAGCATGTCGTGGAGTGCGAGGTTTGCTGCCGGGAACAAGGGAGAGATGAGTCATCCCCGCAGGTTGTTGGGCCTTCTTCCCATTCCGAGGGGAAGTGGGAGAGCATTTCGATGGACTTCATCACAGGTTGCCCACGCGTGTGGCAAGGATTACCTCGTGTGGTTGATGTGTCGCACGAAGTATGCTCACTTTTTCGCTATTTCAGCACATCACACGGCGGCACGTGGCAGAGTTATTTTTCTGTGTGAGGTTTTCGTATTGCATGGTCTACCCAAGACCATTGTCGCCGATGCTGTGACAGCCTGCTTTATGGGCGGACTCGCGGAGCTCTTCCGACTAGTGGGGACGGCACTGACACCGAGCACCAGTTATCATCCCTGACGGACGGATCGACGGAGAGGAAGAATAAGGGTCGGAGGGCCACGGCGCAACTACGCGCGTTGTGCCGAGCATGGTCGAAATGACATTTGGGCGAGGCATCACACAACACAACGCACCATATGTCCATCGCATGACACCTTTCTATGCTTTGTATGGATATCATTCCTTATCTTTTTTGTGGACATGATGTTTGGTGTTGTTGTGGCTCCGCGAGCTGTTATGATCCAAGGAGAGCTAAGACATCCTCCGAGCTCAAGGACAACATAGTTGCTGTGCGCACGTAATCTCCACAGTGTTGTATGCCGATAAGTGGCCCGTGGAGAGACACTTTGAGGTAGGGGGACCGGCCCGCCCGCCCCGGCCACGCCCATACCGACGCCCTCGCTCGCGGGCGCGAGAAGCCAAAGTTTCTGCTTGCGGGACCACACAGGTGACACGCAGACCTGGGCAGTGTTGCGTATGAGCTGAGCGCCCCGCGCACGATTCATAACATCTTTCATGTATCATGCCCGAAAAAGGCACCGTCGCATGTGATAAATACCGAGGAGCTACCGCCGATGATGGAGAGGGGCATCTCGGTGTTGGCTGCACTTGAGGCTATTATCGACACTAGGGAGAGGCAACATGAAAGGTGAAGATCGTAGAATTCTTGGTGAGATGGAAGAATTTGCCGAATGAGGATGCCACTTGGGAGGATGAGAGGATCTTACAAAAGATCCATCACTTCGCTTGCTTGAGGACAAGCAACGTTTGTTTGGGAGACTTAATATTCCCAATTAGCTTTGCTAATTGGAATATTTCATTTTTGTTTAATTTTGCCGCTTAGCTAGAAATAATAAATAAAGTGAGAAATAAGAGGGTCACTCACTTTAGTCACCTCACTCTTTATAAAAAAATAAAGTGTTTTTCCTAGTTGATTGACGTTATAACTTAGAGAGGGGCTCTGGGGTCCACATGAGTATGAGGGGAGGCCTCACGTCGACCCAAGGTTAACTCTGCGCAAAGCATGAGAGTGAAGGACGCAACAAGGTTTTGAGGAGTTTAGCACTATAAAAGGTGGGAATTTCATTTTGGCATTGATGATTTGATATTGATATTGGAGAGCTAGACTTCTATCTTACCAAGACGCCGAAGGTCGTTTAGCTCTTGTCACAAAGACTGCTAGTGGCAAACCGAGTGTCTCCGGTCGGAGATCTCACCCTTAGCCTCGGGGGACTTCGAGTGCCTGCCCTGGTAAGGTTATTTTCTGAGCATCATCCTTCAGTTTCAGTGGTAATTGGCAGTAGTTTATGGTGGAGATTTGGCAGAGGAGATACCCCCTTCTTGAGAGGACGCAGATCTGAGCAGAGAGGAAGCAGATCCAGTAGATCTAGCTCTGGAGGATGCAGATCTGGAGAGATAGAACGCAGATCTGAGTAGATAGGACGCAGATCCAGCAGATCCAGGTAGGAGAGCCTCAGATCTGGACAAGGAGGACGCAGATCCAGCAGATCTAGCCCTGGAGGACGCAGATCTGGAGAGATAGGACGCAGATCTGGATAGGGAGGACTCAGATCCAGCAGATCCAGGCAGAGAGGACGCAGATCTGGGCAGAGAGGACGCAGATCCAGTCAGGGAGGACGCAGATCTGATGAGCAGGGTCCTTGTGTGGGGTTTTGGCAGCGTTTTTCAGTGTTTCCAGCCCTGAGGAGTTGGTCATCTCATCTGGAGGACTTGTGGTTGGATTCACCCCTTCTTGCCAGCGTTTCATCTGTCTTCTGTGCTGTCACTAGCAGAGACAACGTTTTCACTGGTGAGGGCTTGATTGGTGGTGGAGCATCAGTTTCACATTTTCTGGGGTTTGTCTGGAGGATTGAGATCAACCATCTTTCCAGTTTCCAGCTCATAGTTCCAGTGCATTGCAGCAGCAGTTCTTCATAGCAGTTTCTTCAGCCAGCTAGGACGCTGTCCCTATTTGCAGCCATTATTTGTTCTGAGAGGGTCTCCACTTGCCTAGGGCAAGGATAGGTGCACTCATTCTGATTATCTTGTACTCCTATATATGTATTCTCAGATTAATAAAATGGCTTAGTGTTCTGGCATTCTATGTGTACTTGTTTCATGATCTGGTTCCAGCATTTTGTTTTGTATATCTGTCTGGCATATTTCTGTGTATTACTGGTCATTTCCCTTTGGGGATATTACATAGTTTCTTTTAGAAAGAAAACTGGGGAGATCAGGCTCTGTATTGACTTCAGAAATTTAAACAGAGCCTCTTTAAAAGACAACTACCCTTTACCTAAGATGGACCATATACTTCAAAGGGTAGTTGGATCAAGAAGAATATCCCTATTAGATGGGTTCTCGGGTTACAATCAGGTGTTAGTTTTTCCAAGTGATCAAATCAAAATTGCTTTTACCACACCTTGGGGAACTTTTATGTATGTCAAAATGCCTTTCGGATTAATGAATGCAGGGGCCACCTTCCAAAGGGCCATGGACATAGCCTTCTCTGAAGATATTGGCTATTTTATAATTATCTACCTTGATGACATAACTGTTTTCTCAAAAACTGATGAAGAACATTTGATTCACCTAAGGAAGGTTTTTGAGAAATGTAGAAATTTTGGCTTGTCACTAAATCCCAAGAAGACCCTCTTTGGACTCCAAGAAGGGAAACTTCTTGGTCACATAATTTCAGAAGAGGGAATCAAAATAGACCCTACGAGGATAGATGGCATATTGCAAATCAGCCATCCTAGAAGCCTCAAAGAATTGCAATCTTTCATTGGAAAGATTAATTTTTTGAGAAGGTTTATTCCCAACCTTGCCGAGCTATTGAAAAACATCACAAACATGCTTAAGAAAAATGTGGGTGTAAAATGGACTTTGCCAGCCAAACAATCATTCGAACTGGTCAAACAAGCCCTTACCCGAGCGCCAGTACTGATTAGTCCTGATTTTACCAAAGACTTTTACATTTTTTCTTTTGCATCTGAACATACATTAGCTGCAGTTTTGCTTCAAAAGAATGATCTCGGACAAGAACAACCGATATCATTTTTTAGTAGGGCCCTAAGAGACGCTCCTCTCAATTATAACATTATGGAAAAGCAAGCCTTAGCATTAGTAAAAGCATTAAAAGACTTTAGGTTTATATTTTACACTCTCACATAATTGCTTTTGTTCCTCATGCTGTTGTCAAGGATATTCTAAGTCAAGACCCTGATGGTAAAAGGGGAAAATGGATTGCAACTATTCTTGAATATGACTTAGAAATTAGGCCCACCAAACTTGTTAAGGGGCAAGGATTAGCAAAACTTATGGCCGAGTCCAACTTCCAAGCACTAGACATAAATATGGTGGATGTGTTGGAAGAAATGGAAGAATCTGACGCCCCTTTTATTGAGGAAACTTCCCTAAATTCCCCTTGGTATGCTGACATTGTTTATGTGCTTTTATATTTGAATACTCCTCCTTCTTTGTCTAAAACTAAAGCTAGATTTTTGAAACAGAAAGCTTTGAGTATTTGCATTTTGGACGGGGTGTTATATTGGAAAAATGCTGTTGGAATTTTGCTTAAATGTTTACTTGAAGATGATGCAGGGAAGATCATGCACGAACTACATGATGGTGAATGTGGAGGACACCTCTACTGGAAGGCCACAGCAAACAAAATTCTCAGATCAGGTTACTATTGGCCTACACTTTTCTCAGATACTCAGAAGCTGGTCACGTCTTGCCATAAGTGTCAAATCTTTGATGGCAAGAAAAAACTCCTTCCCTTACCCCTACATCCTATCAGAGTTGAGGCACCCTTTCAACAATGGGGGCTGGACTTCATTGGAGAAATTCATCCATCCTCCTCAGCCCAACATAAGTGGATCCTCACAGCCACTGACTTCTTCACCAAATGGATAGAAGCTATACCTACCAGGAATGCTAATGACTCTGTCATTATCAAGTTTCTTGAAACCCACATCCTATCCAAATTTGGTTGTCCCAGAAAAATCATAACAGACAATGTTGCTGCTTTCAAATCCAAAAAGATGGTCGATTTCTGTCACAAATACCATATAACCTTGGGCCATTCCACTGCTTACTACCCCCAAGGAAATGGATTAGCTGAATCCTCCAACAAGAGTCTCATCAATATCATTAAAAAACTGTTGGAAGAAAATCAAAAATCATGGCACAGTAAGTTGGTTCATGCCTTATGGACTGATAGACTAACTACAAAGAAATCAATAAATATGTCCCCCTATCAGTTAGTTTATGGCATGGATGCAATTTTTCCTACCTCATTAGGAGTTCCAGTCATAAAACTCCTTCAAGAAGTACAGGTTGAGGAAAATGATATGCAGACGAGGATCAACCAAACAATCCATTTGCAGCAGACTAGAGAAGAAGTTTATGAGAGAACACAGTTGGTCCAAGAAAATATGAAGAAGCAATTTGATAAGAGGACTAAGGCAAACAATTTCCAGGTTGGAAGTGTTGTTCTTAAGTGGGATTCACGGAGGGAAGAGAAGGGAAAACATGGCAAGTTTGAGAACTTGTGGAAAGGGCCATATATTATTCATGCTGGGAGGGGTCATAATACATTTTTCTTGAAAGAATTGAATGGAGAAGACTTATATGGAGGTCCTGTCAATGGCAGGATGCTCAAGCATTACTTCTACCAAGAGTCTTAAGTTTCAAAGCATTTTTGTCTCCATTGTAAATATCATAGTCTAACCATTGCATTCAAAGGTTATAAAACTTCAAAAATACAAAAAAACAATAGGAAAAAGGAAAAGAGGGCAGGTTGTCAAAAACAAGAAAGGTATAGCCCCATACCAAAAAAGAAACAAATCTGAAAGTGTGCAAGCTTAAATGCCACTCCCGTAAAACACACTTCTAGTTAGTCAAACTGTTTAATCTTGACTAATCAGCTTTCAATTTTCTGCTGATAGGGTAGTGAATTTGATTTGCCAAACTGTTTAATCTTGGCTTATCAGTAGATAGATTAGGATAGAAATTGAAGGTTCAAACAAACTCAAAATCTGAACCTGAGTTTTCCAAAGAGAAATGACACACTTGTTTTATTTTTCTGAGTCAAGAAGATGTAAAAATCTGGTTCTAATCCGCTCAAAACCTGAATCAGATATCAAGGAAGAGACAGCTCAAAACAAAATTAAAAACAGAGCTATAAAGAAAAAGAAGGCCAAACAGACTTATGCCATAGATCATAGCAACAAGCCACCTTCAATCTTGACTTGACTATTTTTAAATTTCTGTTGGAGAATTTAGAGAATGAAAGTTTGTTGGACTGTTTAATCCCAACAGACAGTAGACTAGGTAGAGAAATATCTGAGCTCAACTGTTTAATCTGAGTTCAGGGAGAAATAAGGATTAGAAATAGATTAGATTTCCTGCTTTCAAAATGTAATATTCCCAATTAGCTTTGCTAATTGGAATATTTCATTTTTGTTTAATTTTGCCGCTTTAGTTAGAAATAATAAATAAAGTGAGAAATAAGAGGGGTTACCTCACTTTAGTCACCTCACTTTATAAAATAAAGTGTTTTTCCTAGTTGACTGACGTTATAACTTAGAGAGGGGGCCTTAGGGGTCCACATGAGTATGAGGGGGAGGCATCAGGCTGACCCAAGGTTAACTGCGCAGGCCAAGGAGAGTGAAGGACGCAGTCAAGGTTTTGGAGGGAGTTTAGCACTATAAAAGGTGGGGTTCTCACCTCATTTTGGCATGTTGGATTTGATATTGATATTGAGAGCTAGACTTCTGTCTACTTCAGCACGCCGGTTGTTTAGTCGGTCTGCAGCACTGTTTAGTGCAACCGAGTGTCTCCGTGCGGAGATCTCACCCTTAGCCTCGGGGGACTTCGAGTGCCTGCCCCGGTAAGGTTATTTTCTTGGTATCACCCTTAGCCTCGGGGGACTTCGAGTGCCTCGCCTCCGGTAAGGTTATTTTCTCACATCATCCTTCGCCTCTGTGGTAAATTGCGTATGGTTTCGGTGGAGATTTGCGTAGGAGACACTCCTTCGAGACTCCGTACGGGACCGGGAGAGATTTCTACAGTATCCAGCCTTGGAGGACGCAGACCGGAGGGGATAGCACATCCAGCCTTGAGGTCTCTGATCCACAGATTCTAGCTTTGTTAGGACGCAGATCTGGAGAGCAGTCACCGTGCAGCCAGAAGGACGGTAGCGCGACATAGCAGACCGCGCAGAGGACGCAGATCCAGTCAGGGAGGACGCTGATCTGATGAGCAGGGTCTTTGTGTGAGGGTTTGGCAGCGTTTTTCAGTGTTTCCAGCCCTGAGGAGTTAGTCATCTCATCTGGAGGACTTGTGGCCAGCGTTTCATCTGTCTTCTGCGCTGTCACTAGCAGAGACAGCGTTTTCACTTGTGAGGGCTTGACTGGTGGTGGAGCATCAGTTTCACATTTTCTGGGGTTTGTCTGGAGGATTGAGATCAGCTATCTTTCTAGTTTCCAGCTCATAATTCCAGTGCATTCCAGCAGCAGTTCTTCATAGCAGTTCTTCAGCCAGCTAGGACGCTGTCCTTATTTGCAGCCATTATTTGCTCTGAGAGGGCCTCCACTTGCCTAGGGCAAGGATAGGTGCACTCATTCTGATTATCTTGTACTCCTATCTATGTGTTTTGAGATTAATAAAATGGCTTAGTGTTTTGGCATTCTATGTGTACTTGTTCCATTATCTGGTTCCAGCGTTTTGTTTTATATATCTGTCTGGAAAATTTCTGTGTATTACTGGTTATTTCCCTTTGGGGATATTACACAAAAGAATAAAATGTTGTGAATAGAGTTTGCCAATCCAAGTGCACTCTGATGAAGAAAAAATGCTAGATCTGTAGGATTGGGTAGGTAGCAAGCTTGTTGATAAAGGTCCATTGTTTTCATGGCTGCCAAATATGTTTTTAGAGAAGATTATTCAAAGCACAAAAGGACAGCCCAATGGATGAAGCAACTGGTCAGCTTCCCAGAAGTCAAGTCTGAATTCTTGATGCCTTCAAGAAGGCACCATCCCCAAGTGGAGCCACTGTTAGCCACCTATAATATTTTGTTATACCAAAAGGTGGCTAATATCTTTTTGAGCCTCCAAGGAACAAATTTTATCACTAAAAATTGTTGGCTCTTGAAGACTCCTTGTAGGCCTCATGCCTTTGTCCAAAATCCTCATTTGCTGTCCCATTTTTATACTCAGGAATTTCTGCTGATTCCAACTGAAATACTGCTGAAAGATCGTCATTTCTCCTCTTCTCAAAACCTTTCATCTACTTCCCTTTTTTCTACATCAAAACTACCTTGTTTTCATAAGTCCTCTTCTTTCCATTTATGAAAATTTCCCCTTTCATAGTTAAAAACTCACTTTTTAACTATTTCGGAACCCCCAAATCCATTAAAATCCTTGAAAATTCTCATAAAAAATCAAAGTTTCATTGCTATAGACCTCAGCCCCTTGAGCTAAGCCCTAAACCACTTCCCCACCATACGTTTTTGGTCTGGAACCACTTGCTAATACGATAAAGTGCTAATTGCATCGAAAAGAATCAAAGGCGCAAGTCTTTGCCATACTCCAAAAGTTCCGATTACGATTAGCCTTGCTGATTAAAGACCCCCGATCATATTATTATTTTCATATAACCCTAAGCCCGCCTCCGGCGCTTGAAACATTGTGAATTTTCATTACTGTTCTGCTTTTTCCTTTATAAAACCCAAGAACCCGCTTATCCAAAGTTTCAACTTAAAAGCCTGAAGTCACGTGTTAAATATAAAATGGTTAGATTAAAAAGACCGATCGCGCAATCGTAATCGGGAAAATTTCAATGGGTTGATCGAAAAGACCAGGCCCGCAGTTTCGATTGCGATTAGGCCCACAGTTTCGATTGCAACCAGGCCCGCAGTTTCGATTGCGATTAGGCCCGCAGTTTCGATTGCGATCCTTCGATTGAATCTGGACCGTCCACGTGTCCAGATCGGACGGTCCAAAACTACTCCTCCTTATTCTTCTCCCGTTATCCTTTTTTCCTTTTTATGCAGATCTCCACCGTTGGTTGCCTTCATCCGACGGCTTCGCTCCTCCCCCGCCATCTGAAGCAGTTTGAACCTATTTCCGCAGGATTTCTTAACTATTTTTGTGTTTTGCAGGCGTTTTAATGGTTTTCCATTGTTTAATGAAAGAAAGCCGAGGGTTGGGAAAGACGTTTCCTGCGCCTTCGAGCTGTTAAAGAGAACCATCTGCGGGGTTTCGCTCCACTGTTTTCTCAATGCTTCATGGGCATTGATGCCTTTAAAAATCCCAGTGCGGCCTGCACATCGACAAGACACTGTTTTAATTCAAAAACAGTTAAAGAGTATCAGTTTGAAGACAGAACACAGCAAATGAAGATTGAAGACGGTTTTTATGGGGATTACGGCTAAGACCGTTATCAAAAGCCTAATCCCCAATCTAAAACACAGTTTAAAGGAAAAATCTAAAGTGTTTCATCAGACAGAAAGCCTCCACCGCCACATCCGAGGCAAATCGATTCCTCAGCTACCACCAAGCCACCTGTTGCCTCAAACCTTTCAAAACAGAGGCCGAAGTTATTGAAGAAAATCAGATATTCGCCTCCAGCGCAGCCAGGGAGTTACTTCTGCAAGGAAATCAATGCAGAAAATATCTGCAGAGTTACTCCAAACATTACATAGAGCCTCAAAGTCAAATAAAGCTCCCACCGAGCTTAATCCATAAATGTAAAATAGTTAATACAGTGTTCCACCTGTGAACTTCTTCATCGAGCCCCTCAAAGGGCCGAGAAGTCTTGAACCTGTATTAATTATCCTGAGAGATATTTTCTCAGATCACCTCCTCATCTTCCTATAAATACTTCTACAGAAGATGAGAAATTGTTGGTTGCTGTTTGATCACAAGTTGTAATATTGAAACTCTCCGAAATAAATATACAAGTCTGTTGAAGTTGAAAATAATTTGGAGTCTTGGATGTCTTGATGATGTCGTTGCATGTCTGTTCCTGAGAAGGCTCTATCATTGGATCCATGAGCTTGGTTGTTGGTGAAGTGCTCTGAACTGTTAAATGTTTTTTCCTTGTTTTCATTATGTTCCATAATTTCTTACTACAGTAGGCTGAAAGTTTTAGGCTAAGAAATGACTCCTAGAAGCACCTTAGACCTGTTCACCCTTCACTGTTTTATGTTTTCTTCTTCTGAAGTATTTTAGAGGCTTTAAAACTTCTCTTTAGTCTTCATGCTCGTTTATTTCCTTGATAGCTCAAATAGTTGGTTTCAGCATGTTATGGTTCTCCCTGCTTGTCTGCCATCACTTGAAAGCCGTTATTGAAATCTCCCTTCGAAGTACCATTGTCTTAAGTTAACCAAAGAGGTTGGTTTTGATCTTACCCTTTGCCCCTGCTTAAACAGTTGTTTTGAAGGTCTTTATAGTTGCAAACACAGATGTTATTTAGGTGTTCCCTCTTCTATGAATGCAACTATCTATGAATCTTTTATGTTTTCTAAATCCTTTAAAATAAGATCTTTGAGGAAATAGGGTGTTCCCCGAATCTTAGATTTCATTTTAGAAGTTGTCTTGAAATCATTACTTGCTTAAAGAATGTTTGTAGAATTTATGGTTAGCCCTGTCTATCAAATATCTCTTTATTGATAAGTCATGTTTCTCAAGTTCCCTTTGTTGAGAATTAAATTTCTTTTTCCAAACCATTAATGTCCATCTCATTCCAAAACAAAGGATCCTGTGGCCAAGTTAGATTTGCCCTTTGATATCCCATATCCCTTGAAGAGTTTGTCATGATCTTATTTTGACTCCATTGCCCAATGAACCGGATATTTCCTCTTTCTGTCTATCTTTCCTAGCCCTTTCATATTCTGTTGTATCAACTCAACCCAACCAAACAAACATCTGCACGTAATAACTAGTCTAAAATCCATAACCAAAGCAAACAAGATAAACCTTTGCAAACGAATATTTGAGAGATCCCTCTCTGAGAACAGGAGGACTAGATCCTGGAACTCTAAAGATTGGTTCTGATGTTGCCTTGTCTTTTGATTTGCCAAACTGTCAAAACACGGGATACCAACAGGGTCTACCTCTGTATCTTCTAAAGCATCTGTCTTTTTCCAATTGGTGATCATGGTTGTGGCCATGGGTCTGCAGTCTTGCATTCTGAATCTCTTCAGAATTTCCAAGGCATACCTCTCCTACCCCATGAAGATATCTCCATCCTTTTGACAAACTTCCAGTCCTAGGAAGTAGTGCATTAACCCCAAATCCTTCATGTCGAATTCAACTTCTAGATTTCGCTTGCAATCCTTGATGAGCCTAGATGATCCTGTAAGAAACAGATCATCTACATATAGTACAAGTAACAAGGGCTTATCCTCTACCAGCAAAAAGTAAAGATTGGGATCCGCATCACTCTTGACAAATCCCATCTTTTGAAAATAGCTATCTATCCGACCATACCACGCTCTCGGAGCCTGCTTAAGCCCGTATAGAGCTTTCTTTAATCTGCACACATGAGACCTCCTTTCATGAGTCTCCAAACCCTCTAGTTGTTCGATGTATACCTCTTCTTCAATTTCTCCATTCAAGAACGCTGTCTTGATGTCCATTTGATGAATCTCCCATCCCATATGTGCTGCTAAAGACACTACAGTCCAGATGAGGTATATCTGGCAACTGGTGTGAAGGTCTCCTCATAATCAATGCCTTCCTTATGAGCATACCCTTTTGTCACGAACCTTGCCTTGTATTTTTCTACACTGCCATCTACAGCGTATTTGAACTTGTAGATCCAATGCGATCCAACAACTGATCTGCTCTGAGGTCTAGGAACAACTTCCCAGACACCATTTGTCATGATAGAAGCATACTATTATATCATGGCATCTACCCATACTTGGTGTTGAACAACTTCCTGGAAGCTGGGAGGTTCCTCTACTTGAGCCACTAAGGCCTGGTACCTGTCAGGAGGTTTGCGCTGTCTCTTCCCATCCCTGGGACTCTAGGAGTCCCAATAAAGTTTTTTGCATCCCTCAGTATTTGCTAAGCTTCCTTGTTGATCCGTCCACTGGTGGAAGGTTGCCCTCTCAACTCTTCCTCCTGATCTGTCTGCTCTTCTGACTGAGTATCTTCCTGATCTTCCTCTGTGAAAATGTTGGTACCTGTACTTGGTACAACAGTCTGTCTTCCTGTTTGTTCTTCTTGGTGCCCTTGCTGTTCTTGGACCAAGGGAACTTCTGTAGTTTGATCCTCTGCCGACATATCACGTGATTTCTGAAATGCTCTATCCTCCATGAACTTAACATCGCATCTTATCACAACCTTCCTATTGTCAGGAATATAGATTCTATATGCCTTGGAGGTGTCACTGTACCCTACAAGATACCCCTTTTCTGCAGTTTGATCGAGCTTGCTTCTTTTCTCGCTGGGTACATGACAGTAAGCCATGCTACCAAGTATCCGAAGATGCCCTACCTCTGTTTTCTTCCTTGTGAAAGCTTCCTCGGGAGTCTTCTTACTCAAGGCTCTATGAGGTGTTCTGTTCTGGATATACACTGTTGTATTGCATGCTTCAGCCCATAAATATCGAGGTAAGTCAAGGTCAAATAACATGGCCTGGGCTGCTCCTACAATTGTCCTGTTTTTCCGTTCTGCCACACCATTATGTTTTGGATTGTATGGCGCAGTCCACTCTCTCCTGATGCCCTCCTTTGCGCAGAAATCTGTGAAGTCCCCATCTATGTATTCCCCACCATTATCTGAACGCAATGTCTTGATCTTCTTCCCCATCATGTTTTCAACAAGAGCCTTGAATTCTTTGAACTTTTCAAAGACTTCATCTTTTGTCTTCAAGAAGTAGATGCAGGTCTTCCTGGAGTGATCATCAATGAATGTGACAAAATATTTGCCACCTTTGAGAGCGTTAGTGGACATTGGTCCACAGATATCTGAGTGTATCAATCCCAAAATGCTTGCTGCCCTGTTTTCACTTCTGGGAAAATATGCCTTAGCATACTTCCCAAGTACACATCCTTGGCACACATCATCATGCTCCGTGTTGAGAACAGGTGCCCCATCAACTGTTTCTCTAAGCATTTTTAATGCACCGTTGTGTAGGTGCCCCATTCTTCTATGCCAAATTTCATTCAACCCTTTCTTGTCTTCAAGATTACTATTGACTAGTGCCATCGGGGTTTCAATCTGCAACTAGTATAGTCTGTTGCTCTTGATCCCGATCTGCCTTGTTTGCTTCCAACTGGGATGCTTGACATATACTTTCTTCCCAGTAAAGTGAATGTCATACCCTTTGTCCTGCAACTGGGATACTGAGATTAGGTTCATCCCAAGCCGGCACATGTAGTACATCCGTGATCCTAACACTGGTTTCGGTTTTCGTCTAAAACACTACGGATCCTCTCCCAACTAGAGTGCACTTCGTGCTATTGCCCATAGTGATCTGGAAGTTCATCTGCTCTTCCCTATAGCTCGAGAAGTATTCTCGTACTCCAGTCATGTGCGCTGAAGCCTCGCTATCAATATACCAGATTCCTGCAGATACTGAACTTGCTAGTAATGTATCATCCTCTTTTAACCTAGAGGATAAGACATCTAAGTCTATCATACTTATCTGTGCTTCTTCCTGCGCTGTGTCCATTTTGAAGCTTTTGGTTTACGCAGTCCCTTTTTCTGACCTTGCTTCCTTTGGATCTGACAGCTCTGATACCATGTGAAAATTCTATAGTGTAGAACCCTACTCCAGCTACTTATTAGATTTCTTCTATTGTATTATCAAACACAATTATTTAACATTTCTCGTGTTAAATAACAAAATAAAATATGTTGCAGACTTCACATATAAAAATAGCACAAGTAATCACACATAGACACCGTTATTTTTGGACAATTGTCCCTGGAAAAACCCAACTTGGGAAAACCGGTGCAGTAGATCTGAGGGTTTCTTTATTATGCATCAAAATCTTAAATACAACTAGGGTGCTAACATCCGGCAAACCCTTCTGAGAAATTTAGGCAAACTGGTGAAAATGGTGAGATATACCTCACTCAGCTAATCTCCAGCTGCTCTGACAACGTAAGTGATGCCCTTACTACCTCTGCGTGATTTCCTACGCTAGACTGCGTAAGCCTGCGTGGGTAAACTGAAGGAACTGCGTCACTTTGTTTTGCAACTGATCTAGCTGATCTAGGGTTGAATTTTGGCCCTCCTGGGTCAGAAATTCTACCCTCTAGCTATCTCTGGACTGACTCCAACAGATACTGCGATGTTTCTGCGTGATTTCCTGCAGGATCTGCATCACCTCTTCAGAAAACTGTCTCTGTCTGCATCACCTCTGCCTCTCTCTGACAATGCACTCTTGGTCCTTCTGACCAATCTCTGCTTCTGTCCCTCTCTCTGGATCTGATCACTGAATCAAATCACTTAGCAAACCCAACCCAAGTGATTTGTTCTTGATCAAAAGCTGTGTTTCTCTCTCACAACTCGAAAATGCCCAATGGCTCAAGTGTCAAGTGTGTTTTCCATAGGCCCCTCACCCTCCTTATAATCTTTCATTGACTCTTCAACGGCCAAGATTAAAACATAATCAAGGGCTAAGATTAACTTGGAGGTGATCCATGACTTTATCTAGAATATTCACACTTGATTTAATTAATACGCTTTAATTAATCATTTTCCCTAAGTTTAGACCTAGGAAAACATTAAAAACGATTAATTAATTTATTTAAATCATATCTAAGTGGAATTTTCCAAAACCATTTTTGGGTTTTATGGAATACATTTGTCTTAGCCTATATATAAAGTTACAAGGCTAGAGCACATCCGATGCTACCATAAATCAACACAAGTGACAAAGATTGGGAGGAGATCAGCTTCTCAGGAAGTTTCTTGCCAAAGGAAACTTAGAAGTTTGATTAGAGGATCAAAGAAGAAGCTGAATCATAGTTGATTTGGTAGATTTCCAAGGAGGGAAATCAAGTGTCAGATTGAGTAGAAGGCACCTGTTTCACCAAGGGCCTTAGATCCAGTTCTCTAGCAAAGAGAAAAGGAAGTTCGGACACATTCTGAGCAAATGGCTCCTCATGGACTGCGTGATCGAGATAGGCTAGATGGCCTCTCAAACTTTTCGGTTTGGAAGGCAAGGATCATGATTGTCCTTGAGGCGTACAATCTAAGAGACCATGCAGAGCAGACTCTGGCCACACCGACAGATGCGGATCTCCTACGGAAGCATAAGGAAGTTGTTGGGCATGCCAAGCAGCTGATAATGGATGGTATCAAGGACCATATTGTACCACACGTTGCTGAGAAGAAGACAGCTAACGAGATGTGGAAGGCCTTGACTTTCCTGTATGAGGGAAAGTCTGTCCAAAGAAAAATGTTGTTGGAGACCCAAATGAGGTCATTCATGATGACCAAGGGAGAAGACATGGAACACTTCCTCTTCAAACTGTAGTCAATCAAGAATCAGCTGACTGCAACGGGTGCAACGATGGATGATGTTGTGATAGTCAGGACTGCCCTCAATGCAGTCACGGATGAGTGGGAAACCTTTGTCCAAAGTATCTTGGGCAGAGTAGACCTCCCAGATTGGGACAGCGTGTGGTCAATTATGCGTCAAGAACTCCACAGATTCACCAAGAGGTAGCACAGCCCAGGATTAAGCAAAGTGAAGAAGGAAGATGAGGAAGATGCAGCCTTGGCATCAAAGAAGTTGCCGAAGAAGAAGAAGGATCTTTCAAAGATCAAGTGCTTCCATTGTGGTGAAATGGGACATTTTGCCAGTCATTGTCCTCAGAAGAAAAAGGACAAGGAAGCATCCTCTTCCAAGGCAGTTGTGGCAGATGATGGGTCAGAAGATGATGCAGCCATGAGTGCTCATGAACCACAGAGGTGGGGTCACATGGACATGTAGAGGAGTTACATGAAAGAAAGGCGGGATCCTTGAGCAGCTCATCTCTTGGATCACAAGCGAGCTATGGCAGCCTTAAGACAGTAGCGAGACAAGTGGAGTAGTGGGTGCATAGATCACAGATGAAGCAGAAGCAGAGGCAGATCTGAAGACTGGAAGGGGCAGCGCAGAGCAAAGCAACAGCAGCGTAGAAGCAGTAGCAGCGCAAAGGCTGATGTGACTTTAGCAGCGCAGAGCAGTGTTGCTTACGCAGTGCAGAAAGCTTCAGAGGGACAGCGCAGTGCAGTAGCAGCGTGATAGATTTCAGCACAAGGGGCTGATGTGACTTCAGTAGTGCAGAGGTAGTCTGATTACGCAGGCAGAGTTGTAGTTGTGCATCATTCTTTAGATGCCAGCACAAATTTGTAGCCTATGGAGCTTCAGTGATGAGGATGCAGCCCATCAGACTTGTTTGTCAAAGATTGGGCAGGAAGTTCAGTTGTTTCTCTCAACAATTGAAGTTGCAATGCAGCAAATCAGCAGTGGCAATGCTATGAGCAGCACAGATGCAGCATATTAAGAGGGAGCTGCAGTACAGTGGTTGCAATGGCAGTGGCAGAGTCATGGGCAACAATACAGAATGGCAGCAGCAGTGCAGAGTTGAGTGGCAAGAGGCCAAGCTTCAGTAGCACAGAGCCAATGCCCAAAATCATGGAATGCATAAGTGTGATGTATTGCTAGAGCACACCCTTGATGCTAAGAGGGAGTGTTGATATTTTGTGTATTTGGAGTAGCATCAATTGTGCTCTAGCTCCCAAACTTTATGGAGGGACTAGAGTTCACCTGATCTACAAGACCAAAAAATGGATTTGAGAAATTTCATCTGGTTTAGGAGATATTAAATTAATTAATTATTTTAAGTGTATTTCCTAAGTTAAAACTCATGGAACTTAAATAATTAAAGTGAATTTAATTAAACATGTGATGAAATTGTCTTAAGTCACACGGATCAAGGTTTCTTTTAATCTTAACCATTGATTAAAGATTTGATCATGGTCGTTGACTTGTCAACGAGAAAAGTATAAAGGAAAGGCTTGGAGTCATTTGTAAAGATACAGAGAGGCAGAGCACTGAAGCTAAGCTGAGATTGTAGGGCAGGGTTTGCCAAGAATACTCATAAGTGTTTCAACTGCAGAAAGGGGAATTTAGACCAAGGGGATGATCTGATCACGGAGTCTAGAATACACAAGAGGCAGAGATCAGCTCAAGGACAGCGTAGAGGAAAGCAGTGGCAGCAGTAGCAAGGACAGCGTGATTTTCAGCAGGAAACCCTCTGGGGTTACGCAGAGACCCTTCAGGGGCAGCATAGTGACTGCGTCACCCAGTCTGGGGTAACGCAGTCCCTTCCGGAGCAGCGCTGAGGGTTTGGAGGACTTCCAAGGCTAACGCAGAGGCTTTCAGGGGCTTCAGAGGCTGACGCGGAGCCTTTCAGGGACAGTGCTGGGGTTTCTAGGCCCTAATCTTGGCTGAGTTTTGTAAATCTCGTTTCAGGGTGTGGATCAGTTATTATTTTGGCCCTAGATCAGCCAGTGAGTTGTAGATCTAGCATTATCTTTGTCGGGTTTTCTAGATCTGGAACCCAGATTTGTGTATTCAAAAATATTCTTAATAATAGAACCCTCCAGTAGCCAGAGGCTGGTTTTCCCACATTGGGTTTTTCTGGGGACTATTTGTCCAGAAATAACTGTGTCACTTTGTCAATGTGTGCATGTGCTTATTCTAGATTTGGATTGGTAGAGATTTGTTATGTGTTTTGCTTCGATTTTAACTTGAATTTATTCAGTTAATAACTTGTCTAAGTAGGAGGAGCTTAACCGGATTAACAGTAATAATTTCTGCAAAAGATATAAGATTCAGAAATTTCTACACATCGATGATAAATTCAAAGCATAAATTATTACAAGTTACAACACATTTACTCATGAATGATAACAGACACATAATGAAAATAGCAATATCGGAATATCCAAAACCAGCCTTTATTTTATATCAAAATCTCAAAATTAGCCTTTATTATATATATGAGGTTGCAAGTACAGTAAAGTCAAAAGACTAATACGTTGTAGCTGCAGAAGGCAGCGCAGAGGCTATTGAGTCTCATTTTTCCGGTTGTCGTGGCTGAAGTTGCAGTGCAAATTTTTATCTGAAGTTGTTGGTGGGGCTTTGATTATGTTGGTGCAAAACAATGTCTGGTGGTGTAAAAGAAAAGTAGAGGGAATCAGTTCCTTAGAAGATTTCTTGCCAAAAAATCTAGATCCAGTGTTGAGCATCAACAAAGAGAGATCAGAGAGGAGTGCTTCGACATTTGTTGGCAGAAGGATTTTCATGAAGGAAATCGAATTTCAGAGGGAGCTTGTTCCTTAGAGGATTTCGAGCGCCAAGAAATCCAGATCTGAGTTTTGTTGGGGCAGCAGCAAAAGAGGGAGAAAGGAACCTGTTCGACACTTAGTTGAGCAAAGATGGCCGTGAATGGACTGAGGGATTAGGACAAGTTGGATGGAGCATCCAAATTTGTCATTTGGAAAGCCAGGATCCTAGCAGTTTTGGATGAATATCGTATCAAGGATCATGCCTTGAACACGATTGTTGTTTCGGTTGATGCTGATCTTCTCAAGAAGTACGAGGAGGCTCAAACAAGAGCAAAACGCATGATCATGGATGAAATCAAGGATCATGGGATCCCACATATTGCTGAGAAGAACACAGCAAGGGAAATGTGGGAGGCCTTGACCACATTGTACGAGGGATCTTTTGTCCAGCGGAAGATATTGCTTGAGAACCAACCGAGATTGTTTCAGATGCAGAAGGGAGAAGAATTCGATCCCTTCCTTATTAGATTGCAAGGGATCCGAGATCAGCTAGCTTTCGTAGGGGCTACACCAAATGTTGGATTTATGGTCAGGACTACCCTGAATGCAACCACTTGTGAAAAATCCTAAATCTAGATTCCTACTACAACAAATCTGAATTACTTCTCCTATTATTTTTCATAATTATTTCATTACAGTGAAATATCGAAGTAATTACTGAAGCAAACTACACAAATATTGTTGCAGAATAAATCTAAGTGCTGAAACAAATTGAACAAAATACAATGAAAAACATCCACATTTGACACAGTTATTTTTGGACTAAGTCCCCGGAAAAACCCAACTCAGGAAAACCGGTGCAACAGATCTGAGGGTTTTATATTATTAAGTAGCAGAATATTGAGTACAACTTGGGTGCCAATATCTGCCTCACCCTTCAAAGAAAATCTCGGCAACATAAGAAATGTGAGATACACCTCACTCTGCAAGTCCTCGGCTGATCTGGAACAGCGCTGGTGAAGCCCCTTTCTACATCTACATGATGCCTACGCTGCTATTACGTAATCCTACGTGGGCAAGCTAAGAAACTGCATCACCTCCTCCTTTGCAACGATCAAGCTGATCTGGAACTAAGTTTTGGCCCTCCTGGCTTAGAAACCCCAGCTTCCAGCTATATCCGGACTTAATCTAGAAAGCACTGCGTCACTTCTGCGTGATCCCCTTCAGGGACTGCGTCACCCCTCTAGATGACTGCGCTGCCTCTACTGCGTCACTGCTGCCTCTCTCTCTTAAATGTACTCCTGGTCCTCTTGACCAGTTACTGCATCTGCCCCTCTCTGGAACTGATCACTAGATCGAATTTACTTAGCCAGCCTTGCCCTAGTGGTTCGATCTTGATCAAAATTTGTGCCTCTCTCACAAGCTCGAAAATGCCAAATGCTCAAATGTATTTTCCATGGGCCCCTCACCCTCTTTCTTATAATCTTTCGTTGACTCTTCAATGGCCAAGATTAAAACATAATCAAGGGATAAGATTAACTAGGAGTTGATCCATGACTTTATCTAGAAGATTCACACTTAGTTTAATTAATACCCTTTAATTAATCGGTTTCCCTAAGTTTAGACTTAGGAAAACATTAAAAAACGATTAATTAATTTAATTAAACCATCTCTAAGTGGAATTTTCCAAAATCCTTTCTGGGTATTATAGAATACATGTGTCTTAGCATATATACAAAATTACAAGGCTAGAGCACGTTCGATGCTACCATAAATCAACATCATTGAAGACTGGGAAACCTTTGTCCAAAGCATTTTGGGCAGGGCTGCTCTTCCAAGCTTGGGAGGAGATGTGGGCAGCTCTTCAACAGGAAGAGATCAGACGGTGGACCAAGGCAGGAAGTAGTGGTAAAGGGATCAAAGCAAGGTTGCACGAAACGAGGAAACAGAAACGAGTTTCCGAAACGGGAAGCGAAGCGAAACGCGACCTCCCCAAATTTTGGAAATGGGGAAACGCGGTATATATATATAATTTAAATCTATATTATAATTTAGGAAATTTAAGAAATGTTATGTGAAATCATACAAGTTTACTGTTTAAAACATACATGATAAATCATAAAATCAAAGCATAAACTATTACAAATTTACAAGCTACAACACATTTACTCATGAATGATCATTGATAACAGACACATAATGAAAATAGCAATATCGGAACCTCCAAAACCAGCCTTTATTATATATCAAAATGTCAAAATCAGCCTTTATTATATATATGAGGCTGCAAGTACAATAAAGTCAAAAGACTAATACTCATTATCAGAATCCTCATCAAATATAGCAGCAGAAGCATGCTCAGCAGTGGATGGTGTAGTTGAAGAAGATGTTTGGCCAATTCCACTTCTATGATCTTGGTCCTCAATATTCAAGGCAGCAAGAGAGAGATCCAAATCAGGATTTTCTGGTTCCACATCCCACTCCTTAGAAGGACCATTGCCATATTCTGGACCCCTACGAGATGCAAGCGGAAGGTTGGAATGCACATAAACAAGATCCTCTGCCTTCTGTGAGCCCAACCTGTTGCGCTTCACAGAATGAATAAAACCATAGGTGCTCCAATTCCTTTCTGCTGATGAAGAGCTTGCCACTTGTGAAAGGACGCAAATGGCAAGGTTTTGCAAATGTACACCATTTGCTCCATGACAAATCCACCACCTAACTGGATTCATGGTGCTTCTCTCCTCCAAAGATGATATATCTGAATAATCATCTATACCTGCAGCAAAACTGGAAAATTCTTCCTTCACCTCCCTGTGTAGATGAGCTGGAAAAATTCTCATAAGGGCTTTTTTCACCCCATTAGCCATCTCTTTATCCTTATGGGGTGCCTTCCTCTTCCCATTTCTTTGAGCAATAAGTTCCTCATCATAAAATTTTGGGTTCAAGGCATGTGCTAAAGTATGCAATGGAGTGGTGAAATTGTTCCACCTGTCAACAATGATTCTCTTGATTAATTCGGCAAACTGACCATCTACAAACAAAAGCTGTGGTGACTCCTATGAAATAATTTCCATAGTTTTCTCAACCATGGAATCCATGCCATCATATACCTCTCCTAAGAAAGGTTGGTCGGTGTCAGCATGCCGAAGAAGCTCAAATGCAAGGGTTGTGAACAGTAGCAAGAGAATCTACCTTGCTCCACCAATCCTCATCAAGGCACAATCTATGCACCGCAGCTCCCCGCTCTGAACCTGCCTGTCTCCACTCGACCCAAAGCTGACTCACCACCATAGACACTAATGCTTGCTTAACCTCAACAAGGCGGCGCAACATTATGAAGTTTGAGGCATATCTTGTCTCAGCAACTTTTAACAACTCCAATTTGGAGTACTCTCGGAATATTGCTTGAGACTGGTGGTGGTTGGTGATGAATTTCACAATTTCCCTTGCTTCCCCTGTGAGTTCCTTTATCCATGGAACTTTATTGTCGATCTCCTCTAAGATCAGATTCAGATTGTGGACAATGCAGGGTGTCCAAAAGATGTGGTCATACCTCCCCTCAATAATCAAACCTGCAACTTTGCATATTGGTGCATTATCCGTGATAACTTGCACCACCTTGTTAAGACCAACCTGTTCAATAGATTTGATAATGACATCAGCAATGAATTGTGCATCTTTTACCTCTCCCGAGCAGTGTTCTACCTTTAGAAACATTGCTCCTTTTGGTGAAGTGGCAATGATGTTTATCAATGGTCTACGCCTTGTATCTGTCCATCCATCTAAGACTATGGTAACCCCAGAGCTAGTCCAAGAAGAACGAATTGGTGATAGCACATCCTCCACAAGATCCTTCTCATTTTTTAGAATTTGAGTTCTAACTTTCTCAAAGTTGGGCCCCTTGTATCCTTGAGGAGCTTTGTTAACTGCCCTTATCATATCTTGCCAATGAGGGGAGCGAACAACATTGAATGGGAGACCACATGCATAGATGCACCGAGTCATTCTAGAATCAGCTTCTTCTCTTCCTTGCACATTCACCAGATTGCTACCAGCTTAGCAATCCTGCTATCTTGAATAGTACCAGATGCCCCTCTGGATGGTGGTTGTTCTAGTTGTTGAGTGTCACTGCCTCTCCTCTTCCTTGCTTCAATTACAATCCTTGGCTCACTGTTTGCTTGATTTTTAGTTGCTTGACTAAAAACATCATGCTTTCTTTTGATTCCATTAGCCTGATCTTGCTCTCTTTGATATTCCTTCCTTGCTATAGGGTTAGATGTTTTCATGCACCCTGCAATCCCCTGTCCTCCTCTTTGCAAAAGATGTGCCTTCACTCTTGGGTAAGAGCCCTTGTAACAATTATTGCAAAGAGTACACCGCCATTCCCATGAGCCACCACCTCCACATCTTTGCAGCTTCTCAACATGCCTCCAAAGAGGATAATATTCAGCCCTTGGGTTGGCCTTGGGTTTTGCACTTGAACCTTGGATGGAAGAAGCCATTGCTGCAAAAAAATTAAAAAAACAAATCTATAAATAAAAAAAACGTTTTTTAAAATTTTGGCAGCATAAACCCTTGAAAAATAGACAAAACAATGAGAAAAAACAAAGAAATTGAATGCTTCTTACCCAAAATAATTTTCTGTAGCTAAAGCTACCCCAAAATGCCAGAAAAAACAAGAGAAATTTCGCTATAGCTAAGCCAAAAACCAAGAATGTCGTAGCTGGAAACTTCGCACTCCAAATCTGCTCCTCAAATCTCTTTCTCTTGTTGCTGAAATCTCCTTTGCACAATGGTGAAAACACCCAAGCTGAAGCACTACTCTCTTCCTCCCTTCTCTCCAAAATCGCTCTTCACCAAGTGAATCGACTAGCTGAATTTGTGTGATGAGAGAATGAGGCTAAGCATCTTTTTATAACTTTAGAAAAACTTCTAGATGCCTCCAATACCTAAAAAAAACAATTAAATATTATTAAATTGCATTTTTTTTTTTTTTTTTTAAATTCAAAATTTGCGTTGTACGGAACAAGAAACGGTGTTGTACGGCCGGGAAACGCGTTTCCGGCCGTACTAGTACGTTTCCCATATGGGAAACATACCAGTACAGCCGGAAACGCATTTCTCAGTCGTAAAGTACGTGTTTCCGAGTTTCTGTTTCGTTTTTTCAATGAAACGGGCCTCCTACCAACGTTTCCTGCAACTTAGGATCAAATTCAAGAAGGAGGAAGAGGAAGATGCGGCTCTCGCATCTAAGGGACAGCAAGAGCAGCAGAGAAGGAAGAAGGACCTCTCGAAGGTCAGATGCTTCAGATGTAGGGAATGGGAGATTTTTCCATGTATTGCCCTCTGAAGAAGAAGGGAAAAGAAGAATCTAACTTGAAAGCTACTACAACTGAGGTTGATGAGGAGGATGACAATGGATGCACCATGAGTGCTCATGCACCTAAGAAATAGGGCGATATGGAGCTATAGATTGAAGCTACAGTGAAAAGGGGGCGAGATCCTTGAGGTTCCCAAACTCTTGGATCACATACGGCTACGGGAGCCCTTAATGCCAGTAACAGAATGACAGAAGTCAGTTGGTGCGAGGGATGATGGAGCAACAGTGGCAGAGCTAGAGCGCCAAAGTCATGGCAGCTGCAGTATAGCTGTAGCAGTGACAGTGGCAAAGTCATGGGCAGTAATACAGATTGCAGTAGCACAGTGGATGAGGGGCAACAGACCGAGCATCAACAACGCAAAGGACCGATGTCGTGGATCAAGGTGATGCTTCTGGTGAGAAGTATTGCTAGAGCACATTCCTCGCTAAGAGGGAGTGTCGATTTTTTGGATAGCATCGGATGTGCTCTAGCTCCGAAATTTTGTGGAGGGGCTAAAACACATGAGATCTCCAAGACCCAGAAATCGTTTGGAGAAATTCCACCCACAGTGAAAGTTATTCAAATTAGTAATTAAACTTAAGGAATTAAAATAATTAAAGTGAATCAATTTAAATGTGGGTGAGAAGCTTCTAAGTGACAAGGATCAAGTCTGTTTTAATCTTAGCTGTTGATTAAAGATTAGATCACAGCTGTTGATTTCTCAACATGAAAAGTATAAAAAAAGGCTTGAGGGTCAGTTGGAGAACAGACAGTGAGTGAATCTAAAGATTGAATTCTTCTAACAGGTCAGTGCTCGGACGAAGATAAGATCTAAGTGATTCAGCAGTGAGGGGCAGAATAAGTTGTTGGTCGGAGGACCAAGAGTACATAGCAGAGAGGCAACAGAGACAGCAGAGGAAGCAACGTAGCCACCAGGAGAGGTGACACAATCCCCTTAAGGGGTGACTCAGGCCCACGCAGAGCTCCTGGGGTTTCGCCAGTTCAAATCTTGGATCAGTCGGGACTTGCAGTGTGAGGTAAAACTCACTATTTCATCTGTCTATCGAGGATTTTCTCTGTTGGGTGAGTTGGATTTGGCACCCAAGTTGTACTCAGAATATTGCTGCTTAAAAATACAAACCCTCAAGTCTGTTGCACTGGTTTTCCCGGATTGGGTTTTTCTGGGGACGTTAGTCCAAAAAATAAGTGTGTCATTTGTCTAATTATCTCAATTATTTTTCAATACTTGATCTGTATATTGTAGGCTGCTTAGTATTTGCATTAATACTTGTTGAATAATTCTGTAAATAACTTGTTAAATGGAAAATACAAGCAGATAATGCAAATCAGTTAATTGCAGTAGGATTTCTGTTTGTAAGATTCAAAAATTTTCACACAAAATTTGATTGGTTAAAAAGCAATAAACTTTATGAAGGTATGAAAAGAAAGAGCACATCTTTATTGATTTTTCTTTGTACAGAGGTTGGCTTTGTCATTGGGCTTGGGGCAATAAATTATTACTCAACGAATGCATCTAGACTCTAGAGTTCATATATCTCTGGGAAGCCACGATTAATTTTCAGGACTTTAGAGCAGTTGTTTTGTTTCACACCTTATTCTAATACAAGTGCACTGGTTTGTAATTACTACCTGTGACCTTCTTTGATCAATTTGACACTTTGGGAGCTCCATTGAAATGCTCATAATTGAATCATGGCACATTTCCTAACAAGGATACTTTATTATTTCTAAATATGGTAGTCAAGCATCATGCATTTGTATAGTTCGGACTTGTACCTCCATGTCTTTATACATGCTGTATTCTGCAGAGAATTATCAAGTTTGGTGTGTTCCATTGCCGTTGGTCAGTACATGAAATATCAATGATTCATGTGCATAATGATTAATAAGCATAAAGTCAAGGGAAATTGCCAAGTTGGGTAAAACTTCAGTCCAAGTGCTTCATAGTTTTGCATTGACATGCTAACAGTGAGAATTGATTGTACTATTTAAACAGGTGGGCTACATTGTTGGTCTTGGGGACAGGCACTCGATGAACATTCTCATTGATCAAATAACTGCCGAAGTGGTTCATATTGATCTTGGTGTGGCCTTTGAACAAGGCTTAATGCTCAAGACTCCAGAGAGGGTCTGTTTCTCACAACCTTTATATTATATCACTCATAGCTAAAGCGCTGTATTAATTGTTTTCATTTTCTGTGACATCTTCATCAATTAAAGATTATGTTCGTCGTTAGCACATGATATGAGCTTAAGAAATTATAAATTCAGAGTCACAAAAAGAATGTCAAATCAAGTGTCCAAGGATAAAAGCAAAACAATCCGCAAAATGTTTGTATCGTAATTCAGAATGTGTCTTGGAACAGGTTCCTTTTCGGTTGACGAAGGACATCATTGACGGTATGGGAGTCACTGGTGTGGAGGGTGTATTTAGAAGATGTTGTGAAGAAACATTATCCGTGATGAGAACAAATAAAGAAGCACTGCTCACTATTATTGAAGTAGGCACATTCATTTTCCTCTTACAAAGTCATGTTGCAGCTTATTTGGAACAATTACAAACATTTCCTATTCTCACTTGTGCTTTCTTTCATGGCAGGTTTTCATCCATGACCCACTTTACAAATGGGCTCTTTCACCTCTTAAAGCATTACAACGACAAAAGGTAGTTGAAGAATTGGTGGTATAAAAAATGCCAGAGCTTTTCTAGTAATTGTTTATGAGTTGATGGTATACTATTACATCACTGATGAATTACAATTACAATTATAACAGGAAAGCGACGAGGATGAGAATTCAGATGTGGAGAGCCCTGAAGATGAAAATGAAGGGAACAAAGATGCAACACGTGCCTTAATGCGTGTGAAACAAAAGCTAGAAGGTTATGAAGAAGGGGAAATGAGAAGCATACAGGGGCAGGTGAGTATTGTAGATGTTTGAACTTTTTCCAGACATGCACATAGAGAGCTTATAGATAATAGTCCTTTCAAAGCGCAACGGTGTCCACCCAAATCGAAATATTTGATATATTTAATAATACTTATTGATGATGCCCCATGATATATATATATATATATATATAAACCCAACCTGCTCTTGCAAATTATTACCCAACCTACTCTTACAACTTATTATGATTATTAGTGCAAGTACCTTTTTTCTGGATAAATAATTCCCCTGTCAAAGCAATGGTGTCCACCCAAATCCAAATATTTGATATATTTAATAATACTTATGGATGCCGCCCAATGATATATATATATATATATATATATATCCAACCTACTATTATAACTTATTATCATTAGTGTAGGTACCTTTTTTCTGGATAAATAATTCCCCTAACCCTCCTACACTTGAGCAAAAGGAAGATGATACCTTGCCAGCATCATTCGGCAGAATTGCCCCCTCTTCCTGATGGACGATGGTATTAACAGCCAGCTGCAATAGTGGTGGGTACCCTTGCAGCACTCGGTGGACTGCATGAGGACGCTAGTAGCTTGCCAACACTATTCCATATATTTACCCACATTTCCCCGGGTTTCCAAATGGAGGGCAGTGTTAACTGCCAACCACAATATAAGACTTTTGCAACCTCCCTGGGCATTACGGTATAGTGGAAAAGGGTCAAATCAACCAAAATATTCCTTGGGTTTTAAAAATGCTAGAAACATTCTCATCCCAACACCATGCAAACCCCAATGCATGCACCCACAATTAACGCCCTAGGATCTGGAAGGGAATCGCTTTGCTCTATCCCATAATAGCCAGCCTCAATGACAATTAAAGTTGGATTGGCACAGAGTTGCTACATCTACTTTACCAGTGGACCCTTGCTCATGTGCGTGTATATGTATTTTTTTCCATTGAAAATTTCCTTGGGATACCTTCCAGCTGCTTCCTGGCATTCCATGAATGTTGTTTGGGTTACCTCCTTTGCCAATACAACTTCAACGTACTAAGTCAAACCACTTGAACTAACTCTATAGGCTATGTATGTATATGTACTTAACTGTATATATGGTCCACATATTATTATTATTAGTGAGCATAGATATGTGCCATGCAACTTGAAGAGTGACAATCTATTAAGGAAACTATGTGTTGCCAATACAACTTCAACGTACTAAGTCAAACCACTTGAACTAACTCTATAGGCTATGTAGTGTATGTACTTAACTGCATATATGGTCCACATTATTATTATTAGTGACCATAGATATGTGCCATGCAACTTGAAGAGTGACAATCTATTAAGGAAACTCTATGTTTTCAGGTACAACAGTTAATTCAAGATGCTGTGGATTCAGAACGCCTGTGTCAGATGTTTCCCGGGTGGGGTTCTTGGCTATGAGGTTGAGAGGAGCACTAATAGTAATATTCATAATTCCATTGTTGTACAGCGCCCTTTTATCCAGTTGTATACTTGAGTCAGAGGTGGGAATGAAGATTATTGAGTTTGTTTATTATAATCAATACGTGGTTAAGAGGTCTTATTGTCCATGTGGACATATAATCAATTTTGTTAGATTTGGGTTTTCTTATTATGCCGGCCAAGTTAAATTTTGGGCTATGTCACAGTGGCAAAAAGTATTTTGTATAAATTCAGTTAGTCCCATTTTTCATATGGAGCTACATTTCTGCGAGGTGGATGCAAACGTCCAAGAAATTTTGCCGGAGTAACATTGATCGTTTGCCTAAGATTATGGTGAGGCAGAGGTTTTATTTAATTGTTCCATGAGCATCTTATTATCCTCCTGCTGCGGGCAGGTATATATTATTGGATATATGGTTTACCTCTATTAATTTCAATTTGACTAAAATTCGTTTCCAAAGTTAATATTATAAATTAATTAAATTTATTTTTAAAATATTTAATTATTTCTTTTTCTACATTTTGATTGGTTGAACCAGTTTGGGTAAACTGGTCTTATTGTGTAATGATGTCCAGCAGTTCTCAGTTCATAAATGTGGTCCACTTTGGTCTTACTGTGTAATGATGTTCAGCAGTTGTCAGTTCATAAATGTGGTCCACTTTCTACCTTTAAACATCACATTGTTAACTTACTTCAAATCACTTTGCGGGGCCACTTCCATCTTTTCCGTGGGCTCCCTCCATTAGGTCTCAAACACCTTTAAACATCACAGTGTTAACTTACTTCAAATCACTTTGCAGGGCCACTTCCATCTTTTCCGTGGGCTCCCCCTATTATGTCTCAAACACGTTTTCACTTTATATATATGTTGATCTTTGGTTTCTAAAAGTAACATCACAATAAAATTAAGACAAAGAACAAACATATAAACACGTAAAATTTAACATATAGCCATAAAGGTTCTTTAATGCTCCATGGAGCAATCATTTTAAGAATCTTGCACGTGTTCATGAAATTGCATTGTGACTTTATGGAGCAATTATTTTAATAATCTTGTAAGTTTGCATGCTGAATACATGGTGTGGTCACAGTTCAAGAGAAATTTAAATTTATTTTAAATATCAACTAAACATATTTGTTATATAGGTTTTATTTGGATAGTTTAGAGAAATGCTATTATTCTTTGGTTTCTAAAAGTAACAACATCCCAATAAAATTAAGACAAAGAACAAACATATAAACACCTAAAATTTAACATAGCCATAAAGGTCTTTTAATGCTCCATGGAGCAATCATTTTAAGAATTTTGCAAGTTTTCATGAAATTTCATTGTGACTTCATGGAGCAATTATTTTAATAATCTTGTAAGTTTGCACGCTGAATACATGGCATGATCACAGTTCAAAAGAAATTTAAATTTATTTTAAATACCAAATAAACATATTTGTTAATTAGGTTTTATTTGGATAGTTTAGAAAAATGCTATTATTCTTTCTATTCAAATTAGGTTTTTATCTAATATATATATATATGAAATATAAAAATATTTGTAATGAAAACAAATTACATAAATATTAATGTTTAGCAACATTTAAAAAATAAAATTAAAATTTTTAATTTGTATTATTTTACTCATTTAATATGAAAGAACTAATACATAACATATAATTAAATAATAAAACAATTGCATTTAAGAAATTTGATCTTTTAATATTTAATAAATTCAAAAAAATTAAAGTTACAATAGATTATAATTATTTTTACTTTTTTATTATTAAAAATATAAATATGTAGTTAAATTTAATAAAATGAAATACATTATATTATAATTAAAAAAATAAATATAAATATTTTTAAAAAAATTCAAATTTTACAAAAATAATTTATTTTATTTATCAATCATAAATCATAAAAAAAAAAAAAAAAAATTATAATATATAATTATTCTATATAGTTTTATATTTTTTAAATAACTATGACTATGCAAAACATCATATTAATATTAATAGAAAGAAACAATTTCATTGCTAGACAAATCTATTTAAAGGGACTTTTTGCCAGCTTAACCACAAGACGTGACTTTGAGAGTGTAAAAAAATTGAACTTATAACCTCTCAATAACAAAAATATTTTAACTACAAAAACTTAACCATCAAATAACCTTTTGGATTGCAATTAGTTTATTCATATCATTACATACATTATTGTTTGAGTCAACAAGCCAGTTATATCTAAAATTTCTTTGTGGCAAAGTTCAGTAATTAAACTACGCCACACAGACACTAGTTATGTGGCCTTGTTGTTCCTTGGAATCAAAATGGTGAATTATGTATAATGAAGGGGGAAGCCATGTATCTCTAGAGGAGGATAGGATCATGTGTAAAAATTAATACCTTTATAAATTGCATTATACAAATTTGTTCTCATATGCATACTTGCCTCACTGTAAACTGCGTATAGTTTATATATTTTTTCTTATATGTTCTTGCCAACTTTAAAATAATGTCTCTGGAGGAGAAGACAATGGTTCTTTGAATGTTTACTGACACAATTAAATTATTTTTTCTAATGTAAAAACAATGTTCAAATATAATGTTTTTGGAGTATTGGTAAAGTTTCAAAAGACGGTGGCTCAAAATAGTTACACAATTAAATTATTAAATTATGTTTTTTTTTTTAATGAAGATGTAATCTCCAAACAAATTCTTAAAGACATTTTTAATTTAAATATATGAAAAGTCAACTAATTAAGTCGTGCATCATTTATAGCAATTTCCTTGATTTCCTTTTAATTGGAAAGAGAATATTGATTTGAACTCCATGATATATGTAAGAATGTAAGAATTTTTTTTTCATGATATTTATTAGTTTTTATTAATATTACATTCTTAAAAACGTATAAATCATTTCATATTACATTTTTTAATTAGTTAAGTTAATTAAAAGAGAAACAAAGACAATTGTTTTGGAGTTAAATTTCAATCTTTGATTTGTGTACACTACTAAGAATATTTTAGAAAAATCCCTAGAGGTTAAATCTCTATTATTCACCTAATCATTATTGAACACGCCTATTGGTGTAACAAGATATGAGAAGACAACAAAAGAGTTGGAAGAGGAGTGCATTCAAGGGAAGAAGAGGAGATTGCTAATGTGACTGGAAAGTACAATAGGCCATACAAGTCTTACCACTATTGTAATAGGGCTTTCTTTATGAACTGATCATACACCCTCAGATATGGCCATACATTGTGGTTTGAAGTGATTTTATTGGTAATATAGCTATTGGTTCAAAGCAGGTTGCAAAGATCACCTTGTAAGATTTGAACAAAGGAATGAAAATCAAATTTGAAGAGAAACCCCTATCGATCTGATTTTTCTTCCGATGTTCATTTATTTATTACTCTGTGATTGAGGCAATGTTTAAATCTAATCCTTTTTTGTTAAATAAATTATGTTTTGAGTTGTTTTATGAGAGAATGTTAGGATAATGGTCACTTCAACATGAAAAGTTTACATGGTATCAAAATATTATCTCTAATTGAGATTGTCAAGGGTTTACAACAATAAATAATTGGTTGGAAAGGAAGAGTGGCAATTAGAGGGTTTCAATATTTCTTTTAAGGACTATCTTTTAGATCTAGGAGTTTGTGCATTAGATCTCAAAGATGGCCTCATCTAGTCTCAAAGTTGAGAATAGATTAGATAGAGCCTTGAATTTCTTGTCATGGAAAGTGAGGACTACATTCTTATTAGAAGAGAATGATTTCTAGGAATTTGTCAATATTGTCAAGAATGTTGTGCCTTTGCCTATAGTTTTGTAGTAGTTGGCAGCTCACAAGAAAGAAGAGAAGGTCAAGTGGATGATCATGGATGCCATAAAGGATTGTATGAGCACTCATATATTTAAGAAGAAAACAACAAAGGAAATGTTCAATGCTCTAGTTAGCCTTTACTAAATTGAGAATATAAACAAAAGATCCATAGACATGACTAGTTACTTTATGAAACTCAGATAGGTTCATGACCAGCTTGTAATAGTTGGGGATAAGGTTGCAAGTTTAGAGCTGATGTGTGAAATTTCCACGATTGCAATAAATTGGAATTTAATCTTCTATCTACTTGAGATTATTTGTTTCTAAATTATTAATTTGGACAATAACGATAAAATCACTATTGCAATCTCCATAATTAAAAGACGTGGTGGAAGATAAAAATACGAAACTGAGAAGTATGCATACACATAAAAATGACATTGTTACTCTTGGACAAATGTCCCTAGAAAAACCTCAAAGGGAAAACCAGTGCAAAAAATGAGGGCTGATTTGGATTGGATCATTTTATTCTTTGTCATCTATCTTGATGATTTCAGGAGGAAAAAAATGGAGGAATCAACTCATGGGACCATTTTTACCGGTGGGACCCAATTTGGCAAAACAAGGTCTAAAACCTTTCAAGAGCATTTTAAGGTATTAAACAATGTTATTTTGGGGGTAAAACTTTGTCTAAGCATCGTTCATATTTTTCCTATTCTATAAAATGAGACTTGTCAATCTGAGATTGTATGTGAAAGTTATGCCACTTAGAAGTTGACCTTCCTATTTTCACCACCATAATTCAAGAGGATGTCACATTAGCCCTCATTATTCATGAAAAAGGGGCTAGCTATGTGATTATGGTGTAGAAGACTCTAGAAGAGTTTATATTGTAACTCGTGTTAAGAGTTGAGGTAGTCAAACCTAACCACTAGTAGGCTATCAGGTTGTGTTATAGTTGGGCCACTTGGAGGAAAAGGGGTTCTATTCTTTCGAGTGCATTTGTTCCATAACTAAGCAAAATAGCCAAAAGGGATAAGAGGTAGAGCATGCATAGAGGATTTGTGCACTATAGTAGCCCACAGGCCACAAGAAATATTTCTTTGTACTCGCAATCATATTTCCATTCAAAAAAAGAAAGTGGAGCGGTCTCAACTTCTAGTTGGGTTTTTCTAGAGCATATATTGTGTCGAAAGTATGAAAGATTTTATTTTTTCGTTTTCTATTTTTGCATAATTTTAATTTACATGCATGCACTATTAACAGTAATTTTGCATATCCATAAATCTAATAAAATTGTAATAGTGTAAAATTTCATATTTTAAATATAATTTTATTAGATATGTTGTGACAAACTGTCCAATGGAATATCTACGACAGTTTACATATCATATTGGTATTAGAGTAGGTTTCTTTGAGTATTTTGTGGATATTTGCAAGGGATCTAGATTGGCTAGGCAAAAAGTCGAAAAACCCTAATCATGGTCAACGAATCTGTGAATAGCCCAACCTTCGTGATCATGTAGAGAAGGGTTTTTGCGCCTTGAACAACAGCTCGCAAACATAAGTTGTAATGTAAATCTCCTCATAGTGGCCATGAACAATAAGCTTATGGTATTTGGAGAAGTTGGGGGTTCAAATGCAGAGGAAAAAGCAGAAAGGGGATCAAGAGATCAAGAAGAAACGGAGAATCAACCGAAGAAATAACGAAAAATATCAACTCAATTCAAGTGTCATGAATCAATCACACCCCTTGTTTAAAAAGGAAGCAAATATCGATATCAAGTTGTACCATAGCAAGATCGGCGCTCTAAAGCTAAATCATTGGTTGCAACAACTAGAAGCGCATTTCAATGTCCATCAAATTGAGGAAGAACAGAGGATTTCATTTCCAGGACTAAAATTAGAGAATGATGCTCTAACTTGGTGGGAAAGCCACATAGATGTGAAAATTTTGTGACCTGAATCCCTACTACAGCAAATTGATATGACTTCTCCTACTTGTGAAATTCTACAAGTTATTTATTGTGTTCTACAAGTAAATATTGAAGCAAATACAACTGCAGCCTTCACTTAAATAAATAAAATGCATAAGACAAGTAATGAGCAAGAAGAAACCAAACACACATATGACACCGTTATTTTTGGACTAATGTCCCCGAAAAAACCCAATGCAGGAAAATTGGTGTAGCAGCTGAGGGTTTGTATTATTAAGCGGCAATTTCTGAATATAATCTGGATGCCCAAATCTGGTTATCCAACAAAAAATCTGATTGAAAAATAATTACTGAGGATTACCTCACACTAACACTAGAGATCTGACACTAACCCAACCCTGAACTAACAAGTCCCACGTTGCCTCTACGAAGCTCTGCGTCACAATTGCTGGGGATTGCGTCACTCCCTCTGGCTAATCTTTCTGTTGGCTAGATACTCGGTCCTCTAGCCATCTGGTCTCACACCCACCCTGAACTAACAAGTCTCGCGTTGCCTCTACGAAGCTCTGCATCACAATTGTTGGGGATTGCGTCACTCCCTCTGGCTAATCTTTCTGTTGGCTAGATACTCGATCCTCTGGCCATCTGGTCTCACACCCCAGCTCTCGGCACTGGATCTGATCTGACCCTTAGCAAAATAGTAGATCTCCTCAGAGGCTCAGCACTGCCCAGCGTAGCCCTTGCGCTGCCTCTTCTGGTTTTTCCTTTGCCTTCTTTGCGATTTATTCTCGGCTCAGGAAAAATCTCTCCAATTGGAAATTATCTTTGCCCCTCACTGCAAGAATCACTTCGATGATCTCTTTGGCTTCTCTGCGCTACTCACTTGAGAAATCGATCTCTAGATCCTCTCTCGATGTGATTTCTAAGTGCCCATCAAACATTATCGTTGAGAAATCAATGGCTTGGATTAAAACATAATCAAGGGCTAATATTAACTTGGCTTGACCTTCGTCTTTTTCTAGAAGATTCACACCTAGTTTTTTTAGACTTAGGCTTCCATTAACAAATAATTAATTATTTTAATAAAACCTCATCCGGGTGGAATTCCCAAAACGATTTATGGGTATTCTGGAATACGTGTGTCCAAGCCTCCCCGCAAAATTTGAGACTTAGAGTTCATATGATGCTACTAGAAATCAACACTCCCTCTTAGCGAGGAATGTGCTCTAATAATGTAACATGCTGATGCATCACACTGACTCTGTAACATATCCTCTGTGTTGTTGATGTCTAACATCATTGCCCACCAACTACTGTGTTGCTACATGTGTTGATGTTGACCCTGCATGCTGCTACCAATTGCATCTGCACTGCAACTTTGTTGTTGTTGCAGCAGAAAAACATCCAAAATATTAAATTAAGTGTTTGGCATTATGCATCTGATACTGGAAATCTGACTGATGCTAGTCTTTGTGTTGGTCCTATGAAACCTTTTCATTTTTGTTGACTCTGCTTTGTGCCATCTGCATTGTTTTCAACTCTACTTTGTGCCATCTACATTGTTGTCAACTTTGCTTTGCGTTGCTTAGTCTCTAGCGCTCTCTAGCTACTACACTGTCACTTTGGCACTCCACTGCACCAACTGACACTAGTCCATCGTGCTAGTTTTGATATGGGCTCCCATAGCAAGGTATTGATCCAAGAGGTGGACTCCTCAAGGATCTTGCCCAACTGCAGCTCTTTCGAACTACTGTTCTAAATCACTCGAATTCTCCCCTGGAGATATGTGGGAAATCATAGCAAACTCTTCCTTCTCAATCCTTGCAGTTGCAGCCTGCAAATCATGTTTCTCATCCTTTTCCTTCTTCTTGAATGGACACTGTGTAGCATAGTGACCCATCTCAGCACACCGGAAACACTTGATCTTTGAGACATCCTTCTTCCGCCTCCACTGCTCATGTTGCCCTTTTGATGCAAGGGTTGCATTCTCCTCCTCCTCCTCCGACTTCGTCCCACTGTTGTTGTTGCCATCAAGTTTTCACTTGACTAAGTCTCGCCTCATCTCTTCATGTTGAAGATTTGCCACATCCCTTCCCAATCCAGCAACTTCTCTCTGCTTGAGATACTCTAGACAAAGACTTGCCACTCTTCGGAAACAGAGTTCAATGCTAATCTAACCATCTTTGTGGCCTAAGGTGTTGACCCTACAACTGTCAGTTGATCTTAGACTTCATGAAGCTTCGACAGGAACATATCAATGTGTTCTCCCTTCTACATCCTTGTAAATCTCATTTCTCTTCCAAGTACATCTTTTGTTGCTCGAAAGATCCTTGATACAGTGTCACCAAGGCATCCCACATTTCTTTGGCAGTCCCTTTGCTGGCAATATGACATACAACATGATCCCTCACTCCATCGAGGATCAAGCGCTTGGCCTTCACCATATCCTTCTTGTAGGCCTTTAATGGATCTTCATCCATGGGGACAACTACTTCACCATCGATGAAAGCTTCAAGATCATTCTCATCTAGCAGACAATTTATCCTTGCCTGCCAAATCACATAGTTAGAGGCACCCTCCAACCGATCTTGATCTCTTAGCCCATTAGCTGCCATCTCTTCCAACAAAATTCGAACTACTCCCTCTCTCCTTTATGCAGCTAGTAGGTTGGCCTGCGCACTCCCTGCTAGAGTATGTAGATCTGCTCCTCTCTATTGGTGCTCTGCAACTGAGAAATATAATTCCTTGGCCTGGAATTCACTGAGGAATAAATTCCCTTAGTATGCTTCTCCTTCCTTCTTCCTAACGCTTTTCTGTCCCAGCAAACTAGCTACAGAAAAGTGCATCCCACCAAAATACTTCTCTGCGTTGAATCTATTGTTGCGCTACTCCCTCTGTCACTGACAAATCACGAACTGAAAATTTTACCTCTCTATCAACTCACTCAAAGAGAGATTTTCCTCGAGAATTTTTCCCTCCTGGCCTGGACTGTGTAATACCTCTATGGATTCGATATGATGACTACACATCTCTTCGATCTCCATCCTCCTCTTAAATGCTGAACTCTTTTGGCCTGCTCTCTTGCTTCACCTGTGCTTTGATGCCATGTGAAAATTCAGTGACCCAAATCCCTAGTGCAAAAAACTGATATGACTTCTCCTAATTGTTAAAATATACAAGTTATTTATTGTGTTCTACAAGTAACTATTGAAGCAAATATAACTGCAACCTTCACTTAAATAAATAAAATGTGGAAGACAAGTATTGAGCAAGAAGAAAACAAACACGCATATGACACCATTATTATTGGACTAATGTCCCCAGAAAAACCCAATGCAGGAAAACCGGTGCAATAGCTAAGGGTGTGTATTATTAAGTAGTAATTTCTAAATACAATCTGGATGCCCAAATATGGCTATCCAACATAAAATCTGACTGACAGAGAATTATTGAGGATTACCTCACACTAACACTGGAGATTCGGCACTGACCCAACCCTAAACTGACAAGTCCCACGTTGCCTCTACGTATCTCTGTGTCACAACTGTTGGGGACTTCGTCACTCCTTTCGGCTGATCTTTCTGTTGGCAGGATACTCGATCCTCTAGCCCTCCAGTGTCACACCCCGACTCTCGGCACTAGATTTGATCTGAACCTTAGCAAAATGGCAGATCTCTTCATAGGCTCAGCACTGCCTCAGCGTGGCTTAGCACTACCTCAGCGTGGCTCAGCACTGCCCGACGTAGCCCTTACGTTGTCTCTTCTGGTTCTTCCTTTTCCTTATCTGCGATGTATTCCTAGCTCACGAAAAATCTCTCCAACCGAAAATTATTTTTGACCCTCACTATAAGAATCACTTCAATGATCTCTTTGGCTGCCCTGCACTACTCACTTGAGAAATCGATCTGTAGATCCTCTCCCGATGTGATTCCAAATGCCCATCAAGCCTTCTCTTATAACCTTCTCGTTGAGAAATCAACGGCCCAGATTAAAACATAATCAATGGCTAATATTAACTTGACTTGATCTTTATCTTTTTCTAGAAGATTCACACCCAATTCTATTAATACACTTTAATTATTTTAATTCCCTAAGTTTAGACTTAGGCTTCCATTAAAAATTATTAATTATTTTAACAAAACCTCATTCGGGTGGAATTTCCCAAAATGAATTTTTGGTATTCTGGAATATGTGTGTCCAAGCCTCCCTGCAAAATTTGAGACTTAGATCACATCCGATGCTACCAGAAATAAACACTCCCGCTTAGTGAGGAATGTGCTCTAATAATGCAACCTACTGAAGCATCACACTAACTCTGTAACATCTCCCTCTACGATGTTTATGTCTGACATCACTGCCCACCAACTACTGCGTTTTTGCATGTGTTAATGTTGACCCTGCATGCTGCTGTCAACTGCGTCTACACTACAACTATGTTGTTGTTGCAGCAGAAAAACATCCAAAATACTGAAATAAGTGTTCAGCATGATGCATCTGATACCAGATATCTGACTCCTTCTAGTCTTTGTGCTAACCCTATGAAGCCTTTGTGCTACTGCTGACTCTGCTCTGTGCCATTTGCACTGATGTCAACTCTGCTTTGCGTTGCTCAATCTCTAGCGCTCTCTAGCTACAACACTATCACTCTTGCACTCCTCTGCACCAACTGAGATTAGTCCATCCTACTACTTCTAATATGGGCTCTTGTAGCAAGGTATTGATCCAAGAGGTGGACTCCTCAAGGATCCTACCCAACTGTGGCTCTTTCTAACTACAATTCTAGATCACCCCAATTCTCCCCTGGACATATGTGGGCAATCATAGCAAACTCTTCATTCTCGATCCTTGCAGTTGCAGCCTGCGGATCATGTTTCTCATCCTTGTCTTTCTTCTTGAGAGAACACTGCATAGCATAGTGACCCATCTCACCAAACCAGAAACACTTTATCTTTGATATGTCCTTCTTTTGCCTCCACTGCTCCTGTTGCCCCTTTGATGCAAGGGTTGCATTCCCCTCCTCCTCCTTGGGCTTTGTGCCATTTCTTTTGATACCACCAAGCTTGCACTTGACTAAGTCTTGCCTCATGTCTTCATGTTGAAGAGTTTCCCATATCCCTTCCCAATATGACAACTTCTCTCTGCCCAGTATACTTTGGAAAAAGACTTTCCACTCTTTAGAAAATGAATTCAAGGCCAATCTAACCATATCCATGGCCTGAGGTGTTGACCCTACAATTATCAGTTGATCTCGTGCTTCCTAAAGCTTCGACGGGAACAGATCAATGTGTTCTCCCTTATCCATCCTTATAGATATCATTTTCTCCTCCAAGTACATCTTCCACTACTCGGAAGATCCTTGATACAGTGTCGCCATGGCATCCCACATTTCTTTGGCAGTCCCTTTGCCAACAATATGACATGCAACATGATCCCTCACTTCATCGAGGATCAAACAATTGGCCTTTGCCATATCTTTCTCGTAGGCCTTTAATGTATCTGCATCCACGGGTACAGCTACTACACCATCAATGAAAGCTTCAAGATCATTCTCTTCTAGCAAACAATTTATCCTTGCCTGCTAGATCACATAGCTAGAGGTACCCTCCAACTGATCTTGATATCTTAGCCCATTAGCTGCCCTCTCTGCCAACAAAAGTCTAACTACTCTCTCTCTCCTTTATGTAGCTGCTAGGCTGGCCTACACACTCCCTGCTAGAGTATGTAGATCTGCTCCTCTCTACTGGTGCTCTACAACTGAGAAATAGAATTCCTTGGCCTGGAATTTAGAGAGGAAGAAATTCCCTTAGTATGCTTCTCCCTAGCCCATCTGGAGGGAAGATGGAATATTGGCTTATTGGCTTAGCGAGCTTCTTCCTGACACTTTTCTGTCCTAGCAAACTAGCTACAAAAAATTGCATCCCACCAAAAAACTTCTCTGCGTTGAATTTGTTGCTACGCTGCTCCCTCTGTCGCTGACAAATCACGAACTAAAAGTTTTACCCCTCTATTGACTCACTTAGAGAGAGATTTTCCTCAAGAAATTTTCCCTCTTGGCCTGGATTGTGCAATCCCTCTATGGATTTGATATGATGTCTACACATCTCTTCGATCTCCATCCTCCTCTTTAATGGTAAACTCTTTCAGCATGCTCTCTTTGCTTCACCTGTGCTTTGATGCCATATGAAAATTCGGTGACCCAAATCCCTACTGCAACAAACTGATGTGACTTCTCCTAATTGTTAAAATATACAAGTTATTTATTGTGTTCTTTGAGATCATGCTCATCTAGCAGACAATTTATCCTTACCTGCCAGATCACATAGTTAGAGGCACCCTCCAACTGATCTTGATCTCTCAACCCATTAGCTACCATATTTGCCAACAAAATTCGAACTGCTCCCTCTCTCCTCTGCGCAGCTGCTAGGTTGGCCTACACACTCCCTGCTGGAGTATGTAGATCTACTCCTTGCTACTGTTGCTCTCCAACTAAAAAATATAATTCCTTGGCTCGAAATTCACAAAGGAAGAAATGCCCTCAGTATGCTTCTTCTTCCTTCTTCCTAACACTTTTATGCCCCAACAAACTAGTTGCAGAAAAACTGCGTCCCACTAGAAAACTACTTTGCATTGAATCTGCAACTGCGCTGCTCCCTCTGCCGTTGACAAATCACGAACTAAAATTTTTACCTCCCTGTCGAATCACTCAAAGATATTTTACTCGAGAATTTTTCCCTCCTATCTTGGACTGCGCAATCCCTCTAGGGATTCGATTTGCTTCCTACGAAACTCTTTGATCTCCCTCCTTTTCAACATTGAACTCTTTTGGTCCTTTTTCTTGCTTCACTTGTGCTTTGATTCCATGTGAAAATTCAGTGACCCGAATCCCTAATGCAGAAAACTAATATGACTTCTCCTACTTGTTAAAATCTACAAGTTATCTACTGTGTTCTACAAGTAAATATTGAACCAAATACAACTACAACCTTCACTTAAATAAATAAAATTTGGAAGACAAGTACTGAGTAAGAAGAAAACAAACACACATATGACATCGTTATTTTTGGACTAATGTCTCCAGTAAAACCCAATGTGGGAAAATCAGTGCATCAACTAAGGGTTTGTATTATTAAGCAATAATTTTTTAATACAATCTGGATGCCCAAATCTAGCTATCCAACAGAAAAACGGACTAACAGAAAATTTGTGAGGATTACCTCACACTAAAACTGGAGATCCTACACTGACCCAACCTTTAACTGACAAGGCCTCTATGAAGCTCTGCATCACAACTGTTGGGGGTTGGGTCACTCCCTCCGACTGATCTTTCTGCTTGTTGGATACTTGATCCTCTGGCCCTCTGGTCTCACACCCCGGCTCCTGGCATTGGATCTGATATGAACCTCAAGAAAATAGCAAATCTCCTCAAAGGCTCACCACTGCCCAGCGTAGCCCTTATGTTGCCTCTTCTGGTTCTTCCTCTGCCTTCTCTGCGATGTATTCATGGCTCAGGAAAAATCTCTCCGACTGGAAATTATCTCTACGCCTCACTGCAAGAAACACTTAGATGATCTCTCTGACTGCTCTGTGTTGCTCACTAGAGAAATCGATCTCTAGATACTCTCATGATGTGATTTACAAATGCCCATAAAGCCTTCTCTTATGACCTTCTCGTTGAGAAATTAACGGCCCAGATTAAAACATAATCAAGGGCTAATATTAACTTGACCTGATCTTCATCTTTTTCTAGAAGATTCACACCCAATTCTATTAATACACTTTAATTATTTTAATTCCCTAAGTTTAGACTTATGCTTCCATTAGAAAAAATTAATTATTTTAATAAAACCTCATCCAAGCAGAATTTCCCAAAACGATTTATGGGTATTCTAGAATACGTGTGTCCAAGCCTCCCTACAAAATTTGAGACTTAAGAGCACATTTGATACTACCATAAATCAACACTCCCTCTTAGCAAGGAATGTGCTCTAATAATGCAACCTACTGAAGCATCACACTGACTCTATAACATCTCCCTCTTCGTTGTTGATGTTTGGCATCATTGTCCACCAACTACTGCGTTGCTGCATATGTGTTGTTGTTGACCCTGCTTGCTGTTGTCAACTACATCTGCACTGAAACTCTGTTGTTGTTGCAGCAGCAAAACATCCAAAATATTGAACTAAGTGTTCAACATGATGCATCTTATACTGGAGATTTGACTGCTGCTAGTCTCTGCATTGACACTTTAAACCCTCTGCATCATTGCTGACTCTGCTTTGTGCCATCTGCACTGTTTTCAACTCTATTTTGCGTTGCTCAGTCTTTGGCGCTCTCTAGAAACTGTAGTCACTCTGGCACTCCTCTGCACCAACTAATATTGATCCATCCTGCTACTTCTGATATGCAAGGTATTGATCCAAGAGGTGGACTCCTCAAGGATCCTACCCAACTGCAGCTCTTTCGAACTACAATTCTAATTCACCCCAATTCTCCCCTGGAGATATGTGGGCAATCATAGCAAACTCTTCCTTCTCGATCCTTGCAGTTGCATCCTGCGGATCATGTTTCTCATCCTTTTCATTCTTCTTGAGAGAACATTGTATAGCATAGTGGCCCATCTCACCACACCAGAAACACTTGATCTTTGAGATGTCCTTTCGCCTTCGCTGCTCCTGCTACCCTTTTGATACAAGGGTTGTATTCTCCTCCTCCTCCTCCTTAGGCTTTGCCCCACTGATGTTGCTGCCATTAAGCTTGCACCTGACCAAGTCTCACCTCATCTCTTTGTATTGAAGAGTTTCCCACATCCCTTTCTAATCCAACAACTTCCCTCTGCCCCCGGATACTCTATATAAAGACTTGCCACTCTTCGAAAATGGAATTCAAGGCCAATCTAACCATCTTCGTGGTCTGAGGTGTTGACCCTACAACTTTCAGCTGATCTCGGACATCTTGAAGCTTCGACAAGAATGGATCAATGTGTTCTCCCTTCTGCGGCCCTGTAGATCTCATTTTCTCCTCCAATTACATATTTCAATGCTCAGAATATCTTTGATACAGTGTTTCCAAGGCATCCCACATTTCTTTGGTAGTCCCTTTGCCAGCAATATGACATACAACATGATCCCTCATGCCATCGAGGATCAAATTCTTAGCCTTTTCCATATCCTTCTTGTAGGCCTTTAATGGATTTGCATCCATAGGGACAACTACCACACCATTGATGAAAGCTTTGAGATCATGCTCATCTAGCAGACAATTTATCCTTGCCTTCCAAATCACATAGTTAGAGGCACCCTCCAACCGATCTTGATCTCTCAACCCATTAGCTGCCATCTCTGCCAACAAAATTCGAGCCTCGGAAAAATAATGGATCTCCTCAGAGGCTCAGCACTGCCTCTGCATGGCTCAACGCTACCTAATGTATCCCTTACATGGCCATCTCTGCCAACAAAATTCTAGACTCAGCAAAATAACGGATCTCCTCAAAGGCTCAACATTGCCTCTGCATGGCTAAATGCTGCCCAATGTAGCCCTTACGCAGCTGCCTCTTCTGGTTCTTCCTTTGCCTTCTATGTGAAGTATTCCCAACTCAGGAAAAATCCCTCCAACTAGAAATTATCTTTGCCCCTTACTTCAAGAATCACTTCATTGATATCTTTGGCTGCTCTACGCTGCTCACTTGAGAAATCGATCTCTAGATCCTCTCTCTCAATGTGATTTCCAAATTCCCATCAAGCCTTCTCTTATAACCTTCTCGTTGAGAAATCAATGGACCAGATTAAAACACAATCAAGGGCTAAGATTAATTTGACTTGATCTTCGTCTTTTTCTAGAAGATTCACACCAAGTTCTATTAATACACTTTAATTGTTTTAATTCCCTAAGTTTAGACTTAGGCTTCTGCTAGTAACCTATAAATATAGGATTCATAATTTTGACTTGACTTATGGTAGTCTTGTAAATATGCACAAACTTTGCTTTCTGCAAGTTATTTCCCATATTTTGTAAAAGATAAAAAATCAAAAATAAAAAAGAGGGTAAAAAGTCTTAAAAGAAAAATGAAAGGACTTAGAAAAAATAATATACCCCAAAAGAAAAAAGATGAATAAAACATGAAAGTGTGCAAGTCTAAATGCCACTACTTTTACTTTTTGCACATGATTATGGTAGAGTGTCAATAAATGCCATAATCCATGATGAGTTGAACAATTTAATCTTAACTTATCATGTTTCAATTTACTTGTTTTAGATAGAAAATAAAGAGTTGTCAGATAGTTTAATCCTGACAATTCAGTAGTTAGGTAGAGAATAAAAGAATCCAACAATTTAATCTAGATTCTTGGATGAAATAAGTGTAGAATTAGATAGTTTACTGCTTTCAAAAAGAATAAAATGTTGTAAGGTTGCTAGCTCAAATGCACCTGATTAAAATAGAAGAAAAAATGTTAGAAGATATGACTGGGTAGGTAGAAGGAAGTGGGAAACATCATTGTAAATATCTTTCACCAAGCTATAAATAACTAAATCCCCTCCCAATAGCAATTTGATATTCTAGACTATCAGTCAAAGAGGCTCAAGGCATTTCCTTAACTTCTGTTGGGACCAGACCCAAGGCTCAAAGACTGATTAGTTGAAAATGTTAAGCTTCTATATTAATCCCAGAATTTTTCATCATTTACCCTTCATGCACTCATCACCATTTTACTTCATAAGTAAGAACTCTTTTCTTACTTAAATGTTACATAAAGGCCCATTTAATTAACTTCCCCCATTTTTCAAAGCATAAAACCCTCAAAAAACATGATATACTAAGTAAAAGTGAATGAGTTATGAAAATAAAGCTTTACTCTAATTTTCACTTTCCTTCGTTTTATTTATGAATTTTTGAGTATTCATTGTCCCTTTTCATATTAACACTTGACATATTTTATTAACTCCCTATCAAATATCCTAGTCCTATTAATATAACTCCCTTTTATTTTAATATCCCAAAAAAAACCCACTTATTATATGCTTTTATGTCAAAGATATTAATCACATGTTGAAGTAACATCCCAAAATTACCCCTCTGACATAAAACTACCCATAAAGCAAATTTTATTTACATTATGTGTATTTAAAACAGCGTACAAAAAATACTTACATCATTATTCCCTTTCCCGATTACCCTTAACCCAAGGTTAAAAGCCTAAGCTTATTTTGCCTTAAGCCTTTTCCCTTTCATAATATGTGAAACCTCATGTTTCATATAAATTCTGAACCTTGGTTAAACCTTTATTAGACCCGCCACATTCTATACATAAACTCATTTTATATATTAGAAACCCATTATCCATTCCATTTTCGCAGTGTCCTCGGGGTCAACCTCAACCGTCCGATCATCCTAATATCTTTAATCCTACGATTCTAATTAAACGCGACAACCAACCTTCATGCCCCACCATTCCCATCATGTTAATTATTAACTGTCGATCATCCCTATCAAAATCAATGGATGATAATGAACTCAGGTCCCACTTTTCCTTGTCACGCAGTTTCCCGATGCATCTCAGCCATTCACATCATGGAGTCAGATCTGAAAGTGTGGATCTCATATCGCACAACAAAAGTGATCGGGCAAAGTTTGTAAAAAATAATGCGATAAAACCTGTTTCATGAAACCATCATCCGCTACGTGTCTCATTTCTACTGGATCGCATTCCAAAAGTGAAAAATTGTTTACCGCCCAGGAGCAATGTGATAACCACTAATGGTTTCGCCTTCAATACAAAAACCACTCCTGCCATTAATTTTGACCTGTAATAAATGTTATGTATATTGATAAAACTTAAGGTTTCAACCTTGGTTTTTATTATTTGCATACCTTTGCGCCTTCATCCTTTGAGAAATCACTCACAGACACCATTGCAGAGCCTTTTGCGAACCAGTTTTTCGTTCTAAAGCCATTTCCCCTCTGAAATTCACCACCAAACACTCTCCGCGCCTTCTACCAAGCAAATGCGACCATTTTGAAGACTGGTACAATCCTGAAAACCTCCTCGACCACCATTATACCTTTAAAAAGTTATTACTCTGAATTTCAAAACCCGCATTTCATAAATTCAAAAGAAAATTGAAACCAGTCACTTTGTGAAATATAAATTGCCTAAACTGAAAGTGCCCAAACCTTGAAGAAACAGGGGGAACCCTGTCAAAATTTTCCCAAAATTTTCCTTCTCCTCCATATTCAGTTTTTCAGTATTTTCATCCATCTAAAGGCAATTTCCACAGTTGAAATCTATTTTTCCGGTCCTCTGCACATTGTAAACCCTCGCCCAGATTCAAAATTTTTCCAAAAGTAGCTTAATTGGCCCTCTATTTCCCAAAAGAAACTAAGAAAACAGTCTAATCTTGCTCATTTTTATTCAAAAAGACAAAAAAGCAGGCTACTCCTAGGACTGGAGGTCCCAAACCTCAGAAGTCTGCCTCCCGCAAGCTTCAAACCCTAAACCTTCATAAATCAATAAACCTACTCCTGCCCTAATTGCAGATTCCACTGAAGTAATTAGACCGTTGCAGCCACCTGTCACCTATGAAGAGAGCAGTCCCTTGATTGATTTAGACCATATAATTGTTGATGCTACCTTAGAGTTCGATCTACTTGAAGTACATAACTAGTGTCATGAGAAATTTGTGAAGAAAGTGGAAAACGATATACCCGTATGGGGCTCCAACTTCCCTATATATGTGGTTCCCATCACCCATCAAGCTCAAGATTTCATTAGGTTATGTCAGTTACACTATATCCCTGACCAGAGATGTATGGTAAACAAAGATAATGATTTCATGTTTTATATAACTGCTGAAGTCATCAATGATATGCTCCAACTGAGCCATGATCCATGAGCAGTATCATTGTCCATTGAAGATTTAACTCAAACGTATTTAGACTTGGATTTCCCTAGGAAGTTTATGATCCTTTATAACTGCATGCCTACTCATGTTAACCTTCCTATGGTAAATCCACCTTATGACACTTTTTATTTCCCTGAGGGCTCTAGACAAATCATTTCCATGCTTTCATTCATTCTAGGCTATGCTAATGATGAGTTTATAGATGCCTCCATTCTAAGTTTCCTCTCTACCTTGTCTCCAGGACAACATCCAGAACTAGTCTTCAACTTTGCCAAACTCATTGCTAATAATATGCATTATCAGTTGACAAAATTACTTGAGGAAGGAGTATTTAGAGATTCATCCTATTTGTTACATCTCTTCCTATTTTTTCAGGCAGGAAAATTTCCCTATTGCATTACAGAAGATGGATGTGGAAGGTAAACCTCTTTCAGTGATATTCTGGACTTCTCTACTCAGGAAAAACAACAGTGAATACAACTATAAAGACTTCAATGATTTGTTTATTAAACCTACCATGAATTTGTTGAACAAAGCAGAGCCACCAAGGATTAATGAAGACATCAAAAGAATTTTACAGTGATCTGAAAACTGTAAGGTAGGAGACTGGTATTTGTACGAAAATCACATAGAAATCAGAGTATATGGTGCAATCCTGGCTCCTTACAAATTACCCAAGTTTCTAACTAACATTATTTTTGCTTTAGAGTACTTGAGACAGATCTTGAATGCAGATGCAGTGAATTTCATAGCTTCCAAAAAGAAAGCACAGTTCAAGCTAAAATAATCAAATTGGCCCCTTCATAGTCAATAGTAGAGATGCTTTGAAAGAGATCGTCAACAAATTATCGGAATTTAAGTTCCAAGAAAGCTTTCACTGGAACTATGACCCTCAAGGTGTTTTAGGTAACCTCAGAGTCAAGTGTAAGTTAACTCCATTCCTCCATGACTCAAAGCCACAAATTGAAAAGTATGCTAATTAGATTGAATGGGTTGCAAACACATTGATTGATGATATTCAGGAAATGCAACAGATAACATGCAGGGAAAACAGATGGATAGTACACAGGTGATTACAGTTAGCAAGCAAGCAGAAGTGTCCAATAAAAGACTCATAAAAGAGGAAAGCTATACAGCAGAGACAATTGCAGAAATTAAATTTAAAAATATTTACAACAAAAGGGAAAAAGTAACTGACGCTGAGAAAGAAAAGATCATAGATATAGATGACAATAATGGTCAGCAAACAGATGATGAAGCCACATTAATTTTCAATGAGACACTTAAAGAAATTCAGAAAGAGCAGGTGCTAACACAGGGAAAAGGCAAATAAATGGTTGAAACACATGTAAATACATAAGCTCCCTCCTCTTCTAGAGCAGCACAAGAAACAGATTTTGACATCTAGAAAAAGTTCAAGCAGATCAGAGAAAGGAATGAGGAAATTAAGAATGAAGGAAATTAAGAATGAAGTTTATTCTAAATTCCTTAAAGAAACGCCAGGAAACAAAGACAGATTACTCACTGCATTTGATTACTCCACCAACAAAATGCTCATGTCATTTCTGAAACCCACAGTTGATGATCTTAAGTCAATTGCTGATTATACAAAGACAGAGGTAGAGGTGGACACTGATACAATTCATGAATTAGATCAGATTGAATTCCACGGAAGCACAACTGAAATGTTGTATTCAAAGATAGTTAACAAAACCATGAGTGCTACCATGCTTCAAAAGACTGTATCTAATTTACAAACTCAAATGAAATTAGATAAAGCATCTCTACATGCTAAGGATTTGAGGATCAAGTCCTTAGAAGATTTGGTAATAGAAACTGGAGTGGATCCCTCTAATACTGAAGGTTCTAAGACATTGATAAGACAAAAGAATGAAGATATTGCTGCCTTGAAAAATCAACTTAAACTTCCACAGAGTGAGCACCCACAGGCTAAAGAAATTCTTTAGGAGAAAACAGAAAAGGATGAAACTATGCAGCTAGTTTTAAAGATGACAGCTCAGACCAAAGAAATGGAAAATCAAATAGAAACTCTAATGAAGGAAAATGAAACATTGAAAAAAGCACAGGAAACCTCCATTCCTACAGTCATCCCAATGGTGAATGTTGTTGTCCCTTCCACATTGGCAGAATATTTAGCATTGGAAGGAGTATTGGAAACTGCAGTGTCAATTACATCTAAAGATATTTCTGCCACTTCATCATCTACATCACAAGTAAATCAAACAAGTGAAACAACTGACATAGTAAAGGCCATGGAAGAAATGTCCCTAAAGAATAATGAGATAATCAACTTGAAAAGCACCATTCAAACTCTTGAAACATCAAATAGAAATACATTGATTACTTCCAAGGAACAAGAACAAAGAACAAACAGACTTCAAGAGTAGGTAAATATTTTGCAGCAAAAGGTCAATCTCAGTGAACAGGTATCATATATCAAGAACTATCTTTGGAACAATATAATTCAAAGCATACATTTGCAGTGGCCTTCAATCCAAATCATTTATGAGCAGAGAGATCTACTCAAGGCAGCCCAAGTAGAAATTCAGAAAACCAAAGAAGAACTGGCTGACAAACCTTCTCAAGCTTTGAAACTTATTACATTTTTAAACAACAAAAACAGATAGGAGCTTGAAGGGTTGAAAATTCAGGATAGGACTGAAAGCATACTACAAATCAAGAAAGTCCTAAACAAAAGGAATATAATGAGAAATTTGGAGGAAAGATGTAAAGACATGAACTTGTCAATCACAAGGTTTTTGGCCAAATACACAATACTAACACAAGCAGGCATTCCATACATTCATGCCTTAAATGAAAATTTAATGGTTCAGACAGAGTATGACAAGAAAATAAGAGCATATGCCAAAGAACAGGTAAAAAATCCTTTGCCACAAGGTTTGCCAACCGGAAAAGTTATTTTGGAGTATTTTGAGAACTTTTTTTTTCTACAAAATGAGATTAAACACATTTTCATTGTCAAGCCCAACTTTGCAAAGTACAATGAGGCTGACAAGAGCTAAAGGAAATTGAAGAACATGAAAATTCCCAGTGCAGAACAATGGCATGAATTCACTGATTTGATATAAATGTGTGCAAACAAAGTAGAACATTACTGTTACCTAAAGGTAAAAATCAGATTGAAAGTGTATCAGGGTAATGATCAAAGTCAAAGAGTATCAGTCAAAACAATTTTTACTGCAGGTTATTCCTCATTTTACAGTAGTCAAGCAGTAAGAAAACAATGTAAAGTTTATCAGAGTATAAAGTACAGGATGAAGAGTGTATTATAAGTTATCTTCCAGAAATATTTTTCCAAGTGCCAGCAATCATTTCCAGCAAGACAACAAATCAGTTAGATAAGATAATTAGTTCTATTTTTTCTTAAATAAAAGGACAGATTGCCAGTTTGTTTGGCAGTTGTCCCTCTTTTGATGTAACAAATATTTATTTCTTCCTAGAGATATTCCTACATATCTCTCAGATATTTTGTAGTAAACTATTGTATAAATACTTGATATTTCGAAGTATTTTGGGTGGAATAAAATTTGTCAAGACTACTATAGACATTTTTGCTAAATACATTGGATTTTGTGTGAGTCGATTTGTAAAGCAACAGATTGGAACTAAGTCAAATAGACATCATAACTCATGATTCATGTGTTGATCAGATAAGTCAAGTATTTTCCTATTTTCACTGTTTATCTTTCTAAGTTCCATACATACATTTATATGTTTTCTGTCTTAAATGATTAACTAGGAAGGCTAATACATGATTAGCGTCAAAAGCTCCCTGTTTTTTACTAGTTATTCATTGATATGTTTTCTGCTGATATTCGGATTAAGAATCCTTAGCTGCTCTTAGTCCCTTTTGACCCCTTTCTTTCATATTCTTTTCTGTAACTTAAGGATTCTTCATTGCCCTTCTGTTCAGATTTCACCCCTTTCACCAAAAAAGCCTATTGCAAACCCTTTAAAGGTCATCTACCCTGCCCTTAGTACATTTGTTCTTTTGACCTTATTTCCTAGCTCTGCTTGCCAAGAAATTGACTCCATAGCCCAATGGTCAGGTAGATCCCTCTGTGGTTTACCTTGAAGTACCTTTTATTCCCACCAAACATTCAAAACAAACCAATTGTCCAATCATACCTAGCCTAAAATCTTATAACAAAATCAAGTTAAAACTTGAGGAGAGATCCCTCTCCGGAATTTAGGAAGGCTAGATCTTGAATTTAAAAAGAGGTTCTTGGTTAACCCTGGTTTTATTCAACTATAAATCCTCATCCCACAACCTAAGAATTACTAGGGTGATAACATACTAGCGACTCCACTAGGAAATTAACCACTCTCTAGTTTTAAGTTTAATCTTAGAGGAATATTTTTAAAACATTGTTAAACACCATGTTGAAGCACACACATGGTGTATGAGGAGAAGAATGCACACACACAAGACTCAACACACAATGAAAGATAAGCGTGAGGCTTTCTTATTTTCCATTATACAAAGATGTACATTTATAGTACAATGGTGTGACTCTTGGTTTCTCATTCCAAGGTCACTTGGACTCCATTGTGACTTTTCGCATTCCACACCTACCCATGTAGGATTAGGTGTTCCAACATCCCCCTTAATCCGAAGGGGTATGTGTGAGTCCAAGAAAAGAGTTGTAATACAAATCTGCAAAGTATACATGGCAGCACTTGGGCTGAATCAACTCTCTGAAATGTTGGAAAAAAGAGGTGGTTTTAGGATGACCACAAACAGTGGAACGCAAAACTTGTTGCAGTTCCCGGAACTCTTCCAAAACTGGCAAGAAGCTGAAGGCTTCTGCTAGAGGAATTGTCCCTCATAAAAAAGGGAGACCTTCGACCTAAAAGAAGGGAGATCTACTACCTGTGGTGGTTTTAGGTTGTCCACCAACCAAAGATGATGGTTTTAGGTTATCCACCAACCGAAAATGATGGTTTTAGGTTATCCACCAACCAAAGATGATGGTTTTAGGTTATCCACCAACCGAAGGTATGCTCATGGGCATCTGTGTCTCTGGCTACATCTCTGAATCTGGAATGACGAATTGTGGCTCAGGCTCGCTTGAACTGCTGGCTACAACTCTGAACATGGAATGAGAGATTATGGCTCAGGCTCGCTTGATCTGTCGTCGAAGTTTGTACATGACCACCATTTTCCCCCCTGTCAGGGACAAGGTGAGATGATGGCGAAAAATCAACTGCAAGTTTTCTCAATATCCGTGAACAAGTTCTAACATGTGTCGTAAACATCTTCTTGGCTGCTGATGTCCATTGCCAAGAAGCGATCCATCCAAGATGAATCTTTGTTCTTGCAGGAGGCTTGTGTCTGAAGCATCTGTCTGAAGAATGGGTGTGCCGACCACAGTGCTTGCATGGATGAAGATCAAAACAGTGATCTTTCATATGGCCAACTCGATCACAGTGTTGGCATTTCTCAATATGTTGTTGTTGTGGAACAGGATCTGGAACAGCTGCAGGTGAACTGTCATACAAGAATCCGGCACTCTGAAATATGATGGGCTTGGTGTAGTCTGGAATATGAAAGGACACATCCTTGTCATATCCAAGACCAATTCGGTGCTTGTTGTGGACAAGCTCTTCCCAAGGTCTGATGATGGGCTTGAGAAGTGCAGGTTGAACTGCTGCATCTGCATGTACATCTGCTGAATGTGAATCATCTTTGTCTTCTTTCTTCTAATGAGAGTCCTTCACAATGTTCTGAATAGAAACAGGTTCAGAATGGTGACTCTTTTGTTGAAGTTCTTCTTGTTGGAGCTGAGATTCCAACTGTAAAAACTCAATCTTCTCATGTGCATCTTGTAAACAACTGTGAATTTTACAAAGAGCATCCTTGCTCATTTTTATCATGTCATCAACATTTGAATGAATGAAGTCATTCAACAACATTAATGCCTCATTTATTTTAGCCATTTTAATAACTTAGGCTCAAAGAATGAAAGGGTGTCGGCTTCAACCGAAAATGCACCCGCTTACAATGTGATTCAACAACAAATACAAATGACTCAAGAAATTCTCAAAGTACAAAGTGTGCTCCTCAAATGATGGAGGGCAATCAACAATCCAACAACTCAAATACTGATTCCAACTATGAATGAAGAGGCAAATTCCACTCAAAATACAATGTCAGCTCAATACATATCTCTGCAAAAATATGTGCAGCTGAAAATACTAGTGCAAGGGGCCTTTGAGGCAGCTGAAATTTCCTTCAAATAGCTGTTTTCAATGATGGAAAACTTGTCTTCAAATGTGAAATTCTTCAAAAAATCATCCTTATGTCAATGCCACAAAACACAAAATGTCAAATCTGCAATTTTCACTATGTGTCACTCCATTTTCTGATATGTCATTTTCTCTTCTTTTCTGCTGTTCAAGTCTTCTCTCTCTCCTCTCTCTCTCTCTCTGCTGTTTTTTTTTTTTTTAATTAATTGAAAATTAATTAAAAAATAATTCAATGGAAGGAAATTTAAGGGAAATGTTAAAAAGGATTATTAAAAAGGGATGGGGGTAATGTATTATATGGAGTTTATTAAATAAAAAATGGGAAGGGGATTTTAAATGGGGATGGGGAAATATTATAAAAAATGAATGGTGGGAAATTTCAAATTAAAAAATCGAATTTTATAATGGGTGGAGGGATTATTAAAAGGTTTAAAAATGGAAAAGGAATTGTGATAATGGGAAAAGGGAAATGTATTAAAAATGGAAGAGGGAGGGGTTAAATTAAAAAGGAAGGGAGTATTAAATGAGAGGGGACGGGAGTAATTAAATATAGAAGTCGAATTTAAAATGGAACGTTGACCGTGTAAGGTGCTGGAGTGAGAGTAGGGAGCGTTTAACGCAGGTGCAGGTAGAAGGGGCGGCGTAACACATGGGATGGAGAGCGTATGGAGTATGGGGTTCGAGTGGAGCGAATATGTGCAGGTGTGAGCAGAGGCAGAGGCGTGGGTAGCTATGGTTGTAGCACAGAAGGGCCGGCCGTAAGGGTGAGGTCGACCTGCGATGTAGTGTGGGAGCTTGTGAGTTAGATTGAGGGCGTATGTAGTGTTGCAGAGCGTTGTAGATATGCAGAGAGGGGGCGGGGTTTGGTATAATGAAAGCGTGTAGCATTGAGAGGCCGGCTGTGAGAGCCTTGAGCGAGCCGCAATTCGTAAGGGAAGGGCCGTAAGGCCAGGGAATGGAGTGAGGGCGTAAGGGATTTGGACCAGTAGGGACGACGTTGAGTGCAAGGTCTGTTGCGGGGTCAAGGAATGAGTGGATAGGGAGCGCTGTAAAGTCTGAGTGTAGTGAGATGGCGTTGAGATTTAACGTAGGGTGTAGGCAGAGCGTGAGGAATTAAAAGATTTTAAAATTCGAAATTTAATAATGGGTGGGCCGGCGTAGATAGGAGAACGAGGGCAATGGGAAGTGGAAAGGCCGTGAGGTAGAGGGCGCTGCCAAGCGAGTAGTGGAGTCGTAGCTGTTGTGTAGTGCGTTTGTTGCAGAGGTGAAAGGATGGAGTGATAAGGGATTGAGTTGAGTGGTGAGAATGTTATGTAAACCAAATGTAGGGGAGAAGGGCCGAAAGGCCTGGATTTTTTATTTATTTATTTTTTTTTTAAATTTTTTTTTTTTTAAAACAGCAGAGCAGAGAGTAGAAAATCTAGCAGAAATTTCACAAATGTCTTCAAAACAGGGCAATTGCAGAATTTTAGTTTCAAAACAGCAGATTTTTTTCTCCAAATGTATAGCAGAACAAATCCAGCAGCAGTAGAAAACTCAGAAATTTTCCAGTAGTCTAGCAGCTCAGAAATTTTTCAATGAAAACCCCAAAATTTTCCAGAATATTATAGCAGCAAAAAATCCAGTAGAAACTCAGAATTCTTTTGCAGTGAAACGAAAAACTTCTTCAAAAACCCTCTTTAAATATCATTTTCCAGCAGCTTAAAAAATGATGCAGAATTTAAAATGCAGAGATTACAGAATGATGTGCAGTTAGAAAACCTGCAGAATGCTCCTCAATTGCTGTTCTTCTTCAAAACAAATTCTGAATGCTGTCAGTTTCTGAATGCTGCTCCTTTTCAGAACACTTTTGAATGGCGGAAAAAACACTGCTGCAGAAAATCTGAGCGCTGCAAAAATGTCAAGAATTTTTGCAGATATGCAAGGCCATAAACACAAATGACTCACTCAATTTGGAGCAGGGCCAAAAATCGCCCGCTCTGATACCATGTTGAAGCACACACATGGTGTATGAGGAGAAGAATGCACACACACAAGACTCAACACACAATGAAATATAAGCGTGAGGCTTTCTTATTTTCCATTATACAAAGATGTACATTTATAGTACAATGGTGTGACTCTTGGTTTCATATTCCAAGGTCACTTGGACTCCATTGTGACTTTTCATATTCCACACCTACCCATGTAGGATTAGGTGTTCCAACAAACATATCTTTTCTCCTTTAAGGTTAAGTTTAAAGGTTGTGGGTATTTATACAATAATCATTTTGGCTCCCAAGAAAGTCTATTGTACTAGATCCAACCCTGATCCCAACCCTACAGATATAGTAGACAATCCGAACCAGATAGGAAAAAAGAAAAAACAGATTGTTAGTTTAGAAACTGAAGTACCCCTGAGAAAGGCTAATTCCTTAGCCAAAGAATTAGTAAGCTTATCAGATATAGATTTTGATTTCAAGTTTGAAAATTCATTATTTAGAAACAAATCTGAAACTGATTTAAAGGAAATTGTTATAGATCTTGTTTTTACTTCTTTTGTGAATGAGAAACAGAAATTTATTTCAGCATCAATAAAATTAGACAAAACTGAAATTCAAAGTCCAGTAGAAAGGGTAAATGTTACACGAATTAAATACGTTGATGAGGCTATTAAATTAGCCAATTTTTTGTCTCAATTTAAACCTCCAGTTTCTCAACTATACACCACAGTTTTTCCAGCAATAGATTCGACTCTGTATGTTGCCACTTCATTTATAGACTCCACTATCAGTTCACCCCCAGAACCTGTCAGTCCTGAGTTTCCTGTGCAGCCTAGGATTATATATTCATCCTACCCTCAATCCACTGCAAGTTCATCTACAGAACCATTCTTTCCTAAGTTGCCTGAGCAGCCTAGGATAGTATTTCCATCATCTACTCAGTCCACTACATCCACTACCACTGCATCCACTAGCTTCATAAGCACTTCATCTATATTTCCTAGCCATACTACTTATTCTTCATCCCCTTTTCCAAGCTCTTCAAGTACAACCTTCAGCACATCTACTGTTATAACCAGCACTATCCCTACCACTACTATTGTACCTCCCAGTTTAGCAAAAATCCAAGCCATGGAAGTCAGATATGCTCCCTTGGTTTTACCTCAAAACCTCCATGACATGCCCCAAAATTACCAAAAGGATATCCCATTATTTGATAATTTTTCAGAAATCACTGCACAACAACATATCACCAGAATGAATGATTTTTGGGAAATTTATGAGATAGATGAATCTGATGTCTAAATGAGGTTGTTTGTACAAAGCTTAACTTGAGAAGTAAAAACATGGTTTAGAAGTTTAGGTGCTGGTAGTATAGCAGACTTAGCTGCATTTCATAAAGCTTTCCTAAATAAATGGGAAAAGAAGAAGAATCCCCTACAAATATTATCTGAGTTTGATGTTGTTAAAAGAGCTCCTAATGAGTCTGTCCAAGATTTTTGCACTAGATACAACAGTGTCTACAATTCTATTCCTGCAAATCTTAAACCCATTCCATATTCCGTGCTACTCAAATTCCCTGATTGTTTTGATGTAGACATGGCCTACCAACTTAGAGAAAGAGATGCAGAGACCCTAGAAAAAATGCAACTGAACGCTGTAGGTGTAGAAATCAATATCCTTGCCAAAAAATCCAGACTTAGAAATGAGAGGAGGGTCACCATCAAAGAAGAGAATTCAAGCTTAGATGGTAAATTTGATTCTATTAACAAAACTTTAGAAAAATTAGTTGAGAGATTAGACCACATTGAGAGGAAACCGCAATGGGATAACCAATCCCAAATCAGAAATCCCAACTACAAAAAAAACAACAATCCTAGGAAAGGTAAGAAACCTTCCCCAGATCAAAACATTAGGCCCCCATTTCAAGACAACTTTTCTGAAGGTTCTCAAAACAATGTTGAGGATGAGGAAGACATCAACATAGTTATGGGCATAGATGAAGAAAATACAATTTTCCTCACACAGGAGGATCAAGAACTCTTTGAGCTACAAAAATTCAAAGTAGAATCTGGTGAATCCTTTGACTATAAGCAAGGTTATGACTTCGCAATCAATGAAATTCACAGCCAATATAACCTTAGGAGCAAGAAAAAAAATGAGCCTTCTACTAAAAACAATGCTCCAAATCAACAAAATCAAAACAAAAAGAATGCAGAGACTCCCAAAACAAAAAATCTGCAAATTCTTCCAAGAGAGAATAAGAAAAATTCAAACCCACCATGTCCTAAAAAATAGTCTAGTCCAAAGATTGTAGATATCACTGATGAGGTGGCTCAATCCTCCAAATATGCCCAAAAGGCTAATACTTCCAAGGCCATTGATTCAGCAAAAACAACAGTTACTGATCCCAAAAATAATTCAGCTGACCCAAAATCATCAAATCCTAAATCTTCTGCTGAAAATTCCATATATGACAAAGAATCTGCTGCCACTCAAACTGTTCCTGAAAAATAATTAAAGACAGTAGAAATCAGGAAACTCAAACAAAAGATAAAAGGAAATCTCAAGCTAAATGTAAAACTGCTGAAACTCAAGAAAAATCATCCCAAACAATAGCCCCAAAAGATGAATTAATTCAAGCTATCAAATCTCAGTCAACATTTAATATTCAATCTGAAATATCTAAGTTAAAGATAGCCATTCCCTTAATTGAATTGGATAAAAATGACTTGTATAGATCTATTATTACTGAAACATTGAATGTGAATGAAAATGAGGATACAATTAATATGAGTGATGATAGAACTGAATTAATATTTGGTCCAACTGTAGATGGTAAGCATTTAGATGGGTTAGTCCCTCCATTTTACATAAGTCTTACTATCCATGATCAGATATTACATAATGCAATGCTAGATATTGGAGCCTCCCATAATCTAATGCCCAAAGCAATAATGGAAACTCTAAATCTAGACATAACCCGACCATACAAAGATTTATTCTCTTTTGATTCAAGTAAAGTTCAATGCATAGGATTGATTAAGGATTTATGTGTGAACTTGGTCCAATATCCTGGTAAAAGCATGATCATGGATGTTGTGGTAGCTGATATCCCGCCAAAGTATGGCATGCTTCTTTCTCACTCATGGGGAGAAAAGTTGCAGGGATCTCTACAACTTGGCATGAGTTATGCCACTATCTCAGTATTTGAACAGCCCAAAAAGCTTTACACAGAAACCTTAATGAATTTTATGATCAACAGTGCCGAAAGACCTACCAATTACCCAATTTATTCAACTCCCACTGATCTTGACTCCTTTATTCTTTGTAACTTTGATCATAATAATATCCAAACTGAACTCACTGATATAAAGCCTAAAATAATGGATGATTACATTGGTCATGAAGCTTTATGGAATTTAAATTTTGATGGTTCAGTAAATAAATCAGGAGCTGGAGCTGGTGTATGGATAACCAATATTGAAACTAGCCATTCCCAAGGGCATGCCTTTAGATTGAATTTCAAATGTACCAATAATATGGCTGAATATGAGGCTTTAATCTTAGGTCTTCAAATCATTAAAAAATTGAGAGGTCAAAGAATATTGATCATGGGAGATTCAGATTTAGTTATCAAACAAATAAACGCAGAATACTCTGTTCACAATCCCAGATTGGCCAGATACAGGGACACAACAAAATATTTGGTTGAAGATTTGTTAGAAAGCAAGTTTGTCATTATTCCTAGAAAACATAATTTACAAGCTCATTGTTTAGCAACCTTTTCTAGCACTTGTAATCTTCCATTTTCACCAATACAAAAATACACTGCTGAAATCAAACAAAGACCTATTGTCCCAGATAATGTAAAATACTGGCAAATTCTCTCTGAAGATGAACATATCTATCACTTTTTGAACAATGAAGGAAAGTTTCATAATTGCCAAATTGATAATGATTGTAATATAGATTCAAATTTTTGTCAAATAGATGATTTAGATGTACATAATTTTGATAGACCTACTATATTTACTCATAGTGACATAAATGACTTAGAAAAAGTAGATATAGAGGAAATGATTGAAGATGAACCAGATTTGATAGATTTAAAACATAATATTTTACCCAGAGGTTTGACTCCTTTAGAAAACCTATTTGATTCCAATGATGTGCCCAAAAGGCCAAAAATGGAACCAGTCAGGTCAGATATTGAAGAATATAACATAAGAACAAATGAAAAACCAAAAACAATCAAAATTTCAAAATCCTTACCATCAGAAGAAAAGGTTAAATATATAGAACTTTTGAAAGAATACCAGGATGTTTTTGCATGGGGTTATGAAGATCTAAAAACTTATAACAAAGACATAATTCAGTGTAAGATTCCTTTGAAAGAAAATCAAAAACCTTTTCAACAAAAATTAAGAAGGATTAATCCAATTTTGTTACCTTTAATCGAAAAAGAGGTTAAAAGAATGTTTGATGCACAAATAATTGCACCAGTCAGGTATTCTAATTGGGTTTCTAATTTAGTGCCCACCCGAAAGAAAACAGGAGAAATTCGACTGTGTATAGACTTTAGAAATCTCAATAAAGCTTCTTTGAAAGACAATTACCCCTTGCCTAAAATGGACCATATTTTGCAGAGGGTGGCAGGTTCTTCAAGAATTTATTTACTAGATGGTTTCTCTGGTTATAATCAAATTCTAGTTCATAAAGATGATCAAGCTAAAACTGCATTTACCACTCCTTGGGGCACTTTCATGTATGTGAAAATGCCTTTTGGATTAAAAAATGTAGGAGTTACATTTCAAAGAGCCATGGATATTGCCTTTGCTAATGAAATCCATGAATTTTTAGTTATCTATCTTGATGATATTACTGTCTTTTCAAAAACAAATGATGAACACTTGGATCACTTGAGACAAGTCTTTATGAAGTGTAGAAAATATGGTATATCCTTAAACCCTAAAAAGACTCTTTTCGGACTAGAAGAAGGAAAATTGTAGCACACATAATCTCCAGGGAAGGCATTAGAATAGACCCTGCAAGAATTGAAGCTATATTGAACATTCAACCACCAAGGAACATAAAGGTAAAATCAATTTTTTGAGAAGATTTATCTCTAGCCTGGCTGAAATCATAAAAGAACTCAACAATATGCTTAAAAAGGACTCTACAATAAAATGGAATATTAAAGCCAAAAAATCTTTCGAATCCATTAAACAAGCCTTAACAAAATCACCAGTGTTAATCAGCCCATATTATACAAAGGATTTCATAATATTTTCATTTGCCTCAGAACATACCATAGCTACAGTTCTTCTACAGAAAAACAATCAAGGTTTTGAACATCCAATTGCATTTTTTAGTAAAGCCCTTAGAAATGCACCCCTGAAATACAATATAATGGAAAAACAAGCTTTAGCCTTCGTTAAAGCCATAAAATATTTCAGAGTTTACATACTTCATTCCCACATCATTGCATATGTTCCTAATGCAGTAGTCAAGGATATTCTTACACAATATGGACTTGATGGTAGGAGAGAAAAGTGGATTGCCACTATCCTTGAATATGATCTGGAAATCAAACCAACAAAGCTCATTAAAGGATAGGGTTTATCCAGACTGATGGCTGAATCTAATTGTAATGCTTTAGATATAAATTTCATTTCACAAATAGATGACCAGGAGGAGATGGTGACTCCATTGATTAGTGAAGCCTATCTAGACTCACCATGGTACTCTGATATTATCTTTGTACTTACACATTTACAAGCTCCCCTGGGTTAACTAAAACTAAAGCCAGATTCATCAAACAAAAAGCAATGAGGTTTTGTATATTAAATAGTGCACTTTATTGGAAAGAAAGTAGTGGGATTTTACTAAATTGTTTATTAAAATTAGACGCTGACAAAATTCTCGAGGAATTTCATGTAGGTGACTATGGAGGCCACTTATACTGGAAGAGTACAACAGAAAAAATACTCAGAGCAGGCTTTTACTGGCCAACTTTATTTTCTAATGTAAAAAAGTTTATTACCTCCCGTCACAAATGCAGGATTTTTGAAGGGAAAAGAAAACTATTGCCCCTACCTCTTAAGCTTATTTCTATTGAAAAGCCATTTCAACAATGGGGGTTAGAGTTCATTGGTTAAATCCACCCTCCATCTTCAGGCCAACATAAATGGATTTTAACTGCTACAGATTATTTTACCAAGTGGATAGAAGTTGTCCCCACTAGGCAAGCCACTGATTCAGTTATAATTTCATTTATAGAAAGTAATATTTTTTCAAGATTTGGATGCCCCAATAAGAATATTACTGACAATGTAGCTGCATTCAAATCCAAGAAAATGATTTCTTTCTATCATAAATACCACATTACCTTAGGACATTCCACTTCTTATTATCCCCAGGGTAATGGTTTAGCCGAGTCATCAAACAAAAGCTTAATCAATATCATTAAAAAATTACTTCAAGAAAATAAGAAGTCCTGGAACAAAAATCTAGTCTATGCCTTATGGTCTAATAGACTTACCACAAAGAGATCTATTGGAACTTCACCTTATCAGATTGTTTATGGAATGGATGCAATTTTCCCCTCTTCCTTTGGTGTACCAGTCATGAAGATCATTCAGGAATCACAGGTCGAAACAAATGATATTCAACGAAGAATTAATGAAACCACACGTCTCCAGCAAACAAGGGAAGAAGTTTATGAAAGATCACAAGTTTTACATAATAAAATCAAAAGGATCTTTGACAAAAGGATTAAAGAAGATGATTTTTTCATTGGAGATCAAGTTTTGAGATGGGATTCACGGAGAGAGGATAAAGGAAAACATGGAAAGTTTGACTTTCTATGGCAAGGAAATTATGTGATATATGGTTATAGAGGTAACAATTCTTTTTTCATCAAAAATTTGGATGGAACTGAACTTCAAGAAGGACCAGTGAATGGTAGGATGTTGAAACACTACCATTCTTCTGAGTCAGTCACCGGTTAGACTCATTGATTTTTATCATTATAAATATTCATTGCAAGTGTGTAGATTGGATTGGAGATTTTATCTACAAAGTTGAAGCCCGAAGAGAAGGCCCTAAGCTTTGCAATATAAAATATCATAAATATGAATTGTTGTAGAAATCAGAAGGAAATTACAGTATCACCAAGGTTAAAGTTGAAGGCTATTGATCTTAGAGTTCTTGACATTCCACCAGGAAACCATCCCCAAGTGAAGCCGATGTTAGTAACCTATAAATATAGGATTCATAATTTTGACTTGACTGATGGTAGTCTTGTAAATATGTACAAACTTTGCTTTCTACAAGTTATTTCCCATATTTTGTAAAAAATAAAAAAGAGGGTAAAAAGCCTTAAAAGAAAAATCAAAGAACTTCGAAAAAATAATATACCCCAAAAGAAAAAAGATGAATAAAACATGAAAGTGTGCAAGTCTAAATGCCACTACTTTTACTTTTTGCAGATGATTATGGCAGAGTGTCAATAAATGCCATAATCCATGATGAGTTGAAAAATTTAATCTTGACTTATCATGTTTCAATTTACTTGTTTTAGATAGAGAATAAAGAGTTGTTAGACAGTTTAATCCTGACAATTCAGTAGCTAGGTAGAAAATAAAAGAATCCAACAAATTAATTTGGATTCTTGGATGAAATAAGTGTAGAATTAGATAGTTTACTGCTTTCAAAAAGAATAAAATGTTGTAAGGTTTCTAGCTCAAATGCACTTGATTAAAATAGAAGAAAAAATGTTAGAAGATATGACTGGGTAGATAAAAGAAGGTAGGAAAAATCATTGTAAATATCTTTCACCAGGCTATAAATAACTAATCTTCCCTCCCCATAGCAATTTGATATTCTAGACTATCAGTCAAAGAGGCTCAAGGCATTTCCTTGATTTCTGTTGGGACTGGACCCAAGGCTCAAAGACTGATTAGTTGAAAATGTTAAGTTTCTATATTAATCCTAGAAATTTTCATCATTTACCCCTTCATGCACTCATCGCCATTTTACTTCATAAGTAAGAACTCTTTTCCTACTTAAATGTTACATAAAGACCCATTTAATTAACTTCCCCCATTTTACAAGGCATAAAACCCTCAAAAAAACATGATATACTAAGTAAAAGTGAATGAGTTATGAAAATAAAGCTTTACTCTAATTTTCACTTTTCTTAGTTTTATTTATGAATTTTTGAGTATTTATTGTCCCTTTTCATATTAACACTTAACATATTTTATTAACTCCCTATCAAATATCCTAGTCCTATTAATATAACTCCCTTTTATTTTAATATCCCAAAAAAAACCCCCTTATTATATGCTTTTATGTCAAAGATATTAATCACATGTTGAAGTAACATCCCGAAATTACCCCTTTGACATAAAACTACCCATAAAAATATACCCCTTTCCCCTATGGTTATTAGACCCATCCACTGTCTAAAACTATATAATAAAGTTAAAATAATACAAAATGCGCATTTTATTTACATTATGTGTATTTAAAACAACGCATAAAAAATACTTACATCATTATTCCCTTTCCCAATTACCCTTAACCCAAAGTTAAAAGCCTAAGCTTATTTTGCCTTAAGCCTTTCCCTTTCATAATATGTGAAACCTCATGTTTCATATAAAGTTTGAACCTTGTTTAAACCTTTATTAGACCCGCCACATTCTATACAAAAACTCATTTTATATATTAGAAACTATTATCCATTCCATTTTCGCACTGCCCTCGGGTTCAACCTCAACTGTCCGATAATCCTAATCTCTTTAATTTTATGATTCTAATTAAACGCGACAACCAAACTTCATGCCCCACCATTCCCATCGCGTTAATTATTAACCGTCGATCATCCCTATCAAAATCAACGGATGATAATGAACTCAGGCCCACTTTTCCTTGTCCCGCAGTTTCCCGATGCATCTCAGTCGTTCACATCACGGAGTCAGATCCGAAGGTGCGGATCTCATATCGCACAGCAAAAGTGATTGGGCAAAGTTTGTAAAAAATAATGCGATAAAAGCTGTTTCATGAAACCACCATCCGCTACGTGTCTTATTTCTACTGGATCGCATTCCAAAAGTGAAAAATCGTTTACCGCCCAGGAGCAATGCAATAAACACTAATGGTTTCGCCTTCAATACAAAAACCACTCTCGCCATTAATTTTGACCAGTAATAAATGTTATGTATATTGATAAAACTTAAGGTTTCAACCTTAGTTTTTATTATTTTCATACCTTTGTGCCTTCATCCTTTGAGAAATCACTCACAGACACCATTGCAGAGCCTTTTACGAACCATTTTGTCGTTCTAAAGCCATTTGCCCTCTGAAATTCACCACCGAACACTCTTTGCGCCTTCTACCAAGCAAATGCGACCAGTTTGAAGACTGGTACAATCCTGAAAACCTCCTCGACCACCATTATACCTTTAAAAAGGTATTTCTCTTAATTTCAAAACCCGCATTTGATAAATTCAAAGAAAATTGAAACCAGTCACTTGGTGAAATATAAATTTACTAAACTGAAAGTGCCTAAACCTTGAAGAAACAGGGGGAACCCTGTCAAAATTTTCCCAGAATTTTCCTTCTCCTCCATATTCATTTTTTCAATATTTTCATCCATCTAAAGGAAATTTCCATGGGTGAAATCTATTTTTCCAGTCCTCTGCACATTGTAAACCCTCACCCAGATTGTGAATTTTTCCAAAAGCAGCTTAATTGGCCTTCTATTTCCCAAAAGAAACTAAGTAAAGAGTCTAATCTTGCTCAGTTTTATTCAAAATGACAAAAAAGCAGGTTACTCCTAGGACTGGAGGTCCCAAACCTCTTAAACCTGCGTCCCGCAAGCTTCCAAACCCTAAACCTTCAAAAATCAATAAACTTACTCGTGCCCTAACTGCAGATTCCACTGAAGTAGTTAGACCGTTGCAGCCACCTGTCACCTCTGAAGAGAGCAGTCCCTTGATTGATTTAGACTATAGAATTGTTGATGCTACCTTAGAGTTTGATCTACTCGAAGTACATAACTGGTGTCATGAGAAATTTGTGAAGAAAGTGGAAAACGATATACCTGTATGGGACTCCAACTTGCCTAAATATGTGGTTCCCATCACCCATCAAGCTCAAGATTTCATTAGGTTATGTCAGTTACACTATATCCCTGACCAGAGATGTATGGTAAACAAAGATAATGATTTCATGTTTTATATAACTGTTGAAGCCATCAATTATATGCTCCAACTGAGCCATGATCCACAAGTAGTATCATTTTCCATTGAAGATTTAACTCAAATGTATTTAGACTTGGATTTCCCTAGGAATTTTATCATCCTTCAGAACTTCATGACTACTCATGTTAACCTTCCTAAGGTAAATCCACCTTATGACACTTTTGATTTCCTTGAGGGCTCTAGACAAATGATTTCCATGCATTCATTCATTCTAGGCTATGCTAATGATGAGTTTACAGATGCCTCCATTCTAGGTTTCCTCTCTACCTTGTCTCCAGGACAACATCCAGAACTAGTCTTCAACTTTGCCAAACTCATTGCTGATAATATGAATTATCAGGTGACAAAATTACCTAAGGAAGGAGTATTTAGATATTCATCCTATCTGTTACATCTCTCCTTATTTTTTCATGCAGAAAATTTCCCTATTGCATTACAAAAGATGGATGTGGAAGGTAAACCTCTTTCAGTGATATTCTGGACTCCTCTACTCAAGAAAAACAACAGTGAATACAGCTATAAAGACTTCAATGATTTGTTTATTAAACCTGCCATGAATTTGTTGAACAAAGCAGAGCCACTAAGGATTAATGAAGACATCAAAAGAATTTTACAGTTGTCTGAAAACTATAAGGTAGGAGACTAGTATTTGTACGAAAATCACACAGAAATCAGAGTATATGGTGCACTCCTAGCTCCTTACAAATTACCCAAGTTTCTAACTACCAAGATTTTTGCTTTAGAGTACTGGAGACAGATCTTGAATCAGATGTAGTGAATTTCATAGCTTCCAAAAAGAAAGCACAGTTCAAGATAAAAAATCAAATTGGCCCCTTCATCGTCAATAATAGAGATGCTTTGAAAGAGATCTTCAACAAATTATCGGAATTTAAGTTCCAAGAAAGCTTTCACTGGAACTATGATCCTCAAGGTGTTTTAAGTAACCTCAGAGTCAAGTGTAAGTTAACTCCATTCCTCCATGACTCAAAGCCACAAATTGAAAAGTATGCTAATCAGATTGAATGGGTTGCAAACACATTGATTGATGATATTCAGGAAATGCAAACAGATAACATGCAGGGACAACAGATGGATAGTACACAGGTGATTACAGTTGGCAAGCAAGCAGAAGTGTCCAATAAAAGACTCATAAAAGAGGAAAGCTATACAGCAGAGACATTTGCAGAAATTAAATTTAAAAATATTTACAACAAAAGGGAAAAAGTAACTGATGCTGAGAAAGAAAAGATCATAGATATAGATGACAATAATGGTAAGAAAACAGATGATGAAGCCACATTAATTGTAAATAAGACACTTAAAGAAATTCAGAAAGAGCAGGTGCTAACACAGGGAAAAGGAAAAGAAATGGTTGAAACATAGGTAAATGCAAAAGCTCCCTCCTCTTCTAGAGCAGCAGAAGAAATGGATTCTGACATCTATAAAAAGTTCAAGCAGATCAGAGAAAGGAATGAGGAAATTAAGAATGAAGTTTATTCTAAATTCCTTAAAGAAAAGCCAGGAAACAAAGACAGATTACTCACTGCATTTGATTACTCCACCAACAAAATGATCATGTTATTTCTGAAACCCACAGTTGATGATCCTAAGTCAATTGCTGATTATACAAAGACAAAGGTAGAGGTGGACACTGATACAATTCATGAATTAAATCAGATTGAGTTCCACATAAGCACAATTGAAATGCTATATTCAAAGGTAATTAACAAAACCATGAGTGCTACCATGGTTCAAAAGACTGTATCTAATTTACAAACTCAAATGAAATTAGATAAAGCATCTCTACATGCTAATGATTTGAGGATTAAGTCCTTAGAAGATTTGATGATAGAAACTAGAGTGGTTCCCTCTAATACTGAAGTTGCTAAGACATTGATAAGGAAAAAGAATGAAGATATTGTTGCCTTGAGAAAACAACTTAAACTTCCACAGAGTGAGCACCCATAGGCTAAAGAAATTCTTCAGGAGAAAACAAAAAAGGATGAAACTATGCAGCTAGTTTTAAAGATGACAACTCAGATCAAAGAAATGGAAAATCAGATAGAAACTCTAATGAAGGGAAATGAAACATTGAAAAAAGCACAGGAAACCTCCATTCCTACAGTCATCCCAACGGTGACTACTGCTATCCCTTCCACATTGGCAGAACATTTAGCACCAGAAGGAGTATTGGCAACTGCAGTGTCAATTACATCTAAATATATTTCTGCCACTTCATCATCTACATCACAAGTAAATCAAACAGGTGAAACAGTTGACATAGTAAAGGCCATGGAAGAAATGTCCCTAAAGAATAATGAGATAATCAACTTGAAAAGCACCATTCAAACTCTTGAAACATCAAATAGAAATACATTGATTACTTGCAAGGAACATGAACAAAGAGCAAACAGACTTGAGGAGAAGGTAAAGATTTTGCAGCAACAGGTCAATCTCAGTGAACAGGTATCATATATCAAGAACTATATTTGGAACAATATAATTCAAAGCATACATTTGCAGTGGCCTTCAATCCAAATCATTTATGAGCAAAGAGATCTACTCAAGGCAGCCCAAGTATAAATTCAGAAAACCAAAGAAGAACTGGCTGACAAACCTTCTCAAGATTTGAAACTTATTACATTTTTCAACAGCAAAAATAGAGATGAGCTTGAAGGGTTGAAAATTCAAGATAGGACTGAAAGCATACTACAAATCAAGAAAGTCCAAAACAAAAGGAATATAATGAGCAATTTGGAGGAGAGATGTAAATACATGAACTTGTCAATCACAAGGTTTTTGGCCAAATACACAATACTAACACAAGCAGGCCTTCCAGACATTCGTGCCTTAAATGAAAAGTTAATGGTTCATACAAAGTATGACAAGAAAATAAGAGCATATGCCAAAGAACAGGTAAAAAAGCCTTTGCAACAATGTTCCCCAACCGACAAAGTTATTTTGGAGTATTTTGAAAACATATTTTTTTCTACAAAATGAGATTAAACACATTTTCATTGTCAAGCCCAACTTTGCAAAGCACACTGAGGTTGATGAGAGCTAAAGGAAATTGAAGAACATGAAAATTGCCAGTGCAGAACAATGGCAGGAATTCACTGATTTGATATAAAGGTGTGAAAACAAAGCAGAACATTACTGTTACCTAAAGGTAAAAATCAGATTGAAAGTGTATCAGGGTAATGATCAGAGTCAAAGAGTAACAGTCAAAACAATTTTTACTGCAGGTTATTCCTCATTTTACAGCATTCAAGCAGTAAGAAAACAACGTAAAGAGTATTCAGAGTATAAAGTATAGGATAAAGAGTTTATGATAAGTTATCTTACAGAAATATTTTTCCAAGTGCCAGCAATTATTTCCAGCAAGACAACAAATCAGTTAGATAAAATACTTAGTTCTATTTTTTCTTAAATAAAAGGACAGATTGCCAGTTTGTTTGGCAGTTGTCCCTCTTGTGATGTAATAAATCTTTATTTTTGCCTAGAGATATTCCTACATATCTCTCAGATATTTTGTAGTAAACTATTGTATAAATAGTTGATATTTCAAAGTATTTTGGGTGGAATAAAATTTTTCAAGACTACTATAGACATTTTTGTTGAATACATTGGAGTTTGTGTGAGTTGATTTGTAAAGCAGCAGACTAGAACTAAGTAAAACAGACATCATAACTCAGTATTCTTGTGTTGATCAGATAAGTCAAGTATTTTCCTGTTTTCACTGTTTATATTTCTAAGTTCCATACATACATTTATATGTTTTCTGTCTTAAATGATTAACTAGGAGGGTTAATACATGATTAGTGTAAAAAGCTCCCCGCTTTTTACTAGTTATTCATTGATATGTTTTTTGCTGATATCCGGATTAAGAATCCTTAGCTACTCTTAGTCCCTTTTGACCCCTTTCTTTCATCTTCTTTTCTATAACTTAAGGATCCTTCATTTCCCTTCTGTTCAAATTTCACCCCTTTCACCAAAAAAGCCTATTGCAAACCATTTGAAGGTCATCTACCCTACCCTTAGTACATTTGTTCTTTTGACCTTATTTCCTAGCTCAGCTTGCCAAGAAATTGACTCCATAGCCCAATGGTCTGGTATATCCCTCTGTGGTTTACCTTGAAGTACCTTTTATTCGCACCAAACATTCAAAACAAACCAATTGTCCAATCATACCTAGCCTAAAATCTTATAACAAAATCAAGTTAAAACTTGAGGAGAGAACCCTCTCCGGAATTTAGGAAGAGTAGATCCTGAATTTCAAAAGAGGTTCTTGGTTACCCCTAGTTTTCTTCAACTATAAATCCTCATCCCACAACCTGAGAATTACTTGGGTGATAACATACTGGCGACTCCACTAGGGAATTAACCACACTCCAGTTTTAAGTTTAATCTTAGAGGAATATTTTTAAAACATATCTTTTCTACTTTAAGGTAAAGTTTAAAGGTTGTGGGTATTTATACAATAATCATTCTGGCTCCCAAGAAAGTATATTATACTAGATCCAACCCTGATCCCAACCCTGCAGATATAGTAGACAATCTGAACCAGATAGGAAAAAAGAAAAAACAGATTGTTAGTTTAGAAACTGAAGTACCCCTGAGAAAGGTTAATTCCTTACCCAAATAATTAGTAAGCTTATCAGATACATATTTTGATTTCAAGTTTGAAAATTCATTATTTAGAAACAAATCTGAAACTAATTTAAAGGAAAATTTTATAGATCTTGTTTTTACTTCTTTTTTGAATGAGAAACAAAAGGTTATTTCAGCATCAATAAAATAAGACAAAACTGAAATTCAAAGTCCAGTAGAAAGGGTAAATGTTACACGAATTAAAGACGTTGATGAGGCTATTAAATTAGCCAATTTTTTGTCTCAATTTAAACCTCCAATTTCTCAACTATACACCACAGTTTTTCCAGCAGCAGATTCGACTCTGTATGCTGCCACTTCATTTATAGACTCCACTATCAGTTCACCCCTAGAACCTGTTAGTCTTGAGTTGCCTGTGCAGCCTAGGATTATATATTCATCCTACCCTCAATCCACTGCAAGTTCATCTACAGAACCATTCATTCCTGAGTTGCTTGAGCAACTTAGGATAGTATTTCCATCATCTACTCAGTCCACTACATCCACCACCACTGCATCCACTAGCTTCATAAGCACTTCATCTATATTTCCTAGCCATACTACTTATTCTTCATCCCCTTTTCCAAGCTATTCAAGTACAGCCTTCAGCACATCTACTGTTATAACCAGCACTATCCCTGCCACTACTACTGTACCTCCTAGTTTAGCAAAAATCCAAGCCATGGCAGCCAGATATGCTCCCTTGGTTTTACCTCAAAACCTCCATGACATGCCCCAAAATTACCAAAAGGATATCCCATTATTTGATAATTTTTCACAAATCATTGCACAACAACATATCATCAGAATGAATGATTTTTGGGAAATTTATAAGATAGATGAATCTCATGTCCGAATGAGGTTGTTTGCACAAAGCTTAACTTGAGAAGTAAAAACATGGTTTAGAAGTTTAGGTGCTGGTAGTATAGAAGACTTAGCTGCATTTCATAGATCTTTCCTAAGTAAATGGGAAAAGTAGAAGAATCCCCTACAAATATTATCCAAGCTTGATGCTGTTAAAAGAGCTCCTGATGAGTCTGTCTAAGATTTTTGCACTAGATACAACAGTGTCTACAATTCTATTCCTGCAGATCTTAAACCCACTCCATATTCCGTGCTACTCAAATTCCCTGATTGTTTTGATGTAGACATGGCCTACCAACTTAGAGAAAGAGATGCAGAGACCCTAGAACAAATGTAACTGAACACTGTAGGTGTAGAGATCAATATCCTTGCCAAAAAAGCCAGACTTAGAAATGAGAGGATGGTCACCATCAAAAAAGAGAATTAAAGATTAGATGGTAAATTTGATTCTATTAACAAAACTTTAGAAAAATTAGTTGAGAGATTAGACCACATTGAGAGGAAACCACAATGGGATAACCAATCCCAAATCAGAAATCCTAACTACAAAAAAAACAACAATCCTGGGAAAGGTAAGGAACCTTCCCCAGATCAAAACATTAGGCCCCCATTTCAAGAGAAATTTGCTAAAAGTTCTCAAAACAATGTTGAGGATGAGGAAGACATCAACATAGTTATGGGCATAGATGAAGAAAATACAATTTTCCTCACACAGGAGGATCAAGAACTCTTTGAGCTACAACAGTTCAAAGTAGAATCTGATGAATCCTTTGACTATAAGCAAGGTTATGACTTCGCAATCAATGAAATTTACAGCCAATATAACCTTAGGAGCAAGAAAACACATGAGCTTTCTACTAAAAACAATGCTCCAAATCAACAAAATCAAAACAGAAAGAATGTAGAGACTCCCAAAACAAAAATTCTGCAAATTCTTCCAAGAGAGAATAAGAAAAATTCAAACCCACCCAGTCCTAAAAAATAGTCTAGTCCAAAGATTGTAGATATCACTGATGAGGTGGCTCAATCCTCCAAAGATGCCCAAAAGGATAATACTTCCAAGGCCACTGATTCAGCAAAAACAAAAGTTACTGATCCCAAAATGAATTCAGCTGACCCAAAATCATCAAATCCTAAATCTTCTGCTGAAAATTCCAGATCTGAAAAAGCATCTGGTGCCACTCAAACTGTTCCTGAAAAAATAATTAAAGAGAATAGAAATCAGGAAACTCAAACAAAAGATAAAAGGAAATCTCAAGCTAAATGTAAAACTGCTGAAACTCAAGAAAAATCATCCCAAACAATAGCCCCAAAAGATGAATTAATTCAAGCTATCAAATCTCAGTCAACATTTAATATTCAATCTGAAATATCTAAGTTAAAGATAGCCATTCCCTTAACTGAATTGGCTAAAAGTGACTTGTATAGATCTATTATTACTGAAACATTGAATGTAAATTAAAATGAGGATACAATTAATATGAGTGATGATAGACCTGAATTAATCTTTGGTCCAAATGTAGATGGTAAGCATTCAGATGGGTCAGTCCCTCCATTTTACTTAAGTCTTACTATCCATGATCAGATATTACATAATGAAATGCTAGATATTTGAGCCTCCCATAATCTAATGCCCAAAGCAATAATGGAAACTTTAAATCTAGAAATAACCCAGCCATACAAAGATTTATTCTCTTTTGATTCAAGTAAAGTTCAATGCATAGGATTGATTAAGGATTTATGTGTGAACTTGGTCCAATATCTTGGTAAAAGCATGATCATGGATGTTGTGGTAGCTGATATCCCGCCAAAGTATGGCATGCTTCTTTCTCACTCATGGGGAGCAAAGTTGCAGGGATCTCTACAACTTGACATGATTTATGCCACTATCTCGGAATTTGGACAACCCAAAAATCTTTACAGAGAAACCTTAATGAAGTTTATGATCAACAGTGCTAAAAGACCTACAAATTACCCAATTTATTCAACTCCCACTGATCTTGACTCCTTTATTCTTTGTAACTTTGATCATAATAATATCCAAACTGAACTCACTAATATAAAGCCTAAAATAATGGATGATTACATTGGTCATGAAGCTTTATGGCATTTAGATTTTGATGGTTCAGTAAATAAATCAGGAGCTGGAGTTGGTGTATGGATAACCAATATTTAAACTAGCCATTCCCAAGGGCGTGCCTTTAGATTGAATTTCAAATGTACCAATAATATGGCTGAATATGAGGCTTTAATCTTAGGTCTTCAAATCATTAGAAAATTGGGAGGTCAAAGAATATTGATCATGGGAGATTCATAGTTAGTTATCAAACAAATAAACATAGAATACTCTGTTCACAATCCTAGATTGGCCAGATACAGGGACACAACAAAATATTTGGTTGAAGATTTGTTAGAAAGCAAGTTTGCCATTATTCCTAGAAAACAGAATTTACAAGCTCATTGTTTAGCAATCTTTGCTAGCACTTGTAATCTTCCATTTTCATCAATAGAAAAATACACTAATGAAATCAAACGCAGACCTATTGTCCCAGATAATGTAAAATACTGGAAAATTCTCTCGGAAGATGAACAGATCTATCACTTTTTGAACAATGAAGGAGAGTTTCATATTTGCCAAATTGATAATGATTGTAATATAGATTCAATTTTTTGTCAAATAGATGATTTATATGTACGTAATTTTGATAGACCTACTATATTTACTCAGAGTGACATAAATGACTTAGAAAAAGTAGATATAGAGGAAATGATTGAAGATGAACCAGATTTGATAGATTTAAAACATAATATTTTACCCAGAGGTTTGACTCCTTTAGAAAACCTGTTTGATTCCAATGATGTGCTCAAAAGGTCAAAAACGGAACCAGTCAGGTCAGATATTGAAGAATATAACATAGGAACAAATGAAAAACCAAAAACAATCAAAATGTCAAAATCCTTACCATCAGAAGAAAAGGTTAAATATATAGAAATTTTGAAAGAATACCAGGATGTTTTTGCATGGGGTTACGAAGATCTAAAAACTTATAACAAAGACATAATTCAGCATAAGATTCCTTTGAAAGAAAATCAAAAACCTTTTCAACAAAAATTAAGAAGGATTAATCCAATTTTTTTACCTTTAATCGAAAAAGAGGTTAAAAGAATGTTTGATGCATAAATAATTTCACCAGTCAGGTATTCTGATTGGGTTTCTAATTTAGTGCCCACCTGAAAGAAAACAAGAGAAATTCAACTGTGTATAGACTTTAGAAATCTCAATAAAGCTTCTTTGAAAGACAATTACCCCTTGCCTAAAATGGACCATATTTTGCAGAGGGTGGCAGGTTCTTCAAGAATTTCTTTACTAGATGGTTTCTCTGGTTATAATCAAATTCTAGTTCATAAATATGATCAAACTAAAACTGCGTTTACCACTCCTTGGGGCACTTTCATGTATGTGAAAATGCCTTTTGGATTAAAAAATGTAGGAGCTACATTTCAAAGAGCCATGGATATTGCCTTTGCTAATGAAATCCATGAATTTTTAGTTATCTATCTTGATGATATTACTGTTTTTTCAAAAACAAATGATGAACACTTAGATCACTTGAGACAAGTATTTATCAAGTGTAGAAAATATGGTATATCCTTAAACCCTAAAAAGACTCTTTTCGGACTAGAAGAAGGAAAACTGTTAGGACACATTATCTCCAAGGAAGGGATTAGAATAGACCTTGCAAGAATTGAAGCTATTTTGAACATTCAACCACCAAGGAACATAAAGGAACTTCAAGCATTCTTGGGTAAAATCAATTTTTTAAGATTTATCTCTAACTTGGCTAATATCATAAAAGAACTCAATAATATGCTTAAAAAGGACTCTGCAATAAAATGGAATATTAAAGCTAAACAATCTTTCGAATCCATTAAACAGGCCTTAATAAAAGCACCAGTCTTAATCAGCCCAGATTATACAAAGGATTTCATAATCTTTTCATTTGCCTCAGAACATACCATAGCTACAATTCTTCTACAGAAAAACAATCAAGGTTTTGAACAACCAATTGCATTTTTTAATAAAGCCCTTAGAGATGCACCCCTGAAATACAATATAATGGAAAAACAAGCTTTAGCCTTGGTTAAAGCCATAAAATATTTCAGAGTTTACATACTTCATTCCCACGTCATTGCATATGACCCTAATGCAGTAGTCAAGGATATTCTTACACAAGATGGACCTGATGGTAGGAGAGGAAAGTGGATTGCCACTATCCTTGAAAATGATCTGGAAATAAAACCAACAAATCTCATTGAAGGATAGGGTTTAGCCAGATTGATGGCTAAATCTAATTGTAATTCTTTAGATATAAATTTCATTGCACAAATAGATGACCAGGAGGAGATGGCGACTCCATTGATCAGTGAAGCCTATCTAGACTCACCATGGTTCTCTAATATTATCTTTGTACTTACACATTTACAAGCTCCCCCTGGGTTAACTAAAACCAAAGCCAGATTCATCAAACAAAAAGCAATTAGGTTTTGTATATTAAATAGTGCATTTTATTGGAAAGAAAGTAGTGGGATTTTACTAAATTGTTAATTAAAATCAGAGGCTGACAAAATTATCGAGGAATTTCATGTAGGTGACTGTGGAGGCCACTTATACTGGAAGAGTACAACAAACAAAATACTCAGAGAAGGCTTTTACTGGCCAACTTTATTTTCTAATGTCAAAAAATATTACCTCCCATCACAAATGCTAGATTTTTGAAGGGAAAAGGAAACTATTGCCCTTACCTCTTAAGCCTATTTCTACTGACAAGCCATTTCAACAATGGGGGTTAGACTTCATTGGTGAAATCCACCCTCCATATTTAGGCCAACATAAATGGCTTTTAACTGCTACAGATTATTTTACCAAGTGGATAGAATTTGTCCCCACTAGGAAAGCCACTGATTCAGTTATAATCTCATTTATAGAAAGTAATATTTTGTCAAGATTTGGATGCCCACATAATATTATTACTGACAATGCAGCTGCATTCAAATCCAAGAAAATGATTTCTTTCTGTCATAAATACCACATTACCTTAGAACATTCCATTTCTTATTATCCACAGGGTAATGGTTTAGCCGACTCATCAAACAAAATCTTAATCAATATCATTAAAAAATTACTTCAAGAAAACGAGAGTACCTGGAACAAAAAGCTAGTCTTTGCCTTATGGGCTGATAGACTTACCACAAAGAGATCTATTGGAACTTCACCTTATCAGATTGTTTATGGAATGGATGTAATTTTCCCCACTTCCTTCGGTGTACCAGTCATGAAGATCATTCAGGAATCACAAGTCGAAACAAATGATATTCAATGAAGAATTAATGAAACCATATATCTCCAGCAAACAAGGGAAGAAGTTTATGAAAGATCACAAGTTTTACATGATAAAATCAAAAGGATCTTTGACAAAAGGATTAAAGAAGATGATTTTTTCATTGGAAATCAAGTTTTGAGATGGGATTCACGGAGAGAGGATAAAGGCAAACATGGAAAGTTTGACTTTCTATGGCAAGGACCTTATGTGATATATGGTTATAGAGGTAACAATTCTTTTTTCATCAAAAATTTGGATGAAACTGAACTTCAAGAAGGACCAGTGAATGGTAGGATGCTGAAACACTACTATTCTTCTGAGTCAGTCACCAGTTAGACTCACTGATTTTTATCATTGTAAATATTCATTGCAAGTGTGTAGATTGGATTGGAGATTTTATCTACAAAGTTGAAGCCTGAAGAGAAGGCCCTAAGATTTGCGGTATAAAATATCATAAATATGAATTGTTGCAGAAATCAGAAGGAAATTATAGGATCACCAAAGTTAAAGTTGAAGGGTACTGATCTTAGAGTTCTTGACATTCCACCAGGAAATGCCATCCCCAAGTGAAGCCGATGTTAGTAACCTATAAATATATGATTCATAATTTTGACTTGACTGATGGTAGTCTTGTAAATATGTACAAACTTTTCTTTCTGCAAGTTATTTCCCATATTTTGTAAAAAATAAAAAATCAAAAATAAAAAAGAGGGTAAAAAGTCCTAAAATAAAAATCAAAGGACTTAGAAAAAATAATATACCCCAAAAGAAAAAATATGAATAAAACATGAAAGTGTGCAAATCTAATTGCCACTACTTTTACTTTTTGCAGATGATTATGGCAGAGTGTCAATAACTGCCAGAATCCATGATGAGTTGAACAATTTAATCTTGACTTATCATGTTTCAAATTGCTTGTTTTAGATAGAGAATAAAGAGTTGTCAAACAGTTTAATCCTGACAATTCAGTAGTTGGGTAGAGAATAAAAGAATCCAACAGTTTAATTTCGATTCTTGGATGAAATAAGTGTATAATTATATAGTTTACTGCTTTCAAAAAGAATAAAATGTTGTAAGGTTGCTAGCTCAAATGCACTTCATTAAAATAGAAGAAAAAATGTTAGAAGATATGACTAGGTAGGTAAAAGAAGGTGGGAAACATCATTGTAAATATCTTTCACCAGGCTATAAATAACTAATCTTCCCTCCCCATAGCAATTTGATATTCTAGACTATCAGACAAAGAGGCTCAAGGCATTTCCTTGACTTCTGTTGGAACCGGAACCAAGGCTCAAAGACTGATTAGTTGAAAATGTTAAGTTTCTATATTAATCCCAGAAATTTTCATCATTTACCCTTTCATGCACTCATCACCATTTTACTTCATAAGTAAAAACTCTTTTCCTACTTAAATGTTACATAAAGGCCCATTTAATTAACTTCCCCCATTTTACAATGCATAAAACCCTAAAAAAACATGATATACTAAGTAAAAGGGAACGAATTATGAAAATAAAGCTTTACTCTAATTTTCACTTTCCTTATTTTTATTTATGAATTTTTGAGTATTCATTGTCCCTTTTCATATTAACATTTAACATATTTTATTAACTCCCTATCAAATATCCTAGTCCTATTCATATAACTCCCTTTTATTTTAATATCCCCAAAAAACCCCCTTATTATATGCTTTTACGTCAAAGATATTAATCACATGTTGAAGTAACATCCCGAAATTGCCCCTTTGACATAAAACTACCCATACAAATATACCCCTTTCCCCTATGGTTATTAGACCCCTCCGCTGTCTAAAACTATATAATAAAGTTAAAATAATACAAAAGGCGCATTTTATTTACATTATGTGTATTTAAAATAGCGCACAAAATTACTTACATCATTATTCCCTTTCCCGATTACCCTTAACCCAATGTTAAAAGCCTAAGCTTATTTTTCCTTAAGCCTTTTCCCTTTCATAATATGTGAAACCTCATGTTTCATATAAATTTTGAACCTTGGTTAAACCTTTATTAGACCCGCCACATTCCATACAAAAAATCATTTTATATATTAGAAACCCATTATCCATTCCATTTTCGCAGCATCCTCAGGTTCAACCTCAACCGTCCGATCATCCTAATCTCTTTAATCCTACGATTCTAATTAAACGCGACAACCAACCTTCATGCCCCACCATTCCCATCGCATTAATTATTAAGTCATTGATCATCCCTATCAAAATCAACGGATGATAATGAACTCGGGTCCCACTTTTCCTTGTCTCGTAGTGTCCCAATGCATCTCAGCCGTTCGCATCACAGAGTCAGATCTGACGATGCGGATCTCATATTGCACAGCAAAAGTGATCGAGCAAAGTTTGTAAAAAATAATGTGATAAAAGTTGTTTCATGAAACCACCATCCGCTATGTGTCTCATTTCTACTGGATCGCATTCCAAAAGTGAAAAACCGTTTACCGCCCAGGAGTAATGCGATAACCACTAATGGTTTCACCTTCAATACAAAAACCACTCCTGCCATTAATTTTGACCTATAATAAATGTTATGTATATTGATAAAACTTAAGGTTTCAACCTTAGTTTTTATTATTTGCATACCTTTGTGCCTTCATCCTTTGAGAAATCACTCACATACACCATTGCAGAGCCTTTTGCGAACCAGTTTGTCGTTCTGAAGCCATTTCCCCTATGAAATTCACCGCCGAACACTTTCCGCGCCTTCTACCAAGCAAATGCGACCAGTTTGAAGACTGGTACAATCCTGAAAACCTCCTCAACCACCATTATACCTTTAAAAAGGTATTTCTCTGAATTTCAAAACCCGCATTTCATAAATTCAAAAGAAAATTGAAACCAGTCACTTTGTGAAACATAAATTTCCTAAACTGAAAGTGCCTAAACCTTGAAGAAACAGGGGGAACCCTGTCAAAATTTTCCCATAATTTGCCTTCTCCTCCATATTCAGTTTTTCAGTATTTTCATCCATCTAAAGGCAATTTCCACGGTTGAAATCTATTTTTCCATTCCTCTACACATTGTAAACCCTCGCCCAGATTCTGAATTTTTCCAAAAGCAGCTTAATTGGCCTTCTATTTTCCAAAATAAACTAAGAAAATAGTCTAATCTTGCTCAGTTTTATTCAAAATGACAAAAAAGCAGGATACTCCTAGGATTGGAGGTCCCAAACCTCAGAAGCCTGCCTCCCACAAGCTTCCAAGCCCTAAAACTTCAAAAATCAATAAACCTACTCCTGCCCTAACTGTAGATTCCACTGAAGTAGTTAGAGCATTGCAGCCACCTGTTACCTCTGAAGAGAGCAGTCCCTTGATTGATTTAGACTATAGAATTTCTTATGCTACCTTAGAGTTCGATCTACTAGAAGTACATAACTGGTGTCATGAGAAATTTGTGAAGAAAGTGGAAAATGATATACCTGTATGGGACTCCAACTTTCCTAAATATGTGGTTTCCATCACCCATCAAGCTCAAGATTTCATTAGGTTATGTCAGTTACAATATATCCCTGACTAGATATGTATGGTAAACAAAGATAATGAGTTCATGTTTTATATAACTGCTGAAGCCATCAATGATATGCTCCAACTGAGCCATGATCCATGAGCAGTATCATTTTCCATTGAAGATTTAACTCAAATATATTTAGACTTGGATTTCCCTATGAAGTTTATGATCCTTCAGAACTTCATGCCTACTCATGTTAACCTTCCTAAGGTAAATCTACCTTATGACACTTTTGATTTCCCTGAGGGCTCTAGACAAATCATTTCCATGCTTTCATTCATTCTAGGCTATGCTAATGATGAGTTTACAGATGCCTCCATTCTAGGTTTCCTCTCATTGCCAAACTCATTGCTGATAATATGCATTATCAGTTGACAAAATTACCTGAGGAAGGAGTATTCAGATATTCATCCTATCTGTTACATCTCTTCCTATTTTTTCAGGAAGAAAATTTCCCTATTGCATTACAAAAGATGGATGTGGAAGGTAAACCTCTTTTAGTGATATTCTGGACTTATCTACTCAGAAAAAACAACAGTGAATACAGCTATAAAGACTTTAATGATTTTTTTATTAAAACTTCAATGAATTTGTTGAACAAAGTAGAGCCACCAAGGATCAATGAAGACATCAAAAGAATTTTATAGTTGTCTGAAAACTGTAAGGTAGGAAACTGGTATTTGTACGAAAATCACACAGAAATCAGAGTATATGGTGCACTCCTAGCTCCTTACAAATTACCCAAGTTTCTAACTACCAGGATTTTTGCTTTATAGTACTTGAGACAGATCTTGAATGCAAATGTAGTGAATTTCATATCTTCCAAAAAGAAAGCACAGTTCAAGATAAAAAATCAAATTGGCCCCTTCATAGTCAATAACAGAGATGCTTTGAAAGAGATCTTCAGCAAATTATCAGAATTTAAGTTCCAAGAGAGCTTTCACTGGAACTATGACCCTCAAGGTGTTTTAAGTAACCTTATAGTCAAGTGTAAGTTAACTCCATTCCTCCATGACTTAAAGCCACAAATTGAAAAGTATGTTAATCAGATTGAATGGGTTGCAAACACATTGATTGATGATATTCAGGAAATGAAAACAGATAACATGCAGGGACAACAGATGGATAGTAGACAGGTGATTATAGTTGGCAAGCAAGTAGAAGTGTCCAATAAAAGACTCATAAAAGAGGAAAGCTATACAGCAGAGACAATTGCAGAAAGTAAATTTAAAAATATTTACAACAAAAGGGAAAAAATAACTGATGTTGAGAAAGAAAAGATCATAGATATAGATGACAATAATGGTCAGCAAACAGATGATGAAGCCACATTTATTGTAAATGATACACTTAAAGAAATTCAGAAAGAGTAGGTGTAAACACAGGGAAAAGGAAAAGAAATGGTTGAAACACAGGTAAATACAGAAACTCCCTCCTCTTCTAGAGCAGCAGAAGAAACAGATTTTGACATCCAAAAAAAGTTCAAGCAGATCAGAGAAAGGAATGAGGAAATTAAGAATGAAGTTAATTCTAAATTCCTTAAAGAAAAGCCAAGAAACAAAGACAGATTACTCACTGCATTTGATTACTCCACCAACAAAATTCTCATGTCATTTATGAGACCCACAGTTGATGATCCTAAGTCAATTGCTGATTATACAAAGACAGAGGTAGAGGTGGACACTGATACAATTCATGAATTAGATCAGATTGAGTTCCACAGAAGCACAACTGAAATGCTATATTCAAAGGTAGTTAACAAAACCATGAGTGCTACCATGCTTCAAAAGACTGTATCTAATTTACAAACTCAAATGAAATTAGATAAAGCATCTCTACATGCTAAGGATTTGAGGATCAAGTCCTTAGAAGATTTGGTGATAGAAACTGGAGTGGCTCCCTCTAATACTGAAGTTGCTAAGACATTGATAAGGCAAAAGAATGAAGATATTGTTGCCTTGAGAAAGCAACTTAAACTTCCACGGAGTGAGCACCCACGAGCTAAAGAAATACTTCAGGAGAAAACAGAAAAGGATGAAACTATGCAGCTAGTTTTAAAGATGACAACTCAGATCAAAGAAATGGTAAATCAGATAGAAACTCTAATGAATCGAAATGAAACATTGAAAAAAGCACAAGAAACCTCCATTCCTACAGTCATCCCAACGGTGACTACTGCTATCCCTTCCACATTGGCAGAACATTTACCACCAAAAGGAGTATTGGCAACTGCAGTGTCAATTACATCTAAAGATATTTCTGCCACTTCATCATCTACATCACAAGTAAATCAAACAGGTAAAACAGTTGACATAGTAAAGGCATAGTAAAGGCCATGGAAGAAATGTCCCTAAAGAATAATGAGATAATCAAATTGAAAAGCACCATTCATACTCTTGAAACATAAAATAGAAATACATTGATTACTTGCAAGGAACATGAACAAAGAGAAAACATACTTGAGGAGCAGGTAAAGATTTTGCAGCAACAGGTCAATCTCAGTGAACAGGTATCATATATCAAGAACTATCTTTGGAACAATATAATTCAAAGCATACATTTGCAGTGGCCTTCAATCCAAATCATTTATGAGCAGAGAGATCTACTCAAGGTAGCCCAAGTAGAAATTCAGAAAACCAAACAAGCACTGGCTGACAAACCTTCTCAAGCTTTGAAACTTATTACATTTTTCAACAGCGAAAACAGAGAGGAGCTTGAAGGGTTGAAAATTCAGGATAGGACTGAAAGCATACTACAAATCAAGAAAGTCCTAAACAAAAGAATATAATGAGCAATTTGGAGGAAAGATGTAAAGACATGAACTTGTCAATCACAAGGTTTTTGGCCAAATACACAATACTAACACAAGCAGGCCTTCCAGACATTCATGCATTAAATGAAAAGTTAATGGTTCAGATAGAGTATGACAAGAAAATAAGAGCATATGCCAAAGAATATGTAAAAAATCCTTTTCCACAAGGTTCCCCAACTGGAAAAGTTATTTTGGAGTATTTTGAGAACTTATTTTTTCTACAAAATGAGATTAAACACATTATCATTGTCAAGCCCAACTTTGCAAAGTATACTGAGGCTGATAAGAGCTACAGGAAATTGAAGAATATGAAAATTCCCAGTGCAGAACAATGGCAGGAATTCACTAATTTGATATAAAGGTGTGCAAACAAAGTAGAACATTACTATTACCTAAAGGTAAAAATCATATTGAAATTGTATCAGGGTAATGATCAGATTCAAAGAGTATCAGTCAAAACAATTTTTACTGCAGGTTATTCCTCATTTTACAACAGTCAAGCAGTAAGAAAACAATGTAAAGAGTATCAGAGTATAAAGTACAGGATGAAGAGTGTATTATAAGTTATCTTCCAGAAATATTTTTCCAAGTGCCAACAATCATTTCCAGCAAAACAACAAATCAGTTAGATAAGATAGTTAGTTCTTTTTTTTCTTAAATAAAAGGACATATTTCCAGTTTGTTTGGCAGATGTCCCTCTTTTGATGTAATAAATCTTTATTTTTGCCTAGAGATATTCCTACATATCTCTCAGATATTTTTTAGTAAATTATTGTATAAAAACTTCATATTTCGAAGTATTTTGGGTGAAATAAAACTTGTCAAGACTGCTACAGACATTTTTGTTGAATACATTGGAGTTTGTGTGAGTCGATTTGTAAAGCAGCAAACTGGAACTAAGTCAAAAAGACATCATAACTTAGGATTCTTGTGATGATCAGATAAGTCAAGTATTTTCCTATTTTCACTGTTTATCTTTCTAAGTTCCATACATACATTTATATGTTTTCTATCTTAAATGATTAACTAGGAAGGTTAATACAATATTAGTGTCAAAAGCTCCCTGTTTTTTACTAGTTATTCATTGATATGTTTTCTGCTGATATCCAGATTAAGAATCCTTAACTACTCTTAGTCCCTTTTGACCCCTTTCTTTCATATTCTTTTCTGTAACTTAAGGATCCTTCATTGCCCTTCTGTTTAGATTTCACCCCTTTCACCAAAAAAGCCTATTCCAAACCCTTTGAAGGTCATCTACCCTGCCTCTAGTACATTTGTTCTTTTGACCTTATTTCCTAGCTCTACTTGCCAAGAAATTGACTCCATAGCCCAATGGTCTAGTATATCCGTCTGTGGTTTACCTTGAAGTACCTTTTATTCCCACCAAACGTTCAAAACAAACCAATTGTCTAATCATACCTAGCCTAAAATCTTATAACAAAATCAAGTTAAAACTTGAGGAGAGATCCCTCTCCAGAATTTAGGAAGGCTAGATCCTAAATTTCAAAAGAGGTTCTTGGTTACCCCTGGTTTTATTCAACTATAAATCCCCATCCCACAACCTGAGAATTACTAGGGTGATAACAACTTCCATTAAAAATAGTTAATTATTTTAATAAAACCTCATATGGGTGGAAATTCCCAAAACGATTTCTAGGTATTTTGGAATATGTGTGTCCAAGTCTCCCTACAAAATTTGAGACTTGGAGAACATCCGATGCTACCATAAATAAAAAATAGAGACCCTGAGGTTGGAGGGACAACCTCCAGTGACTAAGTGGGGGGACTTCAAAACCCTCATTAAGTCATAGTTTTACCCTATTGGGTACGTAGAGGACCAGTGGATCTAGTGGCACTACTTTAGGAAAAATTCGAGTCAAAGCATGCAGGAGTACACCATAGAGTTCAAAAAGATGGCCATAATGTTGGGTATCTCACCAAAGAGTCAAATGTACTCCTCAAGTATTTGGGGAGTCTACACCGCCATCTGCGAGAAAAATTGATGTTGTTCAATCCAATTTAGTGGACGAGGCATATGTGCATGCATAGTACCTAGAGAATATAGGCCTGAAGAGAGCACGATCAAGTGGATTGAAGCAAAAGGAGCAACAAGATACTTCTAAGGAGGGGAAGGAGAAGCAAAATGGGAGAAAATATAAAAAGACGACAACCACACAATAGTAGTGCAAAGACCCAACAACCATTTGAACCACTACAACATTAATAGCCATACATAAGATAAGTGTTGGAAGTTGCATCCAAAGTTAAACCTGAAGTAAAAAAATAAAGACAATAAGAAGAAGAATTCCATGGTCATAGATTTAAGCAACCAAGTTGAAATCAACTTGGACATGGATGAGAAGATTGTTTGTATGTTAGTGCATAAGGAGGTGAGTTTGAGTAGCCTTTAGCAATAGGAAGAGAATTAAATGACCAAGCTCTTCTATATAAAGATACAAGTCAAGAAGACAAAGATTGATGCTCTATTTGGCTCGGGATTGCAGGCAAATCTCATTGCAACAAAGATGGTCAATAAGTTGGGGTTGGGATTTTGTGATCATCAGAGCCCATATCCATTGGGATGGGTAAATAAGGATGCAAAGTTGAAGGTAACAAAATAGTGCAAAATTAGATTTTTCATCAGTGTTGATTTTATTGATGAAGTAAAACTAGAGGCGGTTCCCTGTGATGTATGTGGAGTGGTGTTTGGGAGTCCCACATGTACATGTTCAATGCAATATTCATGCGAAGAGCCAACCAATATTAGCTCATCAAGGATGGAAAATATTTCATCATTAATACACACAAAGGCAAGTCAAAAAATTTGCTAGTAAGTGACAACCAAGCCATGGAATTAATCAATTCCAACAAGAAGTATGTTTTATTTTTTTTAAGAGAAAATCAGTGTTGGAAATATTGAGGGGGGGGGGGTGAATCAATATTTCTTAGAAAATATAAATTTATTAATCTTTTTCATAACATTATTTAATCTTCAGTTATTATTATTATTGTTGAGTAAGAGCAGTAAACAACAATGCAAAATAGAGACAATAGGCACAATATTTTTAGGTGGAAAACTCCCTCTGGGTCAAAAACCACTGAACATTTTTCTAATAAGTTATTTAATCTCTAGCCCCAACTGAAAAGAAAGCTACAACTTTTTAGAACTCTAGAAAATCATTCTTCTCCAACTCCCACTAGAAGGGCACCCTAGCACCCTGGTTTTATCAGTAATCAGTTGAAAGGATGCCCCAACACCCTAGTGAGTCACAACTCACCCTAGAACCACCCTACTACCCTGAAGTATTTAAAGGCCCCAACCTATAGGTGACTTCATTCACCAGCCTAGCACCATCCTACCACCCTAAAAAGACAAAAATAAAATAAAATGTGGACTCCCATACTAGGGAAAATTATCCATGTTACAATAAGATTTTCAATTAATTTCTTGACCAAAATTACTAGAACCTGTACCATTGACTCAACAACCTAAAAACCCTTGACTCAAGTGACTACAAGTCTCATCCCAAGGCTCTTTTGCCTTCTTCAACTCTAGGAAAATTTGGGCTTCTAAATGAGGAACAATAGCCCAATTACAATGATGTACAATATTTATAAATGACACAGATAGACCCAAATGTTGTTAAATTCTTCTACTTCTTTGTCACTCCCTTCTTGTCCTTTCACGTCTTGAATTCTTCTTTAGTACTTCACTGCTTGTTCTTCAATGAGTTCCAACATTGTTCTTGCATTCATTGTAATGGTCAATCCTACAAGAGAAGACGGTCCATACATCCCAACCCAAAAGAAAATTTGAAATAAATCCCAACCTTAATTACTTACCTTTGCCTACAATCACAAGTCAGTTTAATAATAGAAATAATGGTTGTAATAATTCTGCAATGAATACAATAAAAAACCTGGGTTTCCTTGATGTAATGAAGTGTCACCTTTCTTGTTGTACACTATTTCTTGACAATAATGACATATATATATTCATAATAGACCTATCAAGAGATTTAATGTGACATGGAACCTCTTACAACCATTTACAATCATTGGTTTACATCAATATGAATCCCTATTGTAGGTTAAGTTTATAAAACTACAGATTACCTAGTTGAGGGATGGTAATCTTAATTAAAGTGTGATATTGTAGTTTGATGTTGAGTTTTATTTCAAATGAATCACCTCATTGTGTCTATCTGAGACTGCAAGTGTGTCAAGGTTTTTCTTCTATTCGAGATTGCAATTGAAACTGGTTTTTTTTCTTTCTTATAATGTTCCCTTGTCACAATATTGATATAGGTCCGAAGTAGTTCTGAAATCTCACGCTCAATTTGAAATGGTTATGAAATACATACCTTCTATAAGTAGAAAATTTGCATAGATTCAATTGATCTGTAATATGCTAAAACAAAATACTTGAATCTACTCTACAAATTGCGGAAACCAATTATAATCGCATAATCATATGAACAAGAAAGAGAAAGAATTTCAATCGCACAATACAAAGATTTATCTGGGGAAATCCTCAGCTAAAAACCCCACTGTATATTTCATAAGTAAAATAATATGATAACAATACAATGTTTCTCTTAGGCTTGAGAGCTCTCTGCACTATCTCCATCGGTCCCACTGCTTCCTAGCCTGACTCTAGCCAATACTTAGCCAATTCCCTAGCCTTCCAAGCTCCTACTTCATTGGGAAGTTCAATGAGGAATTAGGCCCCTATTTAATGAGGAAACTCCCTAATAATATTTGTTCAGTACATCAAGGCTCTTCCTCTAACTCCATGCACCATCTGTACAATTGGATGATTATACAATTGATTGTACACTTCCTTTTAACTCCAATATCAATTGGGTCTTTCTCAGAACTGACATGCATTAGTTATTTATGAGTGAATTATCATTTATCTGATTGATCACTGCATGTGAATTAAATCCAATTTAATTCACTTGACCTCTCACTAGTTCATCCATCAGTTAGAACTAGTTAAACTGATTTTAACTCTAATTAATTAAGTTAATTAATTACAACTCAAAATAAATTGTAAATGGGCCCCTAAAACTCATAGAACACTCTACATGCCTCCCATTAGACTCTCAACTCGAATTAAATAAGCTAACTAAGTCTTCTAGACTTAGTTAAATCATACAAGCTGTCATGTGATGTGGAATTACAATTTCCTTCTAATTTAATTAAGGGAAAATTAAATTAGAAGCCTCTTCTTGTTGTCATTTTCAATATTTCTTGTTGCAAATTTCAACACTCCCTCTCAACAAGAAAGGAATTCAACTCTATCCCGATCTAGTAACTTTGGAATGTTCTGCATGCAACACCTCTCTCTAATGTCTTGATACTGCAACTTATGAAACTGAAAAGCATCCAAATTGAATCAATTGTGATCAATATGATGCATCTGTCACTAGAGTCTCTAACTGCTACTAGCTACTCCAATTTCTACTGAAAACTATGCATTGTGTCATCTGCATTGATGCCTGTTATCACTCCACCAGATTCCCAAGGCTGAGGAAGGTATCCCAACAAAGGTAACCACAAACCAAGCTTTTGACTTGGTATCTAGCCCTACCAAGTCGGAGAGGGCTCTCTCCACAAAAATCACAGTCAAGAAGGCTGGATTAAAAAAGAATTAGGCTAGCTAATAAGTGTAGAAGGGTTTTATTTGTTTTGATTGGGGTTGGGCTCACTGAATGAGGATTAAGTCAAGGGGACTAGGTCAGGGAAAATGAGATGGAATTGCAGTCCATTTGATGGGGCAAGGTAGGTAGAAGGCTCAACACTTGAAGGTGATTTGGTGAGATGGTTTAAGACTGATGAAGAGCTAGGAAGAGCATAGGAGATGTATTCTTCCTAAACTGAAGAAAATGGACAAATTATGAAAAATTTCCGAAAACAGAGCATGAAAAACATGTATTCTACCTATCAACTTGAAATTTATCATATAATAGACATGAAAAGTTTATGATATTACAAAACATTCATGCAAATTATCACAGAGAAAAAACTATGGAAAACATTCATACCACATTAATCCCAAGGAAATAGCTGTAATTCTTCATTAATTTCTAGGCCAAACTAGTTCTTGATCAATACACTAGCATCCAAACTGATTCCAACCCTTGACTCCTGTGAAGATGTGAGCTAAATAGACCTCAAAACCACCTCCTCTCATCCATAGGGGTCGAATTCATGAGATGAGGGAGATATTACATAAAAATTTTAACTGATAGCTAGAGTGTAGAATGAGAAAAGTGATTCATTCCTATCTCTAATGAACGGATTTGTTACACCTCAACTAGTTGACTCACCTAATTTATTTACCGTAGGTAAAAGTAAAAACATGACATTTACATTCATTTTGACCATTTACATAAGTAAATTCCTCATTTTCTAAAGTAAAAGTCAAACTAGAGTGAAACTTCAAAAATTTCTAAAGACTGTGTAAAAATACATTTTCCTTGTGAAACACACAGCGTCCAGGTAGAAAAATTGACCTTTGTTCAAGGTTGATTTTGAGTGCCTTCTTGGTGTCCAAATCAGCTCCTTGATAGCTAATTGGAAATCCCTTTGAGTCTATTTTCCAAAAATACCTCCATTTTTCAAAATGGTGCTCATTTTCCCTATCAAAAACTTTTTCTCCTAGGATTGGTATACGTGCAGTGACCAGGCAGATTTAGAGGCAGAAACATGAAATTTTTATTTTTTTTTAGCTTTTGATGGACCAGATCTCCTCGAAAAAATTTGAAACTTCACAGGTTTTATGTCCTCATCAATACAAACCTGTTGGTGGTGGCCATTTTTCTTTTAGATTCTTCAAAAAAGAGTGTAGCATCCAAGGTGTTGCGCGTTTAACAATTTTGTTGTGCTTCAGGAAAACGCGCAGCGCCAGTGCAACACCTTTTTGAAAACTACATTTGGAGGCCTTCCCGATGTCCAAATTGGGCCTAGGATAGCTCATCGGAAATATTATTCCATCTACTTTCCAAATATACCTTTTTTTTCTGATTGGAGTTGATTTTCCTTGTCAAAAGTTGATTTTCCCAAGACTGGTCAAAAATTGCAAAATGAGGGTGAATAAATGCAGAGTGATGTTGGAGGAAAATTTTGAAGGCCTTCCTCAACTCCACATTGAGCTCATGATAGCTCATTGGAAATCTCTCTCCGTCAAGTTATTATTTGACTCATCAAGAAGGTCATTTGGACACTCCAACTATGAGAAAACGTGATTGTACCAAGGTCACTCCAGAAGTGCAACAACTCTCCCTAGCACCTGTATTTTTAAAATTCCTCTAAAAACATGAAATCTGTGTAAAAATTGAAGGATTTTTTTATTCCTTGTCCTATGATGGACAAAAACCTCTTTGACATTTTTCAAATTCATCTTTTTTTGGTCAGAAATACAGTTTGAATAAAAAATGACCCTATGAGTGGAAAATGACTTGACTCTTGGAATGACTTCTCAAAAAATGATGGAGACATGTTGTTTATGAGCTGAAATGACCTCATAATTATTGATATGACCTACCTTATGGCTCCTTTGCTCAAATGTCTCGTTTCCATAACAAACCCTAACTGAGTGGGAGAGAAAATTAGGGTTTAGTGCTTGTGAACAATGATGACTTGGGCACCTTTGGGAAAAGACAACTCCCTTTGACATTTGATCAATTGATGAACTAAAAAATATTTCACTTTGACATTTCATGTGTTGGTATGTGGAACCTTGGTTTGGTAGCTTAGGAACCTTGTACTTATTACATTTGAAAGACATAAAATTATATAATGAAATTAAAAATTATTACATTGTGAAATCCAAATTACATGTTGAAATGAGAATTTTTCTTTATAAGTCATCTTCACATGGCGAAGAGAAGTTTATTGGATCACCCTCTACTTTCTAGTCTTTATGCAATGGAATGGAGTTTTATTTAATCATGGAAACCCTAATGACCCAGTGAAACCTTGAAAAACCCTAAAAAACCTAATGAGACCTTGAAGGATTGAATTTCAAGATGACATGACTGACATTATGGCATCATGACATTAACTTTGTGAATGTTGTACATTCAGAAAGGTATGAAACTATGCCAGCAAGTAATCAAATTTGAGGAAGAGTGATGTTTTTATGACTAGGGCTACCATTAGTGAAACAATTTTTAGCATGACATAATGGAATGATATAAAAATTTCAAAGTGAGACACCTAAAATGATAATGAAATGAGTGATTTTGATCATTGATGGAAGAATGCATATTCTGACACTAACATTGGCCTTATTGGGGATGGAAGCTCTGAAAGAGGTGTCAAGAACCACATATCTTTGAGTTTTGCAGATCAATGCCTCTTCCATTGGGCCAATACGGTCAAAAAAAATAATTGAAACTTAAATATAGGATTGACTATTTGACAATTCAATGATACGAACTTGAATGAAACTGACTCAAATTTGACTAAACTCGAGTGAAACAAAGACTCAAAAACTGAACATATTATTATTGATGGCAACATATCATCGAGACTTGAGGGCTTCAAATTCTGATTCCAACCACCTGCCTACTGAAGACATGTATAATCATGTGAAGTGATTCTTCCAGTGTAACCAATCCAGCAGATGGTTACTTGCTTGAATTCTGCACTCACTTTCCTCAAGCAGGCAGAAAAACAAAATCTAGGTGACTCCAAGTGTCTACTGAACATATGCTTCTGGTCCATTAAAATAAGAAAATACATCTTTCCTGCTAACTATAGCAGATTAGTAAATGGATCTTCAAAAATTTGAAATGTTACCATGTCTCGATCCAGCAAAAACACAAGCACACTCTTCATTCTGATCTAAAAGAACACTTGGTTGTTGATCCATAGGATAGCATAGGTAAGTATGACTTTCTGTTGTCTGAGTGTTGGCTACAAATTCCTGAAGCAGGGGAAACTCTGACTCTGACTATCATTAGGTCAATTTACTGTTGCAAATTAACACGAGTATTTAATATCAATCTGGGTTGGTGAACTTAGAAGCATCCCCAAAGTATATGGATTTCAATCACAGTCAAATTTAGAAGATGAAATATGGATGGTGAGTGAAATGCATATTACAAATATAAGAATTAACTTAATTAACTTCTAAACAATGAATTAAGATATATGGAATAATAATCAAGAGGCTCTAATCTTAGAGGTCCTAGTTGTCCTTAATTACCGATTGCATACATCGTTAATACCATTGTGAAAACATGAAAGCAGGAAATCTAATACTAAACAATAGGTTAAGATACATGGAATAATAATCAAGAGGCTCTAACCTTAGAGATCTTGGTTGTCCTTAATTACTGATTGCATACATCATTAACACTATTGCAAAATCATGAAAGCAGGAAATTTAACTAAAAAATGAATTAAGATATATGGAATAATAATCAGGAGGCTCTAATCTTAGAGGTCCTGGTTGTCCTTAATTACTGATTGCATACATCATTAATATCATTGAGAAAACATGAAAGCATGAAATCTAATTAAACAATAGGTTAAGATACATGGAATAATAATCAAGAGGCTCTAATCTTAAAGGTCCTGGTTGTCCTTAATTACTGATTACATACATCATTAACACTATTGCGAAATCATGAAAGCAGGAAATAAATCTAAGCAAATCAATTATAGCTATGAAAACTACGAAGTGTACTTAGCTCGGTGTGGGGGCCCTTCCACCCTTGCCTTGCACACTGAAAGTAAACTCAGATACTCAAGAATTAAAGCAATTAATCAACATGTAGCAGCATCAAAATATGGTAGAACAGATCTTCTATTATGTCTTCAAGTCTCAAAGATAATAATAATAAGTCATATATGTTCCAATGTCAAAGCCTTCAAGGTGTGAGGCTTAAATAGATGAAATGTTTAAAAAAATGATCTAAAATATCTCAAGCAACCATAAATATCCCTATCCTATCATATCAAGTTGAATTGATCTACCATATCCATCATAATTTGGAAAAATCCCATAAAATAAGAGTGTAGACCTAGTTTCTAGGGATCCTCCATAAAGACTGGTCATGTTTGACTGCCTTTGACTGAGCCTATTAAAGCTCAATTTGGATGTACCAATAGGTGTACTGTTACTCCTAGTTCCCGAGATTTCTAGAAACATATCCATCTCGAGCCCAAGTGTCCTGCACATATGCAAATCATCATGCTATTACGGGTATTTCTGTTGCTGTCCAAAATTGCACTTAAATTTTAATTTTCACAAAAACATCTAATAATTGAAAAACATAAATTAAATGCCTGTATATGCATCTTTAGGTATATTTGAGGTGAATATGATGGTAAATGGATGGATAATGTAGCAAAATAAAATGTATTTCTTAAGCAAAAAGAGATCAAAACAAGGCCCAACATCTCCCCCAAACTGAAGATCAAGCATGCCCTCATGCTTCTTGTTTCCTCTTCGACCTTCAGAGTCCTGATGCTGACCCAATCCCTGATCCTGTAACCTCATGTTGTGCTATGTAAAAAATAGAATCCATGTCCTTTCCCTGATCTTCTTTATAGATGGAATTTTTGACTTTCTGCTTCGCATACTTAACTTTCTAGGAGTTTTTCTCCTGAAGCCACTTGAAAGCCTGTGTGTAAAGAAGATTGTTTTTATTTCTCATTTTCTCCTTCTCATCACTAATCTTCTCATTCTCTTTAACCAATTTTTCTTGGTTAGTTTTAAATTTTTATTTTCTTCTCTCAAGTGTCTTTCCATGATCCTGCTTATTTCTAAGCTGTCAGTAAGCTCTTTGAATCTGAAAAGATTCTGATCTTCCCCTTTTGAATCTTTAGAAACTGAAAAAAATTCCACTTCATTATTCTCAAAGAATGAATCTTTATCTAAATCATCCTCAAGAACTTGTTTTTCCAACCTTTCAAGAACTGCAGTGGACTGTTTCCTAATAGGAGAAGTTTCCAAGATTTGGACCTCTGGTTCTACTGAATGTTTTGCCTTTTTCCTCCTGGGAATAGTCACAAAGGATGTTTCTTTTTATAATACCATTTCTCCCTTCTGTTTCTTTTCTCTTGTAGATGGATAGAGAGATGTATGTATGATATTTCTTGTTTCTTCTATGGGTTTAGTTTTGTTTTCCTCAATTTTTTCTACATACCCATTCTCTACTAGGAAATCCTCCCAAACTATCCCATTAATCTTCAATTGATGATCTACAAGAATTTTAATAAGTCCCTAGTGAATGAATTGAACTTCTTTGGGTTTGGCTTCTGACTTAATTCTTTCTACCATTTTCATAAAACTCCTGTAGAAGAAATAAGGCAAATTTATTTTTATGTCTCCCTTTATGTGCTGAAGTATCCTTACATGGTAAAGATGCACCACACTGAATCTAGTATCATAGGTGAAATATTTTTAGATTATTAACACCAATTCAGCCCATGGTTCATTAAACCATTCTCTAGGAATACCTTTTGACCTGTCGAAGGAGCCTTTCCTATTTTTATCTAGGAAGAAAGTCCACCCTTTGTCTCTAAAATGCAAACCCTTATGATACAATTCTCCTGAAAATGATAAATCTTGTGCTTCAGAAATATATTCAGGACTTAAAGATATATGCATGTTTCCCACCATGGTTTCATTCTATGTGAAGTTCTTTACAAATTCTTTTGTCACTCTCTCATTGTGGCCTCTGAATTTTTGTAAAAACCCTATCAACCCTGACTGATAAAGTTTTTCCACGGTCTCCCTACCCCAGTGTTCTATTTGAAAATCCTTTGGCTCTGCTCTAGAAGCCATTTGTTCTTAAAACCATTTAATGTGACCATCCCTTGTCATCAATTTCATTTTGCAAATAAAAACAAATTAAACACTGAGTATAACTGTGGTAGTAAGCTCACCTCTCTGTTTCACTGTTTTTTACAATCAACCAGTTCCCTGTCTCTTTTCTTTTGAAGAAGGTACTCTTACTGAAATAAAACAAAAATAAATTGATAGGAAATGTTGCCAAAAAAACATAATATATGTTTCTAATGTTACATATTCTATTAATTCTCTGTTTTCTTCTTAAAAATCAATCTCTGTTTTGCAAATGAATTGGAAGGTATTCTCTTAAAAACATCCTCTGTTTTGCAAATAATTTGAAAGGTATTCTCTTAAAAACATCCTCTGTTTTGCAAATGATTTGAAAGATATTCTATTAAAAACATCCTCTGTTTTGCAAATGATTTGAATTGTGTAAAAAAATTTGAAATTTTTTTTATACACAGTAGTTTTTCACTCCTTATTTCATACAAAAATTTCTAAAACACTGCATCCAAATTCACTATACATTCAAAAGAAACTTCCATCATTTGTAAAAGAAAATTCATGGTAAACTGTCTTACTCCATTTCTCTTCAATTCAGTCTTCTGTCAAAACACATATATTCTGCATTCTATCTTCACAAACTTGTGTTCTAAATTTGTAGATTGAGTGTGTTTTTAAAAACAATTCACAACTAAACTTAACAATTTCCCTCATGCATTCGAATTGCACTTCTCTTTTTTCTGTTTTGCATTAAAACTCTAAGGGAGGATGTGTCAATCTTACCTTCTCTTATGCGCTTGCTCCTTTATGACTTCTCTCTGATTTTATGATCTTCTTCAGTTGAACTGGAGTTTTTAAATCCATACAAATCCATACAAATCCTCTCTTTTACACACTCATTCAAAAAGAAAATTCGTGATTGACTGATGGCAGAGCATTTGTAAAACTTTGTCAACACATTTTTAAACTATTTGAATGCAAATTTTTTTGCATGACAGGCTTGAAATTCGAAATAAATACACTCATTCTTTAACTCAGGGTTTCATTGATTGATACAATCCCGAAATTCATAAACACAATTGGATCTTATCTCTTCTTCAGAAAATTCCGCTTTCTATTGGATGGCACCATTGATTTTTTTCAAAATTCTGGTTGTAAATGCTTCTTATTACTCCGATTTCCCTTGCTCACTATATCTCTGGCTTCTCCTTCTGCGTTTTCTCCTCTCGACCTTCACACTTATCTATCCTTTGCGTTTTTTACAGTGGTTACATACAACAGGACGTGCTTGAATACACACTCCTTCTTCCTTACTGAGCCTTTCAATGGTGATGATGGTGACTATCTCCCTCCAGCAATGATCTCTGAGTTTTGAAAATGGCCGAAATGGCTTTCTACAAGAGCGAAAATGCTTACAACAGAGCGAAAATGGTTTTAAAGCAGAGCGGAAATGAGTTTGTTTTGTTTACATAGTGTTTTTTTTTTTGAATTTCTGAACCATTCATTGAATTTTTGACCTGGAATGCACATTCCTCCTTTGACTGTCATGCCTGTCCTTCTGTATTACTTTCACCTTTCATGTTTATGGTTTGTACATCTGACTGCCTGCAATATTAATCTTTCTCTGCCTGCATGTTATCGTGCTCCATCATTCAGCCTGCATGTCATTGTGCTTCATCATTCATGTTCACATCCATGCATTGCATTTCTCATACCTTGTATGCACCATCATTCCCATACTGTGCTTGTATTTATTTATGATTTGTTTTGCATGCCATAATATCCATGCATACTTGTATGCGCCATCATTTCCATTACATCCGTGGTTTATCATTGCACTACCATACCATCATTTCCATTGCATTCATGGTTTTGTATTATGTTTGTGCTCACCATTTCATTTTAAATTGCACCATATAGTTTTAAACTTTGGTTTTGATTTTTAATTTTAAAAATCGACTAATGCAATAGTCAAGTTTTTAAAATTAATGTAGAATGCTAACCTTTGCTTTATGGTTTTGTAGGTCTCAAAAAAAAAATTCTTCTTATGGGTTCAACTTGTGACCTATTGTTTATCATTCTTTTTATTAAGAAATACATAGTGTAGGATATGGGTAGTGATATGAAATATTTTAAATGATAATATGTAGATAAATGATAAAATGTGGGTAGGGAATACGAAATGTGAGTAAAAGATGGAATGTAATGTAATGTAGGTAAAAAAATGGAATGTAATGTAGGTAAAAGATGCATTAACTAGTATTTAAATTAGTTTATCAATCCTAGACTATTTTTGAAAAATATGAAAATTTAAGAGCAAAAACAATTTACTCACTGTACAAATGTACTTCCTCGTCAACATTTGATGATGATCGACATTGATGATGGTTGACATTGTTTTTTACAGTTCTTGTAGACTTGATAGGATTTTTATTTCTTTTTGCATATAATTTTCTTTTGAATAATTATCATTCAGGTACATGTTGACATCTGCTATGGTCTTTTTAGGTCCCTACTGATGCATTAAATTTTCGGGTCCCTTTTCTGGCGAAATGGTATTTAGGTCCCTTTGTGACATAATAATGTTCAAGTCCCTTTCTGGCATAATGATACTCAGGTCCCTTTCTGGCGAAATGATATTCAGGTCCCTTTGTGACATAATAATTTTCAGGTCCCTTTATGGCATAATGATATTTAGGTCCCTTTCTGGCATAATTTTGCAATAATGTTCCATGATTGAGAATTTATTCTGTCGCATTCAGCTGCTGAAAACTATTTTCATAGTTTTTTTTATTTCACACCTTCCCCCAAACTGATATTTTGACTTGTCATCAAGTCTGAAAAAATTGGAGGCTAAATCTGCAAAAGTGAAACTAAAGTAAGCAGAAAATAGAATTCAAATTGGCCAAACAAGTTGGTTTTCCAATGGGAATTAAAGTTTGTATTGTGCCAGTTTCCTGGATTTTCACAACCAAACATTTTATTTTATTTTTTATTTTTTATTTTTATTTTTATTCTTATGGATCTTATACTGGAGTTTTGCAAAGCATATTACTATGTTGTCCCAGTATTTCCAGATCAGAATCCATGGAGATTTTTCTTAGAAAATCCTCTTTGTCTATAGGCTTATGATAAATTTTTAGCCTATGTCCATTGACCACAAATGATACAAATGACTCATCACTTGTTTTGATTTTGACCGCTCCATTATCAAAGATTTTTTCAATCTCATATGGCCCAAGCCAATGAGTCGTAAATTTGGCTTTGAAATCTTTGAATTTGGAATCGAACAAGAGTGCCCAATCTCCTTTCTGAAAGACTTTATTTTTGATAAATTGATCATGCCATTTAATACCTTGTTCTTGGACTAGAGTAGTGTTGAGGAGGTAAATCCCCTTTGCGGACAGAGGCGATCCCTACTAGCCCAGCAGGGGTCTAGCAACAATCAAAAATGTTACGACGCAAGTTCCTAGTTACGAATGAAAAGACTAAAGATAGAAGCCTACCTGGATTCCAATGCTACGATCTGAAGAAGAGAGTGTTCCCGTTCCTCAGCCTCGGCAGATCACGATCCTCCACGATCTCCGCGGATGGACACCTGCACATGCAAGAAACAAACAGATACAAGCATAAAATCCGGCATACGTAACTCAATATCAGTCAGAAAGGATATTACTCATATTAACATAATCGAAAATAGAGTGGAACCATAATCGTAATCATTCATTAAATAACGATCAAAAGAGATTACAACCAAAGTTTTGACGTCGTGGTCTCCTTCGGATGGGTCTCCAGTCGTTCACGTCTCGCAAAGCTCGCTAGGGAAAGGGCAAACCTCTCCTGAGTCTCTCGACAATAGTCTCCTTACTTGAGTCGGCCTTAAGGGAAGGAAGAGGGCTCTTACAGCACAAAAGGCTCTTGGGAATTTGGAGATTCAAAGCTTAGGCACTTCAAGACTAGCTTGCCATGGAATTGAGCAGGCTTTTATAGATGGGGAAGGAGGGAGTTGGGATCCCTATTATTGTGGGATTAGCCCTATCAACAAGGAAGGTTCCATGGGAGGTGGCAAAACCACTTCCCTTCCATAGAACTCCCGCAGCCAAACCTCCCAACTCAAGATAGGCAATGGTTTCTGAGTTTGTTGAAACTCAACTTCCGCCATCTTTATTTAAAAAACACTACTTAAATTGGCTGGCGCGACTACTGCTCTGGGACATAGCGCCAGTTGGCGCGGCCTCTTTGTAGGATTTTCCCCATTGGCGCGAGTGCTGAACTGTCTGCCCGCGCCAATGCAAAAAGGGATGTTTTTCATGATTTTTGCAAGGAGATGTCTTCAGGGAAAATGAAGCTCATGCTTAGAGGAATGCATTGATGATGTTTTCAAGGCATGACAATGTTCACAGGTCACAAAATGGGTCCTCCATTGTGCGGGACGGGGAATGGTAGGGACGGTGACAAATTACTGTGTAACAAGTAGTATGTTCAACTGCTTGTTGTCGAATTTCATTTAGTTTGTTTAACAGCATAATCCTTTCTTGTTGTGCTTGTGACAAGTCCATCCCTAACTCTGTTGCTAGCTTGTATGTTTTTATTTGAAATTCAATTGGTAATAGAACTTCTTTTCCATATACTAACTGATATGGACTGAAACCAGTAGTATTTTTCCAAGTTATTCTATATGCCCATAATGCATCTTTCAATTTATCTGACCAATCTTTTCTGTTCATGTTCACTGTTTTTTTCATAATACTTTCCAGAACTTTGTTTGTAGATTCCACTTGTCCATTTTCTTGAGGATGATATGGAGTGGGTTTTATGTGTTTGATTTGGAAATTCTTTATAATTTCTTGAACAAGTTTTGATGTAAATTTTGCACCTTCATCAGTCAATATTTGTTTAGGAACTCCATACCTGACAAATATTTCTTCATATAGAAAAGATGTAACTGTTTCTTTTGTCTCCCATACTACTGCCTTGGCCTCCACCCATTTAGTCACATAATATGTACATACAAGAATGTATTTCTTTCCATTGGATGAAGGATTGATTGGTCCCACGAAATCTAAAGCCCACTGTTCAAATGGTTCAATAAATACTTGTGGCTTTAATGGCATTTGATCAGATGCCACTGGTTTACCAATTCTTTGGCAATTGTCACATCTTTTGACATAATTTATGGAGTCCTTGAATATATATGGCCAATAGTAGCCAAGCATTAGTACTTTGTATGCCATCCTTTTCTCTTCAAAATGGCCACCACATGTTTCATCATGACAAGCTTTCAAAATTTCTATTATTTCATCCTCCCTTACACATTTTCTAATAATTAAATCAACAACAGTGTAAAATAGAAATCTATTGATCCAGCTATATCTGGCACTATCTCTAATTATTCTTCGTTTTTGTTTAATTGTGTAATGAGATGGTAATATATCAGATGATAAATAATTAGCTAAATCTGTGAACCAAGGGGTCTTGAAATTTATAGAAAATAAATGTTCATCTGGAAAATTGTCTAATACCAGATTAGGATCGCCAGGTAAATTTAATCTTGACAAAAATTCAGCAACTTGGTTATCTTTTCCTGGTCGATCTTGCACAATAATATTAAACTCTTGAATCAATAACAGCCATCGATTTATTTTGCTATTTGTAATGGATTTGTTCATTAAATATTTTATAGAAGAATGATCCGTATGAATATAAACTTGATAACCTGTTATATAATGTCGAAATTTATTTATTGAATGTACAACAACTAACATTCTTTCTCTGTCATATTATAATTCAATTATGCTTATGTTAAGTTTTTACTGATGAAATATATAGTGTAATTTAATTTATTCTCTTTTTGTCCAAGTGATGCTCCAATAGCTGTATCAGATGCATCAATTGAAATATGAAATGGAAAAGACCAATTGGGTCCTCAAAGAATGGGTGCAATTGATAAATTGTGTTTTAATTTTTCAAATGCTTATTGACATTTATCAATCCACTAGAATTCTACATCTTTTGAAAGTAACTTGAATAATGGTAAAGCTATTTTACTGAAATTTTGAATAAATCTCCTCTAATAGCCTGCATAACCCAAGAAACTTCGAACCTCTTTTTGTGTTGTAGGTGGTGTTAAATCCATAATGACCTGAATTTTTGTTGGGTCCACCTTAATTCCCGAAGAAGAAATATGGTGTCCCAACACTATCCCTTCAGTTAACATCATAAAACATTTTTCATTGCTGAGTGATAGGTTTGTCTCAATGCATATTTTTAATACTTTTTCAAGATTATTTAAACAATCATCATATGTTGTGCCATACACGGTGAAAGCATCCATGTAAACTTCCACACACTCATGAATCAAATCAGCAAAAATATCAAGAACTGCTCTTTGAAAGGTAGCAGGTGCATTACATAAATCGAAGGGTAATACATTGTATGCATATGTTCCCCAAGGGCATGTGAATGTTGTCTTATCTTGATCTTCTAATGCTATTTTTATCTGATTATATCCACTAAATCCATCCAAAAAGGAGAAAAAATTATTTCCTGCTAATGAATCTAACACTTGATCAATAAATGGTAAAGGAAAATGATCTTTTAATGTAGCTTTGTTAAGCTCACGATAATCAACACAAATTCTCCACTTCCCATTTTTCTTAGGTACCACAACTAATGGTGAAACCCATTGACTATCGGAAATAGGATAGATAAATCGACCTGTAATAGTTTCTGTAATTCCTCTTTCACTATTTCTTTCATCATGGGATTCATTCGTCTTTGTGTTTGCCTAACAGGTTTGATTTCATTATCAATATAAATGTGATGTATGCATGTTTTTGGATGAATTCCAGGCATGTCTTTATAATCCCAGGCAAAAGCTTTTGAATATTTTTGCAATAATGTTATTAGCTTTTCCTCTTGTGACAATTGTAAATTATTACCAATATTCAAATGTCTTTGAGGACTAATTTCAATGATTTTTTTGTTTGAATTGGTAATTGAATTTACAGGAAAAATGCTTTCAAATGTATTTTGCAATGATTGTATTGTGCAATTTTCCTGAAAAAATTCATTTAGAAGATAACTAGCAGCTTCATATTGAGTCACCCTAAGCTTATCTGAAAGATTTGGTTCTGAGATGAATAGATCTAATAAGTCCTCATTTTCTTCCTCCTCTCTAAAATTATAAACTTGATTAAGACTAAGAAAAGGTTTAGATATTTGTTCTACATCTTCTTCAAGTAATGAATATATAGAAGGAGATTGAGCAAGAGGATATAATGTGACATGCTTCCGTTCATCTCCATGTGCAATAATCATGCTTCCTGATCTGCATCCAATGTAAGCATCTGCAATGGCCAACCAAGGTCGTCCTAAAATTAAGGGATGCCCTCCCAAGTTTGTATTTGGCTACAAAATAAAAAAGTCTACATGATATTCCCAAGAATCCAGTGAGATAATGATATCCTCTAGTATGCCTTCTGGAACAAATTTAGATCTATTTGCAAGTTCCAAAAATGTAATAGTAGATCTAATGTTGTTCAGATTCAATTGTTTCATAGTCTCTAATGTCATAACATTGATAGCTGCTCCCAAATCTATTAAAGTGTTTGGTACTGAAATTTTTTTAATTGAAATAGTAACCATAGGAATTCCCAGATCAACATATTTTTCAATAGCCGCATTCTTAGACATGAGAGATGAAAGACTTCCAATTACCTGGATTGTTGTTGGATCCTTCTTTCTTCTACCAGATTTCTTTATGCATAATTCCTTTATTGTTTTTGTGTATATTGGAATGTCTTTAATTTCCTGCAATAAAGGAATTTTAACATATGTGTTTTTTAATTTATCCAAAATACTAAATTCAGGGAGAGATATTGGAATGTTATGTTTATAAGTCTCTTCAGATATGGTGGAGTTTGTTTCATGATAGCTTTACCTTTTTGAATTTGTTTTTCTGGTTGAGATTGTTCATTTTGTTCTCCTTGTTCTGTTTTCTCTTCAATTATTGGAGGAGAACCTTTTTGGAGTACCTTCCCAGACCTTAGATGAAAATCCTCTATAGGAAGAATTGAATATGTAGGATAATATGTTGCCTCTTCCACATGATATGCTGGTTTATCCACCTTATTGCTTGTATTAGCTACTGGTTGAGTTGGTAATTGTGTTTCTCTAGGAGGTTTTTGATTAGTTGGTAGCTGAAGTTGCTGCAGTTGAGTTAGCATTGGTGGATTTAGATATGGCATGGGTTGTTGTTGTTGGAATTGTTGATATTGAGGAAATGATTGTGGAGGATATGGTTGTTGATATTGATACTGCTGGTTATACATTTGTTGTGGAGGTTGGTTTCCATAACCATATCCCCTCCAACCTTGTGAAGGTTGGTTTTGATATTGTTGTGGTGGCCAAGCCTGCCATGGCATTGGTGTATTCCATGTATTTTGAGGATATTGAAAGTTTTTTTGAGGGAACTGTTGAGGCATTCTTGGCTGCCAAGGTATTCTTGGTGCCATATAGTAGAGGGAATCTACTCCTTGTACCTCTTCCCCTTGCAATTATTTTAACTTTGGACATTTCTCTGTTGTATGATTTTCTGTGCATAGTCCACATACTTGTATATTTTGCAAAGGACATTCTTTGAGTGGATGTTTTTGTCTACACTTTGGACAGAAAATTGCTAAGGCTTCTTCTTGCTCTTCTTTTCTCTTCTTATCTTTTAAAACATCAACTTGTGTACCCAAAGTACTTAAGAGATCTATTTTAAAATTCTCTAACAGGGTTCATATCTCTGCTCTTGTTACTGCACTTGTTGCAGATTTGGAAGCTTTTGATAAAATAGCTCTTTTCCCACTCTTAGCTCTCCCTCTAGAATATTTTTGACATAATTTAGAAATTTCTTCAAATGGTAAATTATAAATATCTCCTTTTCCCATTACATTAAGAATATCTAAATACTCATCTCTAATACCCTTTAGAAAAATAGTGCGGATAGTATCTAGACTAAGAGAATGATGTTTGGATTTTTGCAAATTATACAAGAATATTTCCAAATATTCTTCCAAACTTTCATCTTCCTGTTGGGACATTCTAAAAATGTCTTCTCTCGAGTCTCTAGCCCTGCAGTAAGCTTGATACTTTTTAAGAAATATTTTCTTCATGTCTTCCCAAGAAGCTATAGTGTGTTCTCCTAATCCCATAAACCATTTTAAGGCTACAGCTTTTAAAGTAGCTGGAAAAAGTCGAATTTTATGTGTATCAACAGTATATCCATATGTTCTACACAAGATATCAAACTCAAACATAAATGCATCAGGATCTTTTGTTGACATTGCATAGAAATTTGGCAATATAGATGATGGAATATTTTTCATTTTTATTTCTTCTCCAAGTATTGCTCTTGCATATAAAATAGGAAAGCCAAAATTAGTCTCTTTATCATTATTATATTCTTGCTCATTTTCTTGTGTTTTTTGGTTTTCTCTTCTTGCTTATTCCCCTATCTTTCGAAGTGCTTCTATTCTTCTATCTTCTTCAGACTTTCTTTCCGCTTCAATTATTCTTTCTTCTTCTCTTTGTCTTATCCATTCCCTTTGTTTTCTTTCATATTCTAATATTTTTTCAGGAGTCATGTTTATTCTAGTTGATCCTTCTCCCTCTTTAGTCATTTCCTGTTCAGAGATTTGTAGTGTTTCAATAGGTTGATTTTGTACTACTACAATTTGCTCAAGAATAGGTTGTTCTAGTTGTTCGACAATTTGTTTTGGTGTTTCTTTTTGTTTCCAAACAAAAGGAGGTTCTTTAGGTGATTGATTTTTCTTTACCTCATAAGCTGACAAAATTTATCTTTCAACTAAAGTTAATCTCTGTCCTGATCTATGTTTCTCCTCTAACTCTTCTATAGTAGGTTTTCCAGCAACTGGTGTTATTACTTCTGTGGATGAATGTGTTTTGGGGGGGTTTGTTTCACAAATCTACCTTTTTTTATCTCTATCTCTAGGCATATGAAAACATTACTTTTGAAATAAAAACTATGTTTTTGTTGTTTTTGGTGATTTTTATGTTGTTTTTGTGTTTTAATATTTTTGTCTTCCTATTTTGACCGATTTGGAAATATGCTTCCCCGGCAACGGCACCAAAATGTTGGGTCAATTTATTGTTGCAAATTAACGCAGGTATTTAATATCAATCCGGGTTGGTGAACTTATAAGCATCCCCAAAGTATATGGGTTTCAATCACATTCAAATTTAGAAGATGAACTATGGATGGTGAGTGAAATGCATATTACAAATATAAGAATTACCATAATTAACTTCTAAACAATGAATTAAGATATATGGAATAATAATCAAGAGGCTCTAATCTTAGAGGTCCTAGCTGTCCTTAATTACTGATTGCATACATCGTTAATACCATTGTGAAAACATGAAAGAAGGAAATCTAATACTAAAAAATAAGTTAAGATACATGTAAGAATAATCAAGAGGGTCTAATCTTAGAGATCTTGGTTGTCCTTAATTATTGATTGCACACATCATTAACACTATTGCGAGATCATGAAAACATGAAATTTAACTAAACAATGAATTAAGATATATGGAATAATAATCAAGAGGCTCTAATATTAGAGGTCCTGGTTGTCCTTAATTACTGATTGCATGCATCATTAATATCATTGAGAAAACATGAAAGCAGGAAATCTAATTAAACAATAGGTTAATATACATGGAATAATAATCAAGAGGCTCTAATCTTATAGGTCCTTGTTGTCCTTAATTACTGATTACATACTGTTACACAGTAATTTGTCACCGTCCGTACCATTCCCCGTCCCGCACAATGGAGGACCCATTATGTGACCTGTGAGCAATGTCAAGCCTTGAAAATACCTTCATTGCATCCCTTTCCATGAGGAAAACATTTCTCCTGTTTATCATTTCCTGAGCAGACCCCTAAAAACACATGTTTTTGCATTGGCGCTAGTAGCCCGTTATGTACTCGCGCCAATGGGGGAAAATTAACACTGAGCCCGCGCCAATTGGCGCTCTGTCCCAGTGTTGTACCCGTGCCACTCTGTTTATGGAAAGTTTTTTAAAAAAAGAGGCGAAGTTTCGATTACAACAACTTCGTGGATGAGTCATCGGGAGTGGTTTCGCCTGAATAACCACGACCTTCCTCCTTTGGCCTCTTGTTTCCACCATATGGGGAACCTCCCAAAGGATAAGGCCTCCCTTCCACTATTGTAGGGATCCCAACCTCCTCCTCTCCTCTATAAATATAGCCTTCATCCATTGATGAAGGGGCTGAAGGGCTGATAGTCTTGAAGTGCTGAAGCTTTGCATCTCCCTTTTCCCAAGCGCCTTTGTGCTGTAAAGAATCCTTTCTTTCCCTTAAGGCCCATTCAAGCGAGGAGACCATTGTTACGAGACTCTGGAGAGGTTTCCCTTTCCTTGGCGAACTTTGCGAGACGTGGACAACCGGAGACCCGTCCGAAGGAAGCTGCGACGTCAGAACTTGGTTGTAACTTCTATTCGTTTATCACTTTAATAGATGACTATGATTATGGTTCCACTCCTTTTGCAATCATGTTAATGCGAGTAATATCTTTTCTGACCGATATTTAGTTACGTATGCTGGTTCCTATGCATGTATCTGTTCGTCTCTTCTGTGTGCAGGTGTTCGTCCACGGAGATCGTGGAAGGATTGTGATCTGCCAGGGCTGAAGGACGGGGGCATCTTCTTCTTCGGATCTAGCGTTGGAATCCAGGTAGGCTCTTATCCCAAGTCTTTCATTTCGTAACTAGGAGCTTGCGTCATAGCATTGTTTGTTTGTTGCTAGACCCCTGCTGGGCTAGTAGGGATCGCCTCTGTCCGCAGAGGGGATTTACCTCATCAACAAATTGGCGACTCCGCTGGGGAGCATCCGGTTTTCCTTGTCCCGTTTATGATTGGTTCGCTTTGATTGTTTCTCCTTGCTTGATGAACCTTTTGGGTTGGATTCTTTCATTATTTTAGCCTCTTGGTTTTCTTAGCTTGTGTTGGTCTCTTTTCAGATTAGCTTGTTTTTTAATTTTTATTGAAGAACTCGACTGGCGCGGGTTTTTACCTGACAGTCGCGCCACTTGGCGCGTGTTGCATTTGTCTGTCTCGCGCCACTCGGCCTCTGGCGCTAGTTTCAAGGCCACGGTCGCGCCACCCCTGTGACTTTTTTGAATTTCTTCAATTTTTGGCTTTCTGAGCTTGACCAATACTTTTCTTCTTGATTTCCTGATTGTTTGAGTGCATTGGAGTCTGGTTTGACTGGAATTCACCGCTATCCTTTGGTTGTTTGCCTCTATCTATCGGTTCCACGATTTGAGCCCTAGGGCATCTAGTGGCATAGTGAATCGAGCCCTCCTTGGGAGCTTTGGTGTCTTGATTGTCCTGTCGACTTGTTGCTTAACCCTCCATGCCCTCTTAGCAGTCTTTGATTGTTTTGTTGCGTCTTTTGAGTGATTGTTCATTCTTTCATTCAGAATTCGTTTGCCCTTGCTTTGGACCCAGATCACACGGTCCATTGGGTGTTTTCGAGTCTTTCTTCGATTTGAGAGACTTTGGGTCAATTTAGAGATTTGGTTGCTTGCTTTGTTGAGTGAATGTTGTTTGCTTCGCTCTCTTAGTTATCATTTCTCAAAATTGTTCCTTTTGTTTTCAGTGCACATTAGCCATTAAACATTGAAAATCAAAAAAAATATATAGTCTCTTTTGTTTTTTTTTAATTAGTGCAAATTGTCATCTTTTCCATATTACTAGTGATTAGTGTTTGAATGAAAAGTGTGCAATTGCATTAGTTACATTAGAGACATTCTTGTTTGTATTCCGTTCATTTCGTTTGTATAAAAGCTCTCAACTCTCATTTAACTAGTTTTCATCGAACGAAATGTTGCATCGTGGCATATAGCTTGCATTTAGGAGACACTACATACGATAAGGCCTGGAAATTGAAACTTAATTGAAGATCAGCTGTAAAATTCATTCAATTAACCTAAGGCAACATTGGAACTTAACGCAACATATTTAGAAGGTCTAGGCTAGAGACGTGTTCCGGCGTCGTTAAACCTAGCAGCTGTCGTTCGCCTGTTGGCTTTAGACAGCGCTAGTACGGACTTGCGCTCCCAGTACCGTCGCGTATATAAAGGGAGACCCCTATAGGTTTTCAATCCTTTATCCACAGGAAGCCGAGTCTGCCGCCCTATACCCGTGATACACCGAACACAGCATTCGGGGAGACTACCTGCACGTACGGAAAGTCCTTGGTCGATTTTTGTTTCATTATTGAAACCAAGGTGTATATTGCAGTTCACGGATATTTGGTACACCCTTTGTGCCTAGTTTTTCCTGAGCAGTCATTTGGTCTTTTCTGACTCCCTAAACTTGAAAAGACCATCAAGCGCTTGTCCTTTCACGCTTGCATCAAATCTGAAAGAGATAGAGTCACCTTTTTATCGTTTCTCGACTCTTAAAATATGAAACGGTAGAATTTCTTACTTTCCAATGTGGTAAAATTAATCACCCACGATTACACGCCTGCTTAGACATTGCTTGTTGACCGTTTGATCGTGTGCCCTTAACTCGTTTTCAGCCCGTGTGTGGTTTTGAGTTTGATGGCAACTTTTTCAGAGTTCACCAACCAAGGAATCCCCTCAGAAGGGAATCCTGGTCATTTTCCTCCTTTTGGAAATGTTGGCGCTCCTTACATGGCGACGTTGTCCCTTCCTGGGTTAACTGTTGGGTTGCCTGTTTGGTTGTTCTCAACCTCTGTTGTCCCGAATGTCTCCACTACTGTTCAATCAGTTCCTCCACCCGAACAACATCATGTTGATTCCAAGGTGGACCTCTCCCCTTCTTTGCCTGTTTCTGCGTCCTCCTCTTCTACTTCGCCTGGTGAAAGTTTGGATTCAAGTAACCAGGTGGCTAAGAAGAAGAAGAAGAAGACAAAGAAGAAGAAGTCGGATAAGAGAGAGGCTAAAAGTGCATCTATTGCCTCTGAGGAATCTCCTCTAGGTAGGCCCTCCGACCCTCCACGGAAAGTCAAGTTTCTGTGCATGTTGTGCACGGGAGACCATCTGCTTCGAGACTGCCCTGGCATTCCCAAGGTGCTTGAAGCATGGTCCAACGGTCGCCCACCATTGTCTTTGACTTCCGGGAGCAAGGTTGGGGGCACATCTTCAACTGGTGCTGATAAGGCTTCTAAGAAACAGGGTAAGATCACCAATCCCTGTAAGTTGTGTGAAGGGCACCATGCTATTCACCTTTGTCCTTATATGGATGAAGCCAAGCGAGTCTTGGACAACCTGAATTTTTCTACACCACGCCTCCCGGCTGGTTATAAACAGCTTTCTTTGAGTCTTCCACCTGCTGATCCTATGATTGGTCAAGAGTCGTCCTTGGTCGATCCCACTCCCCGAGAAATTCAAATTCACGAATCCGTCCCTGACCAACCATTGGTCGTCGGATCGGTTGAACTGGCACCGTCCACGGTGCACCAGGTCTTTTCTGTCGAGAGTGGATCTCACACCCCCCATGTTCTACTAGTTTCTTCAGATTCTTCGGACTTGGAGAAAGACTCTTCTGTCCCTGTACTTCAAGAAGCTGCTCCTCCGCCTCCTGTGATGGAGGCTTTGGAGGATATCCCTCCCGCCTTCGAGATGGAGGTTATGGAGGATGCTTCTTCTACTGTAACATCAGGGGAAGACCTTCGCTTGTCGATGGTAGCCCCTCTGAGTAGTTTGGTCGCTTCCTTTGACTGGAATCGATTTGCAGGATTTCGCCTTCCATCTTATGTGCCTTTCGAGATCACAGTACAGGCTCTTGGTCTGGTTGTACCCAGCACCATTATAGATGAAGGTGCCTCTGTTAGTATTCTATCATCAACTACCTGGAAAGCTTTCGGTTCGCCGCCGCTTGCGCCCGTTACGCAGAATCTGTTGACATTCAATAGAAGAACGAGTCAACCATTGGGGATCCTTCCAAGGTTACCGATTACTTTGGGAGGTAAAACCGTCCATATGGACGTGATGGTTATTCCAGGCCCCTTGGATTTCAATCTGCTTTTGGGGCGAGATTACACCTATGCTATGGGAGCACTCGTCTCCTCCCTCTTTCGTGTGGCCTGTTTTCCACATGAAGGACGGATTGTGACCATTGATCAACTTTCATTCTTTGGCCCCAATATGGCATCTGGTCCGCCATCATCCCCTCCTGGTTTCTATCCACCCGTTGTATCTGCTCCACCGCAGGTCAACTATGTGGCTACTTACCCCGTGCCTGTGCTCAGTGATGATGCCGTTGTGCATAATGTGCTGGGGGCATTGGGTCCTGACTTCCAAGATGTTTCCCTTCCATCAGGAGTGGAACTCTTGGAAGCGATGACTTCTTGTTCATTATGATGAGGTCAGTCGGAGCAGAGTTCTTTGTCTTGTGTCAAGCTCCTTAAAAAATGAAACAAGGTTGTCGGAGCAGAGTTCTTTGTCTTGTGTCAAGCTCCTTAAAAAATGAAACAAGGTTGTCGGAGCAGGGTTCCTTGTCTTGTGTCAAGCTCCTTAAAAAATGAAACAAGGGTGTCTTGAGGATAGTTCTTTTAATGTGTCAACCTCGTTAAAATAATGAAACATGTTGTTGTTCAATTCGAGTCTTTGATAAGATCTCGTAAAATCCCAGTCGAGTCTGTCTCTTGATCTCATAACTTGAACCTTCACTCCATCTTCCTTCCATATGGACTGAAGCTTGGGGGGCATGTACCTCGAATTGAGTCACCATGCTGGGGGCATGCTTACTTTTTCAAGCATAGTTTATCTTTGTTTCAAGCTTGTGTAAAAATGAAACCAACTTCAAGCAGAGTTTCCTGATTTCAAGCTTGTGTAAAAATGAAACCTTTCCCCATTTTACCTCTTGTGATTTCCATTTTATCAGCCTATTTTTGCCAGATGAGCCTTGGTTTTCTCACTCCATCGTCACTATCTGCTTGGCCGATCATATGCCTTCACTTGGTTGTTTTACCCATTCCTGAGGAACCGCTGCGATGAGTGGTATTGTTAGCCAGCCTCTTGACCTTTATTTGTTTTGAGAAGTTCCACCATTACCGGAACCAGTAGCTACCCTTTATACCACTCGTTCCTCCAGGAGGAGTCAACTTTCAGCTCTTTTCTGACTCTCTGAACATGAAAATATTGCCGAGGCCCTTGTCGTTTCGATCTCGTTAAAATGGACACGAATCGACATTCACCCAGTATAAGTTTAACCCTTTTTCGGGCTGGGATGGATCGATTACGAAAAAGGAATACCCTAGCCTATCGCGACTAGGAGGTTTCTCCGGATATTGTTTTCTACCTTTTCGGATCTGGGGAACTATTTACGAAAAGGGACCTGTGGAGTTTTCTTTTCCGCTGTCTTTTCAAACTCTCTAAACATGAAAAGACGCCGAGTTCTCCCTTTTTCAGACTCGTTAAACCCTGATGACATCGGATCCAGTCGAAATGACGTTCTCCGAGTTCCTCCTTCCTAGGACTCGTTAAATGCACTAGGATGGATTCGCCCGAAGGGTGGACTTATATTACAAGCATATGCTATCCCCTTCAAGCTTGTTATCAAAAATAATTGGGGTACTCGCCAGAAATGGTGGGGGAAAAAATGGAACCATCGTCGTTATCGTCGGCAGTATGTCGCTCTTGAACATGGCACTTGTCTGCATTCGTGTCGGGTTGGGGACATCTCATCTCGTTGCTTCACTTTGCTTCCATGGGTTTGGGTAATCTCTTTTGACCTCTCATCTGTTCATTGCCTCGTCGCCATGACCTTTGATCTGTTGACGTCAAATACTGCCAAGTCCATTGTCGTGCCATTTATATGTTCAAGAGAAGTTGGCCTCTGCGAATATCAACCTTCCTCTGTTTCTCATATGGCCCCGATTCACAACAAAACATTATGTTCCTCTGTCTCGTGTCGATGATGTGGGAATCATTATGGCCCACCTTCGATCAAGGTCACTTCCTGTCGACTTCAACTCATTATCCGGGAAGTTGGTCTAGAGACTCCTGATGGTACCTTGGAGCCTGCATGCCTCAATGGCAGGTTCGTCGCATTCGACGTGAAGTTTACATCATTAACTTCCGATCGAATGATTCTGCGGGTGTTCGACGTCAACTCATTTATTCACACGCCGTAGATTGTACCTGTAGTACCTTGAGGACCATTGTCATTATTGGTGGTTTCTCTCGCGTCTGTTAACAGCTTTCATCATTGGCTGGTAATCAGACGATGTTCTTGCATGTTCGACTTCAGCTCACATAATCGCATGCTTGAACTTGTACTCTGTTGGGTCGAGATGGAGCGCAAGACCCTGGATTGTGTCTGTTGTAATCCAGGCTGCGATTGTGGATTATTATCATTATGTACATGACTCACTGATTGGATGGCTGCGACCATACCTGAGTCTATTTGTTTGATCTTAGTTGGATGGTTGCGCCCATACCCTGGATCCGGATTATAGCATACTCTGTTTCGGATGGTTGCGTCCATACCACTTATACATCATGTACTTGAGATATCAGTTGTATCTTTCTGCGCAGGTTTTTCGACGGCGGGCCTTCGATTGAACATGTTCTCGTAAAGCATTTCACCCCTCTCTCTCTCGGGCCTCATACTTTAGGGGGCATCTGTTACACAGTAATTTGTCACCGTCCCTACCATTCCCCGTCCCGCACAATGGAGGACCCATTATGTGACCTGTGAGCAATGTCAAGCCTTGAAAATACCTTCATTGCATCCCTTTCCATGAGGACAACATTTCTCCTGTTTATCATTTCCTAAGCAGACCCCTAAAAACACATGTTTTTGCATTGGCGCTGGTAGCCCGTTATGTACTCGCGCCAATGGGGGAAAATTAACACCGAGCCCGCGCCAATTGGCGCTCTGTCCCAGTGTTGTACCCGCGCCACTCTGTTTATGGAAAGTTTTTTAAAAAAGAGGCGAAGTTTCGATTACAACAACTTCGTGGATGAGTCATCAAGAGTGGTTTCGCCTGAATAACCACGGCCTTCCTCCTTTGGCCTCTTGTTTCCACCTTATGGGGAACCTCCCAAGGGATAAGGCCTCCCTTCCACTATTGTAGGGATCCAAACCTCCTCCTCTCCTCTATAAATATAGCCTTCATCCATTGATGAAGGGGCTGAATGGCTGAAAGGCTGAAAGGTTGATAGTCTTGAAGTGCTGAAGCTTTGCATCTCCCTATTCCCAAGTGCCTTTGTGCTGTAAAGAATCCCTTCTTTCCCTTAAGGCCCATTAAGCAAGGAGACCATTGTTACGAGACTCTGGAGAGGTTTCCCTTTCCTTGGCGAGCTTTGCGAGACGTGGACAACCGGGGACCCGTTCGAAGGAGGCTGCGACGTCAGAACTCGGTTGTAACTTCTATTCGTTTATCACTTTAATAGATGACTATGATTATGGTTCCACTCCTTTTGCAATCACGTTAATGCGAGTAATATCTTTTCTGACCGATATTTAGTTACGTATGCTGGTTCCTATGCATGTATCTGTTCGTCTCTTCTGTGTGCAGGTGTTCGTCCACGGAGATCGTGGAAGGATTGTGATCTGCCAGGGCTGAAGGACGGGAGCATCTTCTTCTTCAGATCTAGCGTTGGAATCCAGGTAGGCTCTTATCCCAAGTCTTTCATTTCGTAACTAGGAGCTTGCGTCATAGCATTGTTTGTTTGTTGCTAGACCCCTGCTGGGCTAGTAGGGATCGCCTCTGTCCGCAGAGGGGATTTACCTTCTCAACACATACATCATTAACACTATTGTGAAATCATGAAAGCAGGAAATAAATCTAGGCAAATCAATTACACCTATGAGAACTACGAAGTGTACCTAGCTCGGTGTGGGGGCCCTTCCACCCTTGCCTTGCACACTGAAAGTAAAATCAACTACTCAAGACTTCAAGCAATTAATCAACATGTAGCAGCATCAAAATATGGTAGAAAAAATCTTCTATTATGTCTTCAAGTCTCAAAGATAATAATAATAAGTCATATATGTTCCAATGTCAAAGCCTTCAGAGTGTGAGGCTTAAATAGATGAAATGTTTAACAAACTGATCTAAAATATATCAAGAAATCATAAATATCCCTATCCTATCATATCAAGTCGAATTGATCTACCAGATCCATCATAATCTGGAAAAATCCCATAAAATAAGAGTGTAGACCTAGTTTCTAGGGATCCTCCATAAAGACTGGTCATGTTTGACCGCCTTTGACTGAGCCTATTAAAGCTCAATCTGGTTGTACTAATAGGTGTAATGTTACTCCTAGTTCCTGATCTTTCTAGAAACATATCCAACTCGAGCCCAAGTGTCCTGCACATATGCAAATCATCATGCTATTACGGGAATTTCTGCTGTTGTCCAAAATTGCACTTAAATTTCAATTTTCACAAAAACATCTAATAATTGAAAAACATAAATTAAATACCTGTATATGCATCTTTAGGTCTATGTGAGGTGAAAATGATGGTAAATGGATGGATAATGTAGCAAAATAAAATGTATTTCTTAAGCAAAAAGAGATCAAAACAAGGCCCAACACTATCATCATTCAAACCCAGACTTTCATTTTCAATAATGGAAGATGTTTTGATCACACATTCTTAACTGTGTGAACACTGTAAGAGATGAAAATCTACATTCGCTTGGGTTTTAATATGACTGTTCAGGATCTGATCTATCTCATCTTCAGACAAAGGAGAAAACTGAGTTTTAAAGAAATTTACATTGATTTGGCGATTTTCATTTTCAGGATCGGGAATTGGCACTTCTCTTTCTTGGTCCCAGTTTGTCTCATCTAAGGAGGGAGCTACTGATTCTTGTTGGTGATGAAAATGGTTATCATAGAAAGGCTTAAGGATCTCTTCATCTAAGGAGGAAACTGCTATTTCTCGTTGGGAGGAAAAATCATTATGGGATTCTATGAGCTCATCATCTAGACACTCTTCATTCCCATACAAATTTTCAAGAAAATCAATGAAATTATCAGAGATATCACAACAAATATCAATCATTGACATGGAAAAATTAAAGCTTTGATAATTTTGAAAGAAAACTAAATGAAAGTCCTTTAGAGAATATAAACTAGCAGATGGTAGGCTCTCATACCATGATCTCACTTTTTCCTCCAAGGTAGCCATAAACATCTTCATCAAACAATCTTCAGGAAACTCAATATTTAGTCTATGAATATGCTAATGAAATTTGACCAAATGCAAACTATCATCTTCACTATTTTGACCCTTAAACTTTGACAATCCTGATTTCCAATCTATACGAGAAATATAGTTTGGAAAACCAAGAATATGAGCTTGATTCATAGGAGCATACCTTCGAGCAATCAAATCCATTTTGAAAATAGTGAGTCACCAAGAAGTTCTTTAGGCTACTGGTTCTTGAAGAGTGGAGTCGCCATGAGAATTCTGAATCTTGGGATTTTTGACACTAGAGTTGCTAGGTGAATGATGCACAACCTTCTAGTGCTTGATCATTATTCACCATCAACAATCAGATCTAATCTTTGTCGTTCTTTCCCAGGGAATATCTTTCTTTTAATTCCCCGACAACGATGCCAGTATGTTATCACTCCACCAGATTCCCAAGGCTGAGGAAGGAATCCCAATAGAGGTAACCACAAACCAAGCTTTTGACTTGGTATCTAGCCCTACCAAGTCGGAGAGGGCTCTTTCCACAAAAATCACAACCAAGAGAGCTAGATGAAAAAGGTTTTAGGCTAGCTAAGAAGTGCATAAGGGTTTGATTTGTTTTTATTTGGGTTGGGCTCATTGAATGAGGATTAGGTCAAGGGGAATAGGTCAGGGAAAATGAGATGGAATTGCAGTCCATTCGATGGGGCAAGGTAGGTATAAGGCTCAACACTTGAAGGTGATTTTGTGAGGTGGTTTAAGACTGAAGAGGAGCTAGGAAGAGAATAGGAGATGTATTCTTCCTAAACTGAAGAAAATGGACAAATTATGAAAAATTTCCCAAAACGGAGCATGAAAAACATGTATTCTACCTATCAAGTCGAAATTTATCATATAATAGACATGAAAATTTTATGAGCTTGCAAAAAATTCATACAAATGATCACAGAGTAAAAAATATGCCAAACATTCATGCCACATGAATCCCAAGGAAATAGCTACAATTCTTCATTAATTTCCAGGCCAAACTGGTTCTTGATCAATACACTAGCATCCAAACTGTTGGGTATGTGTTATATTATTTCCACGACTAAGCACGCGCGGGGGGGTAAGAGGGGGGGTGATAGCCCCCCCTTTGTGCTGAGTGCAAGGGGTCTGGGGCAACGCTCTGGCGAAATTTTTTTTGTCCTTAATTTCCGGTGGGTAGTCCGCGCCCATGGTTTTGTGCATGGTTTTGCACATGGTTTTGGGGTACGATGATTTTTGGCCCCTGGTATTTTTGTAGATCTGGTCAAGGGAACTATGGTTATGTTCTAATCCAAGGCTAATGGATTAGGGTTCATGTATGCTTCGGCATGTATATATATGTGTTTTAACACTAAAAGGAATATAATGAAAAATCAAGCTGGTCGTCCCGATTTGGAATCCAGGGGAAAATCTCTGTGTTTATCTGTTTTATGTTTTATGCTCTCGCTATTGTTTATTTTATGTTATAAGATTCATGTGTAGATAATTTCTGTTCAGGGTTAAAACCTACATTTGGTATCAGAGCTGTTTTGGCTTCAAGGGGACGCCTTTTCTACTGAGGGTTTTTTGCTCGGGCCTGAGGTAGACCTTGTTTAGTGGGAGATCTACGGGATCAATTCTTGCTGTGAAAGAAGATGGCGAGCGGCGGGAAGATAGAAATCGAGAAATTTAATGGTCAGAGTTTTGAGTTATGGAAGCTCAAGATGGAGGATCTGCTGGTGGATAAAGATCAGTGGATCATGGTAGATCCAGGTACTAAACCAACGACAATGTCAGATGAAGACTAGAAGAAACTGGATCGAAAGGCTAAGAGCACAATATGGTTGTGTATCTCAGATTCAGTATTGTTGAATGTATCTGGGGAAGCTACGGTGAAGAATTTGTTGGAAAAACTTGGGACTTTGTACCAATCTAAGTCTCTGGTGAATAAGTTGTTCCTGCGGAAAAAGATGTATAACCTGAGGATGAAGGATGGAGACTCGGTGACAGAGCATCTGAACGCCTTCAATGCTATGGTAAGTTAGCTGTCATCTGTTGATAGTAAAATATCATATGAATATAAGTGCATCAGTTTGTTGTGTTCTCTACCAGACTCGTGGGACAGTCTGGTTAATGCAATAGGTAGCAATACAACTACCTTGAATTTTGATGACATTGTCTCAGCCTTGTTGTCGGAGTGAAATGAGATGGAGAAATATGGAGGGCCGAATGGGGATGCCTTATCTCAGTACGAGGAAGGTCTCCAAAACGATGAAACAAGAATAAGGTTTTGAGTGGAGATCCAAATCTAGAGGGAGATCTAAATCTCCTCGAAAGTTTGTCAAGGTATCTTGGAAATGCAGAAGGAAGGGCACTACAAAAGGGGAGTGCAGGATCTAAAAGACTCCTACGAAAGGAAAAGGGGATCTCGATGATGTCTCTCTTCGCTAGAGGCAAAAACCACCCTTGGATGAAGGTGGGGATGTGTATTTTGCTTCTTCAAATACACATGTAGATCATGAGCTTCATGGTTGATTGACTTTCAGTAGCATCCTTTCACTTCACTCCTCATCGGGGAGTGGTTCCGCTGAGTATGAGAAATATGATGGTAGGTGATGTCTTCCTAGGGGATGATAGGAAGGCCAGAATCGCCGAACGTGGAAAGGTCAAGCCGAAGCTGCAAGGTGGAAGGATTAGAACACTTCCTGGTGTTCGTATATTCGTATTGGCCGTAGAATTTGATTTCTATAAGCGAGATGGATGATGCGAGGTGTAAAAAGCAAGAGCGTTCGAGAAAGATGCCTACAAGATGGTTCGAGGGCACCGATATTAATGCGGGGAGTTCAGGGACGGAACTCCAGTACGAGCTACAAGGTAGCACTATTATTGATGGGTGTAATAGTTCCATGGTTCTCGAAAGAGGAACGGAAAGCCCTAGTTGTCTTTGGAGAAAAGACCATGCTATGGCATCAAAGGCTTGGACATATTAGAGAGAAGGGCCTTCGGATACTGCATAGAAATGTGGTATGGTAGAAGGTATGCTCTAATTAAGCTCTGGACTTCGATTTCAGCAGAACATTGTGTATATGGGATGAGCATCTGGGTGAGCGGGGCTTTTCCTTCGGTGCTAAGAGAGAGGCGAACAAGATATTAGAACTAGTGCACAAAGTGATGTGTTTGGACTCCGTGTGAGTTCCTTCACTCTGGGAAAAAGTCTCAGGTACTATGTGTTCTTACTCATAGATGACTTCTCAAGGAATACATGGATATATTTCTTGAGGAATAAATTTGAAGTCTTTGACAAGATTTAAAGAATTTAAGGCTCGGTGGAAAACCAAATCAGCAGAAGAAGATAAAGGCGCCGAGGACGTATAATGGTGGGAGTTCAGGAAGAAGGAATTTGAAGAGTTTTGTAAGAAGTGTGGTATAGCACGATAGAAGACTACTCCATACACACCTCCGCAAGAAATGGAGTTGCGAAAGAATGAATAGAACACCGATGGAAAAGGAAAGAAGATCGGGTGGAGACCGCATGCTATCCGGTTAGCAGATCACCATTCATCAATGTTGGAGGATAAGACTCACACCGAGGTATGGATTGGCAGTAAGAAACCCTCTTTCACATCTAAGGGTATTTGGATGTGATGCATATGTACATGTTCACGAAAGCGAGAAAAGGACCAAGTTGGATAATAAATATGAAGAGGTGTCATCTGTGCAGGTATAGGGATGGTTTAAAGGTTACAAGATTTGGAACCCAGGAAGCAAAGAAGCTTGTGTACAACGATGATGTGGTGTTTAGAGAGGTGAAAGATGTTGTTAAACATGAAGTCAGTACTAAAGGAACTCGAGAAGATGAGTTTGAGCTAAAAGAGGATGAATCGTACTCTGACTAGATGAGCTAGCACTCGTAAGGGAGGAAGAGCCACAAACTCCAGTCTATGAGAAGATCGGCTCGGGAAAGAAGACAACCGTAGTAGCATAGTCCATCTGATTTTTGTTCAAATTTTTGCCTTAACTATAATCGATGATGATCCCGTAACTATCGAGGAAGCAATGTAGATTCAGGAGGATGGAAAACTATGGAAGGGAGGCCATGGTTGATGAGCAATGACATCCTCGTACAAAAATGAAGCATGGGATGCTAGTGGAGTTGCCGGCACAGGAAGGAAGCCTCCATCGAGGAGAAAATGGAGTGTTTAAGAAGATGAATGTAGAGAGGCAAGGTGGAGAAATACAAAGCTTGGTTGGTAGAAAAGGTTATTCAGTGCCTAGAGTTGATTTTGGTGATATTTTTTCTCCGTTTAATAACGTTACTTGTATTAGATTACTTTTTATTTGTTGTTGTTTCATTTGATTTTGAGATAGAATAGATGGATGTGAAGACAATATTTCTTCATGGGGATCTAGAAGAGGGAGATCTACATAGAAGAAACTTCAAAGGCTTTTATGGTGAAGGTTAAGAAAGAACTAGTATGTGCAGAGGTTGAAGAAGTCTCAGTATAGGTTAAAACAATCACCAAGGATGTGAGTATCGAGGAAATTTGATACCTATATACGTGGGACTTGGCTTCACCGAATGCGGAGTGATCACTGTGTTTATTTTAAATTAATTGGTGACCATGTTATTTATTTGGTCTTGTATGTGGATGATATGTTGATTGGATCTGGAAATGACAAGAAATTATCCAAGATTTGAAGACCCAAATGTTCTCCAAATTCGACATAGAAGGATCATATGGTGTTGCAAACTATATTTTGGGCATGGAAATTAAGAGAGATCTGGGTAATGAGGAAGATCACGTTAAAGCCGCAGGAAGTATCGTCGAGACTATATTACTGGAAGGGTTCAATATGCAGATAGTAAGTCCTGAATTTTCTTATTCTTGTAGGTGTAAAGATATATGTTCTGAATGTTGGGTCTCCAAGACACAAGAAAAAGAGGAGGATATGTCCCGTGTTCCATATGCGAGTCATGATGGGTAGCTCTGATGTATGCAATGGTCTGTACTAGACTGAGTTTAAATTGCACATGACAATGGGAGTATTGGAGAAGGTTTATGTCAAAACCTAGGGGAAGGAGCATTGAGACAGCCATTTGATGAAGCGAGTTTTAGATATTTACGTGAGCACTCATGATTATGGCTTGTGCTACCGGGGAAAGACCGTGGATTGGAAAGAATCTTGAAAATTCGTGGTTTTGTTGATGCAGCGGGCTGAGAGATGCGGACCAAAAAGAAGAACTACAAGTGGGTATGTGTTTATCCTATTTGGAGGCGCAACATTTGGATGAGTAAAAGATACGCATGCAGTGGCTCTTTCAACTACAGAGGCAAAACCAGTTAAGCCGCCCACTCATGCAAGCAAGGAAGCGATTTGCTGGGCAGAGATTGTCGTTCAAGTCATGGGGTTGAGGCTGACAACAGCTATAAGGGATAGATTGTGATAGCCAAAGTGAAATTTTCTTGGCTAAGAACTCGCCTTTTATCATTCAAATACAGCACATTGATGTTCAATATCACTTTGTTAGAGGTATGGTTGAGGCTAAAGAAGGATGTTACGGTAAAGGTGGACACTTTGAAGAATGTTGTAGATGCATTGACGAAGTGTCTGTGAGCACTCAAAATTTCTCTTGATGTAGAGAAACAAATGGGTCAGTTGAAGAATTGGGCCAATGACTAAGCTCTCTTATGCTCTGAGCAGAAAGAAAAAAACAAGTGGGAGAATGTTGGGTATGTGTTATATTCTTTCCACGCACTACACGCACGGGCAGGGGGTAAGAGGGGGGGGCAATGGCTGTGCCCTTGCTGCTCGGCACACAGGGGTCCGAGAGTAGCACTCACGGCAAAATTTCTTTTTTGCAGTCCTTAATTTACGGTGGGTGAAGTCCGTGCTCATGGTTTTATGCATGGTTTTGCACATGGTTTTGCAACGATGGTTTTTCGGCCCTCGGTATTTCTTGTAGATCCGGTCAAGGGAACTACGGTTATGTTCTAATCTAGGGTTAATGGATTAGGGTTCATGTATGCTTCGGCATGTATATATATGTGTTGTAACACTAAAATAGGAATATAATGAAAAATCAAGTTGGTCAGTTCGATTTGGGATCCGAGGGAGAAAATCTCTCGTGTTTATCTGTTTTATGTTTTATGCTCTCGCTATTGTTTATTTTCTTCGTTATAAGATTTATGTGTAGATAATTTTTGTTCGTGGGTTAAAACCTACACAAGCTCGCATTTCAACTCCTTGACTCCTCGTAACGATCTAAGCTAAATAGACCCTCAAAAACACCTCCTCTCATTCATAGGGGTTCATGAGATGAGTGAAAGTATTACATAAAAATTTGAACTTGATAGTTAGAGTGTAGGATGAGAAAAGTGACTCATATCTTATCTCTAATGAACTGATTCATTACACCTCATCAAGTTGACTCTACTCAAACGTATTTACCCTAGGTAAAAAGTAAAAACATGAAATTTACATTCATTTTGACCATTTACATAAGTAAAATTCCTCATTTTATAAAGTAAAATTCAAGCCGGGAGTGAAACTTCAAAAATTTACGAAGAGCCGTGTAAAATACATTTTCCTTGTGAACACGTGCGAAAGCGTCCCAAAGTGAAAAAAAATTGACCTCTCGATTCAGGCAGATTTTGAGTGCTCTCTCTGGTGTCCAATTCAGCTCCGGGATAGCTCATTGGAAATAAATTTCGGAGTCTATTTTCCAAAACTACCTCGAGCTTTTTCAAAATGGTGCTCATTTTCCCTATCAAAAACCCTCATTCTCCCAACACCGATAAATGCGCAATGACCAAGCAAATTTAGAGGCGAGTAAAACATGAAATTTTGATGGCTTTTTTGAGCTTTTGATGGACCAGTTCTCCTCCAAAAACACTCGAAACTTGCATAGGGGTTGATGTCCTCATCAATGAAAAACCTCGTTGAGTGAGTGGCCCTTTTTTCTTTTATATTCTCCAAAAAAGAGCGTAGCGTCCCAAGGTGTCAGTGCTTGACGTTTAAGAATTTTTCATGCTTCAAGCGAAAACGCATGTCGTTTAGTGCAACACATTATTGAAAACTACATTTGGAGGCCTTCTGGAACATCCAAATTGGGCCTAGGATAGCTTGTGGGAAATATTATTTTGTCTACTTTTTCCAAATCTACCTCCCGATCGTGAGTTGATTTTCCTTGTCAAAATTTGATTTTCCCAGAGACTAGTCAAAAAGTGCGAGAATGAGGGTGAAGAAATTCAAGGTGATGTTGTAGGAAACTTTGGAGGCCTTCCTTAGCTCCAAATTGAGCTCATGATAGCTCATTGGAGATATCTCTCGCATCTATTTATCATTTGACTCATCAAGAAAAGTTATTTAGACACTCCGACTTTATGAGAAAACATGATTGTACCAAGGTCACTCCGTAAGTGCGGCAACTCTCCTATGGCACCCGTATTTTTGAGATTCCCTCTAAAACCATGACACTCCGTGTAAAAAAGCTGAAGAGGTTTTTCTTCCTTGGACTATGATGGACAAAAACCTCTCTACACTTTTTTTCAAATTCGTCTTGTTTGTTTAGAAACACAGTGTGAAGTAAAACCGACGCCTATGAGTGGAAAATGCCTTGAATCTTGGAACGACTTCTCAAAAAATGATGGAGAAATGATGTTTATGAGCTAAAATGACCCTCATACTTACTTATATGACCTACCTTATGGCTCCTCTGCTCAAATGTCTCGTTTCCATAGCAAACCCTAGCTCGATGGAAGAGGAAATTAAGGTTTAGTGCTTGTGAACAATGATGACTTGCGCACCTGCTGGGAAAATATGAACTAAAAAACTCTTTTCACTTTGACATTTCATGTGTTGGCATGTGGAACCTTGGGTTAAAGAGCTTGGGAACCTTGTACTTATTACATTTTGAAAGACATAAAATTACATAATGAAAATAAAATTATTACATTGTGAAATCCAAATTACATGCGAAAAACAAAATTTTTCTTTACAAGTCATCTTCACACAAAACGAAGAGAATTTTATTGGATCAACCTCTAATTCTTGGTCTTTGATGCTAATGGAATGGATTTTATTGAATCATGGAAACCCCAATGATCTAGTGAAACCTTAAAAACTCCCTAAAAACCTAATGAGACCTTGAAGGACTGGAATTTCAAGATGACATGATTGACATTATGGCATGATGACATTAACTGCGAATGATGTACGACTGAGAAGGTATAAAAATATGCTATGCAAGTAATCAAATTTGAGGAAGAGTGATGTTTTTATGACTAGGGCTACCATCAATGAAACAATTTTTAGCATGACCTAATGGAATGATATAAAAATTTCTCTAAAGTGAGACACCCTAAAATAATAATGAAATAAGCAATTTTGATCATTGATAGAAGAATGCATATTTTGAAACTAACATTGCCAACTTTGCTCAGGTGTATACAATATCCGAGTAGTTGCTAGTCTCTCAGCATATTTCACTCGCTATCCGGGATCGCACCCATTTCCACTGATCCATCCTTTTATTATGTACAAGTGGGCTGCCATAGCTTAAGTTAATTATCCATGAGTCAAAACGTATCAATGGACCCTCGCCCAAATTTCGCACTCTTAGACCATCGCCTTACATCGCCCCCACCTCTCTTCCCGGGAGGTATGGGACGCATGTGACCCTTTTCCCACTTGGCTCAAAATTTCCCCCTACCGGGAGGTCTCGCGCGATTGGATGACTCCCCTTGGTCTCCTCTCTTGCCTCTCCAATTGTGGATGCTCCCAAAGACTCTTTCGCTGAGGTCAGCACTGTTGAGAGGTAATTCATGCTCCCTCTCAACCACCAAGTATATACCGCTTTTCCTTACTCCTAAAATCTTTGCATGCATCTGGGTACCTCAGAAAGTGCATACAATTTCTTGACTCGCACACCATCATGTTTTCGTCTTTCCCATGGCAATAAGTCTAAGGAAAAAATTCCCTTTACTAAAATATCACATCGTAGCCATGGTATTACAATACTTTTATGGAAACGAAGATTCTTCTTTAGTAATGGAAGAAACAACACATATGTGAGTCTTGGAGGGGACTCTAGATTCTCCTACGAAAAAGTAATTGTACCCATGTTGGCCACACTATACCTCCCATCGTCTCCAAACTGCGTTTTTCTTGGAGGTATTTCTCCTCCAAGTCATTGAAGAGATATCTTCATTCCCTTTCATATGGAATGAGAGCACCGTTGTTGAGAGATGACCACATACATCCCATTGTAGCGGTGCTTGCCATGCATGCCATGAGATGAAATCAGAGTTCGAAATATGAAGCTAGAGCTTCACTGTCATGTTGCTACTATAGGATCCTTCTTACTTTCCTTCTTCAATGGACATTTCATGGCTTAGTGCCCGAACTCGTGACAGAGAAATCAGATTGATAAGTTGGAAAAGTATTTCTTCTTGTCCTCTTCACCTCGGGACTTCTTTCCCTTGGATTTATTTCCTTTACTAACTAATGCAAAGTCCTCTTCTTTGGAATAGGTCCCATCTCTCGAGTGTTTCTCCTAATCTCTTCCTACACCACGTCGGACCATAATCGCTCCCACTTTCTGGTAGCTTCTCCCTCCCATTTACGATCATGGTAGTTTTTCGGCCTTTCCTTGGAAAGGCCTAGAAGTACGTAGGCTCACGGATCATCCTAAATCGGACACTTAACACCAACACTTCTAATCTCATCCCGACATTAGGTGAACTTGGTTAAGTACTTTGGTATTGTGTCACCCCTCCTCCATCTTCATTTTTCGAGCTCATGCTTAAGCGTCGCCTTCTTGTGGTTGTTGTTGTTCTAAAAAAATATGTTAAGGCCTTCCACATAGCATATGGAGTTTCCTTTCCATGGATATTCGAGACAATACGATCTCGATCTCCTTCTAAAGAAATCCTTCTCACCTTTGCTACATTATTCTTCCATGCATCCAGATTTTGAGCATTTGTTGTTGCGATCTTGGGAATATCATTTTCTATCAACTCCTTCAACCCATTCTCTTCAAAGCATTCCTTTGCTTCTTCCATCATGTCTTTCCAGCTATGTGAATTTGAACTACCCTCAAGGGACATATTCGAACTCCCAATACGTGAGAAAGACATCATGATCATGTTGTTGATCCCGCAAAAGAGAGATCCTGAAAGAATTTGATCCACTTGTTGGAAAAAAACCTGATTCTTCTCTTATATAGTGATTCATGCTCTAATACCATGTAGAAAAATCTATATGGATTCAACTAATCTTGTAATATTCTAAAACAAAATACTTGAATCTATTCTACAAATTGTGGAAACCAATTACGATCACATAATCACATGAACAAGAAAGAGAAAGAATTTCAATCGTACAACAAAAATATTTATTTGGGGAAAGCCTCAGCTTAAAAACCTCGTTATTTGTATATTGCATAAGTCAAAGAATATGAGAAAAAATAAAATTCTTCTCTCTGCAGCTTGAGAGCTCTGCAACTATCTTTGTTTGTCTTACAACTTCCAGGGATGACTACATGGTCAATACTTAGCCAATTCCTAGCCTTCCACAGCTCCTACTTCCTTGCACAGTTCAATGAGAAATTAGGACCTTATATTATGAGGAAATTCCTTAATAATAATTGTGTAGTATATCAAGGCTCTCCCTCATCGACTCCATGCACAATTTTTATTATTGGATGATTATACAACTCGATAATACACTATCCTTCTAACTCCAATTTCAACTGGGTCTTTCTCGAAATTGACATGGATGAGTTTGTTATGAGTAAATTATCTCCGGTTATTTGATTGATCACTTGCATGTGAATTAAATCCAATTTAATTCATGCCTCTGACCTCTCACTAGTTCCTCCATCAGCTAGAACTAGTTAAACTAATTTTAACTCTAATTAATTAAGTTAATTAATTACAACTCAAAATAGATTGTAATCGGGCCCCCAAAACTTAGAGAACATTCTATATGTCTCCCATTAGACTCTCAACTCGAATTATGTTTGGTTACAATAGGTATTCCTAACTTAGTTAACTCGTACAAGTTGTCATGTGATGTAGAAGAACTACACTCTCCTTCTAATTTAATTAAGGGAAAATTAAATTAGAAGCTCTCTTCTCGTTGCCATTTTCAATATTTATTGTTGCAAATTTCAACACCATAGCTTCACTCCTTAGATCAATCCTTAAAAATTCATGTGTTATAACTCTTGCTTTCCTTAGTGAAAAAGTTTCCTTAATAGGGCCCGTAACCATGGATCAGCGAAACATAGACTGGCATATCTTGAGAGAGATCGTGGGCATAAAATGTTGAGAAATAGGCTCCGTGGTCCTTCCCTTCAAACTACAAGTCGCGAAAAAAATCTTCGATGTAAAACTTGAACGTTCATGATGTATCATGTTGGAGTAAGCTAAAATACATAACAATTGCTCAAAATAGGTACCCTAATGAGGGGTCAAGAGTGTGTATACAAAGTCTTGTGACATGCAACTCAAACACGAAATCCTAGTCACCCAAATGAAGCTCCAACTCAAAATTTAGATCTTTTGTGTTATTATTCTAGGTTGAATATTTTCGAGAGACAAGATATACGTATAAGTTCTTGTAAATGAAAGGTGTAAAGGTCTTCGTTTTATAGACAAAGCGGGGGCTTTTAGAAAATTAACGTTGGATAATTTTGACAAGTAAAAGGGGCTTCAGTTTGACAAGGATTATTTTAATAAATAATATTAAATGACTACTTTAACCCCTAAGTAAGAAAATTGTTTCCCTTTTTGGATGAAGATTGCGTCCTCCCTATTAATCAATGAATGATATTTTTAGCTTAAGGATGTGTGATGCCATACCTAAATTAATGTTATGTCAAACATCAATAAGCACCTTTTAATAATTAATAAATAACTAACCCTTCGAACTCTTTCTAAAATTTGAGAAATCAATGATTATGGCTTAGTAGATATGGTCTCCACAGTTGTGAAGCCAATGATTGGTTTTCTGCGCCTTTGGTTCTTATTCCCTTAAGATATTAAAAAATCCCTTTTACCACTAATGACATGGGATTCCTTTGGTGTTGCTTGGAATCTTGCAACTTTCCCAACGCTAGCTCGCATCACATCTAGCACTAGAAGTTGTTACATATAGAAGACTACCAATCATAGATCTACACATCCTTTGAAAGTCCACATCTTTGGATAAGTCATCTATGCTCAACTTGCAACCTATCACCATTTGGGGGTGAGAACTGATTTGTAGTCTTCCATTTAGAAAATATATTCAAAATTTCCTATATATGTTTGGTTTGATAGATAAATATTCCCTTGTCTTGTCGAGATATTTGAAGTCCCAAAATGTATGTCAACTCACTGAGGTAGTGACATCTCGAAGTCACTCTACATATTTGCATCAAAATTTTTACTTTTCACCCGTCATCATCGCTCCCAAATATTATATCATCCACATAGTCTTGAATAATATTCAAATCTATCTTGTCTCAATCCTTACATAAAGGTTGATATTTGCACTTCCCTTCTTGAATCGTTTTTGTTGCAAATATTTGTCAAGACAGGCATACCATGCTTTGGGTGCTTGTTTGAGACCATACAATGCCTTCTTTAACTTACTGCAAATATAACCTTTCTTTTTCAAGAGTGAGCAAAAATCCCTTAGGTTTTTCTATATACTTATTCTCTAATTCTCCATTTAGAAATGTCGATTTCACGTCCATTTGATAAACTTTGATCTTTCTCAAACATGCATAAGCTAAGAACATCCCGATAACTTCCAATCTAGCAATAGGAGCAAATTTTTTCTTCAAAATCAATTCCTTCAACATGTGCATATCCTTTGCAAAATGAACCTTTCCTTATATCCTCGGTAACCTCGTCCATCCTTTTGTTCCCGAAAACCCATTTTTTAATATCCCAAAAAGGGAGCATGCGAGTAATACTTAGACACAATATAAGAACCGCAACTAAGTAAAAAATAGATCTAAGACAACATCGAATATGAAAGCAGAAGCTGAGCCATTTTATTATATATGGAGATGAATCGGTTACACAATGTTTAGTAAAATGAGTAGATATAGCCCAAGAGAAGGCCACAGAATCACCCTACAATGGTGTTGCAACTAGCATCGCAGTATCGCGTGAGCTTATGGAAAGCTATCATCTGCGTTGTCCCCTATTGCTACTCTTGATATACATGTAAATGCTACAAATAAAAATTCAGATCTAGGGAGCTTATGAGCTCGATGATGCCAAGATTCACGTATCCGGCCAATGTGATGGATTCCCAAGAGAACTCCGCAAAGGATTTTCCGGATCTACAACTTTGGAAAATAACCCTCCTAGGTTTGATCCTTAACTTACTTTGAGTTCAGAGATAGCAAAGCTAGATCCGACAAATATATGGCTGAAATATGTCACAAGATCAGATCTAATATTGAAGGATTGTCCTCCTTCAGATCTACTAGCTAGAAGCTCTAGATCTAGCTTCTCAATCCTCCAATGATGATTACAATACCCGTTGCAACACAACGTCATAAAAAATTGCTCTATAAGGGAAAGAGAGGCTCTATGCACCTTTGCTGAAATATGATGCAATAGACTCCAGGATGATGGAAATATTGATGGCAAGGTGAGGGGAATGATTCCTCATAGGTATTACTAGGTCGAAATGCTAGAAACTTCCTTCCTCCTTTGGATCCGCAGACAATGGACAACGTAATTCGTAAAGAGATTACTACGCACAGTAGAGGTCAATAACATTTGGCCTCGCTTCCATATCCGAAATGAAGCCCCGAGAATGATGATCTTCAAGCCCAAGGTGATAGGAATAATCCTTCACCTAGTTTCCTCCAAAGTGAAAATAATGAAGACAACCTCCACCTCTTCCAACCGATCTTCGAAATCCGCAATTTTTGAATATGAATGTCTCCAGAGAAGTAGGAAAACATAAGTGGAACCAATGCCTAATGTAGAATGAATTACAATACTCTTTCAAGAGATAATTATGAAAGAGGTGGGATTCCCGACCCGAGAACACCTCGTGCTAAACAACACTCTGCAATCTTCAAGCTAAACAACCCAAGAAAGCTAATGGAATTTCACATGAAAATTCGCGATCTAAAACGCAGACTCTCAAAATCAATAATCAATAGCCTACCTTCATTGTTGCCTTCATCTCTTTTTTATATAGTGTTTGGGCCTTCCCCATGCCTTGGCTCCTCATCCTACCGCGTTGTGCATGTGGACAAGATCCTCCCTGATTTGACCGCGTTGTGTCTCCAAGTCATCCATAATGTCTAGTGTGCAATGTACACCCTCTCCATCATGTGTGCATTAATTGCACAACTTCTCATCATCTCATCATGACTGCTCCCATGATCCTCTCTGTTTGATCTCTTCCAATATCTTAGTTGGAGTTGTGTCAACCTCCATGATCTATCTCATAAATGAGACATGATCTCCAATTATCTAGGCTTAATTAATACACATTCACACATAAAAAGTGGATATTTATTCATCATGCAGGGATTATATACAAGTTCCCTCCACCCTTTTTATTTACTTAATTAAGTAGGGTTTATTAAGAACTCTAATATTCTAAATATCATGTGAAATTTGGGAATATTACAGATCCTTCCCCCAGACAAAATGTTGCTTGTCCTCAAGTAACTACAACAAGTGGATGCTACAACAAACATCCCTACCTCCAAATGGGATCCTCATGTGGAAGGCCTTCCCAACCGTCACAATGTGTTATGCATGTCCAACTCCAAATTTGCCTCTCTAGAATGTCTAGAATGGCCTCCAAACCCGAAAAAGTTTGATACTGGGTCCTCATCAATGAATCTTCAAGTGGCTACCATATGATGAGCCAAAAGTCTCTCCTCGCTATACATGAGATGCATAAGATGAAGTGGTTCATTCCCAAAGTGGAAAAAGTCCCAACTCATGAATTATCTTTCCAACCCATGATACATAGAGTAGATTACATCTATCAATGTCCTCATCATTAGCCATGTTGGCCATGTAGGAATCAAACATCACATCATCATAGTGAAAAAAAAAGAACTATAGTAGACATATGGGAAAACATGAAAAATGTCGGAAACCATATTCTCCTAATAACAACCAACGTAGCAAAGCCTTCTACTTTGCCATGCTAGATCATCATGAAAATAAGTAATAGAGCCATACTCTCTCAAAATAAGCCACCCAGCAACAATGCTTCTTTTTTCCATGCCAAAAGCAATCAACATCAATGAGAATAGTGAGATCCATACTCTCTGAGCAGAAGCCAACGTAGCAATGTCTCTTGCTGCCATGCCACATCACATTATTGTACCAAATGTAGTGGCCATATTCTCTCAAGAGAAGCCACCTTAACAAGGCATCTTGTTGCCCCATCACATCATCATCATACCATGTACGATGACCATAATCACCCAACAACAGAAATTAAGCCAATGTTATAAGGCCTCCACATTTGCCATCACTCCAACGATGATGTCATGCAATGTATATGGGAATAATTCAGCCCATATATCTTTTTAATAGTAGCCATAGCAACAAGGATTCTTGTTGCCTTTCTGCATTATCATGATGCAAGTCATGGAGAAAACAATATAGTAATGGACATGTGAGATGTCTCATCAGCATAATACAAACAAGCTCCTTTATGAGCTACATCATGTGAGAGTTATGCTTTCTCCCAAACCCAAGTACATACATGAACATGAGATACATCCCAAACATGAATACATGTAAATACATGAGACATATCCCAAACAAGAGTAAATACATATGACATAAGATGTATCATGTGATGTCCAAAACTCTCTCATCAATAACCAAAGTAACCATGCCTTCTTCTCTCTCGCATTCTTCCAAGCTGATGTTCAAGGGCATGCATTAGAAAATTATGACTCCTTGAGTGGTAAATCCATATCACCCAAGAGCAACCGAGACAGCAACCATGCTTCTTGCTAGCTGTATCATAGATCCGCATAGTGGTTTGGCAACCCCTTGCTCCATACTATCAACCATTCATCCCAATGTGGATGATGGATCGTGATTCTACTGTAAATACTTGGCATCCTCCCATTGTAGGACACCAACCTCCTCAAACCGTTGAAGAACCTTGCACTCCATGATATGTTTAAGTACACCTCCCAATGAGATCTCTCCATGATATTCTCTTCTCATCAATGGCCCTCCAAAACCCAATAAGGTTCGGGATCCATAGCGTGTAGAATTTTCTCTTTTGACCTATGAAAATGCTCATTGAGAAAGTGTCATCAAGAAAGGAGAAAAATATTTCTCATATCGAAGATGTCTATCGTCTCATCATCTTAACCTCCATTTCTTCATGAGTGAAGCTACCTTCGAGAATGCTCCAAGAATAATGGGGCCTCTTCATTATCATTTTCGCTTATAGTGACAACGTTGTAGATCTGCAAGGTAATACATATACTCTGTCTCAAAGCAAGGTACACATGCAGAGTCTTATAACCCGGTCATTTTACATAGGATCACTGCTCATCCCATTTTTTGAAAATCTACTTCAACTCAAAGCATTGAATTTAGTCCATCCATGACAGAATAATGGGATAGATTTTTCATCTCCTCCTTGATTAGATCAAGGGTCCTATGTGCTCGTGATAGTTTGCTTGCTTCAAATCAACATTTTTGATCTAACCCTTGGTTATGCATTGGCTACGATGGCATGTCCCCATAAGTTTCAATAAGATCTACTAAAAACAATAGGGTGATGAATGTATATGTATACGCTTGGGATCAATTGATGTGTGGGAACTCTCTTTGCGTAACACAAGAGTTCCTCCAACCCTGACCAATGGTGTCTCCAATCTGCTAGCAAGAGAGATGGTTACTCTTATACCAATGTACCATCACTAGAATCTTCCTCCTCTTCCTCATGCATCTCCGAATCATGCATGGGACTGCATGTGATCAAGAGCTCAAGACTATCTTGCAAGGTTACGAGTGCCTCTTCTATAGATGCAAGTACTTCACGAGGCCGGGGATGAATGTAGTGACTTCTTGTCCAGAGTGACAAGAATGAGAATTCCTTCCTCTTTGTTTCCTTAGGAAATTTCTCCTTGTGGCCCATCTCCCGTTTTCTTCACATCAAACTTCTTCCTCATCTTGTGAAAGAAATACGAATATTTAGTCACCTTTGCATGCTCCACTTGTAACTAAACCACCAATTATTGGCTTCACCTACAAGATGGAGTGTTGCAATTTGGACAACCTCTTCTTCGGCCATAGGATGTAGCATGAAAAAGGTATATAAATCTTTCCTCCAAGCCTTAATAGTGCTTAAGGAATATCCATCAAATGCGATGAAAATAGAATCTAGTGTGCCTCTTCCTTCTATCGCTACTATAGGGATCTTATTTCTTCTTTTTGAGTTCAAAGAATTCTTGCAGAAGTTAGGACTCTCTTTGAAAGATCTAGATTGTGCCTTGTACTCTTCCGATACAAAGCTGAGAGTCTCATGAGTCTCAGGGGTCTCTTCTTCCTGTAATTTCTATACCTTTTCACCTTCTTCAAAGAAAGAGGGCATAGTAGATCTATGAGGAGATCTAAGTGATTCTCTCGATTTTCCTCTTTCACGGTGATAGGAAGTGCTTGGACCTTCCTCTTCAAATATTCTTCTTGGATCCTTCTTTTGCCTTTCCTTCTTCATTTGATGTAGACTCGCTTTTGCAGAGATCTTGTATGGATCTAAATAGAGGAGTGGAAAAACTATCCTTCTTCATGATAGATCTCTATCTATTCAGCTTCTTCTTTTGATGCAAAAGATGAATTGTCCACAAGCCGGTAGCCAAAGATCATGCTCCGATACCAGCCGTAATATCCCAAAGGGGAGCATGCGGTAATACTTAAACACAATATGAGAAGCTGCAACTAAGTAAAAAAATAGATCTCACAAAGACAACATCGAGAATTTATAGAGAAGCTTTGACCCATTTTATTTTATGGATATGAATCAGTATACACAATGTTCATCAAATGAGTAGATCTAGCATCAAGGCCTAGAATCACCCTACAATGGTGTCAGCAACTAGGACTCACGTAACTAGTGAGCTACAAAAGAAATACTGCGTTGTCCCCTATTGCTACGATATACATGTAAATGCCGCAAAGAAAAATGCGGATCTAGGGAGCTTATATGAGCTTCGATGATGCTCAAGATTCAATATCCGGCCAATGTGATGGATTCCTCAAGATAACACGTGCAAAGGATTTTCCAGGATCTACAACTTTGGAAAATCACCCTCTTAGGGTTTGATCCTCAACTCGCTGATTACAAATGCTTTGAAGCTAGATATGAAAAATAGATGGCTGAAATATTTCACAAGATCGAGATCTAAGCTTGAAGGGATGATCCCTCCGTGCATATCTACAAGCTAGAAGCTCTAGATCATAGCTTCTCAATCCACCAATGATGATTACGAGTGCTGCAACACAAGCTCGCTCATACAAAGCTGTGTTGTAAGGGAAAGAGAGGCTACTATGTCTCGTGATGAAATATGATCTGCACAGACTCAGCTGATGGAAATATTGATGGAAAGGTGAGGGAATGATTTCTCACAGTGATTACTAGTTGAAATGCTAGGCAAATTCCTTCCTCCTTTGGATCTGGCATGATAATGGGACGTGCAAGTAATTCCCTGGAGGGATTCTACTGCTACTAGGAGGTTAGTAAATTTTGGCTTGATGCAGTGAAATGACAGCTCCCTGGGAATGCTAATCTTCAAGCCCAAGATGATAGGAATAATCCTTCACCATTTCTCCAGCTTCTGAAAATATCGAAGACAACTCCACCTTCAAACTAATCTTCGAAATCTAAAATTTCTAAATATGAATGTTCTGCAGAAGTAGGAAAATATAAGTGGGCACCAATGCCTAATGTATAATGAAGTCAATACTCTTTCAAGAGCTACTCAATGAAAGAGGTAGGATCTCACGACAGAGAACACCCTATGCTAAACAACACTTGAAATCTTTGCTAAACATCCCAAGAAAGCAATGGAATGTCACGATGAAAATTCATAGATCTAAATAAACCTAAAAATCAATAATCAATAGCCTTCCTTCTTCATTGTTTCATCTATATTATTTATATAGTGTCTTGATGCCTTCCCATGCCTTCTTTCCCTCATCTAAATTGTGTCAGTGCATGTGGACAATATCCTCGCTTGACATCGCGTTGTTTCTCCAATTCATCCATCATGTCTAGGTGCAATGTACACCCTCTCCATCATGTGTGCATTAATTGCACAACTTCCTCCATCATCTCATCATGAATGCTCCATGATACTACTGTTTTATCTCTTCCAAGATCTTAGTTGATTGTAAGTCAACCTCCATGATCTATCTCATAAATGAGACATGATCTCCGATTCCATTCACATTAGTAGTGGCTCCACTTCTCCCTTTTATGTAGATCTAGTCTTAATTAATCCACATTCACACAAAAAAAGTGGACATTTATTCATCAAACAGAGGATTATGGGTCCCTCCACCCTTTTATTTACTTAATTAAGTAGGTTTATTAAGAACTCTAATATTCCAAATATCATGTGAAAATTCTGGGAATATTATACATTTTTTCCCAATGACATTTTTTATCCGGTTGGTCGTGGGACCAATTTCCAAGTGGCATTCTTCTCAATTTGATTTGATTCTTCATTCATAGTAGCTTTACCCAATGTTCATATTGATCGGCTTCTTCAAAATTGTTTAGCAACTCAAATGTAGCTAAGAGAGAAAGATGGGCTTGTTGTGGTACATTCGAAAGCCGTTTTCGTCGATTTCTTACTAGTTCCAATTCCCTTTAGATCCCCAATGATCCGATTTGATGGATGGTTCTTTTTCGATACCATTCTTTGGGGCCTCTTTGGGAGTGCTACTTGTTCAACTTGTTTTTTCATCTCTTATCTCTTCTCGGTTGGTAATTGTTTCCTTATTCAATTGTGCTTGCTTTGGGACTTCTTCTTCGACATTTTCTAGTTACTAACTCTGTGTATCTTTGATTTGCTTGAAGACGAGCTTTCCTCGTTAAAATTTTAGCCATAATCTTAATTAAATGTTACATTGATGCTTTCACCTATTTGTTTAACTTCTAAGTCTCTATTTTAACATTTTATAAGATTTTATTTTGCATGAATAACCAACAAAAATACCTTCCATCTACTCGAGAATCAAACTATCATGTTTTATGATCTTCTCTTTTTAATGTAGAATTTTCTTCCAAATACCTTAAAATATTTGACATTTGCTAGCCTTCCTTTCCAAAAGTTCATATGGAGTCATATCATAATTGTTTCTAAGAAACATTTCTGTTTCTAATCAACAGCTTGAACCCAAAATTTGTCATCTAATTTTGAATCATTTATCATTTTTTCTTCCCATTTCTTATATAGTTCTATTCTTCCTTTCAACAACTCCATTTTTTTTGGGGTGTTCTCAGCTGTTGAGAACTACCTTTTTATTCCATTTTCTTCACAAAAATGTTGAAATGATTTCGAGGTAAATTCTTCGTCGTTATCAGTATCTAAAACATTTAATCTTACAATCAATGTCATTCTCAACCATTTCCTGTAAAGATATTGAAACATTCGAATTCCTCGGACTTTTCCCTCAAGAAACTAACTGTCGTCATCTTGGTATAATAATACTATCATTAGCATAAACAAATATAATTCACCATTCAATCCTTTATTCCTCATCGATCCACATATATCAAGCGTGTATCAATTCCAATGGTTGTGATGTGAAGTGTTATTTTTGTCTTGAATTCTAACTTTGATCGAGAGATTCTCATGTGTTGAGGGGGAAAAGACTAAGTTTTTTGGATGGAGGATATCTCTCTCGAGACCAAGAATAATCAGCGAGAGAAGCAGAGAGATACACCGAGTGGAGGCAACGTAGTGCCCAGTGAGAGTGTGATTCGGTACCTAGAGAGGGTGACGCATGGCCATGAAGGCCACACACAAAGTCGGCGTAGTATTCCACGAGCAAAGCAAGTTTGAGATTCAAATTGGGGAGATTGAGATTATGAGTCGGGAGGGTTGGATTCGACTTTTCCCGAGGGCTGATCAATCCAGCCAGAGAGGAGTTGATGCGATCTCCGAAGCCCTTGACATAGGGGCACGTACTTATTGTGCGGAGGCACCGTAGAGGGTTCACGAGAGGACGTTGGTTCAGCTACCCGTGATCAATCGAGACTTGCTATGTAGAGTGATGGTAATATCACTAATTTCTTTTTTCAGAGTGATATTCTCTATACTATGATTTCAACGCAAGGCTATCTAGAGTTTTTATTCAAAAATAATTGTTGCTTAATAATAAAACTCTCCGATCCGGTTGCACCTAGCTCTTTCCGCATTAGGTTTTTTCTAGAAGCGACGTTTGTCCAAAAATAACGGTGTCCTGTGATAATCTTTCCTTTTGCTTTCTGGTTTCTTATTTCACCATATTAATTTAATTAAGTGAAGGCTACTTCGAGTAATTGTTTTAATATTTCATGAAAGAATAAATCCTTAAATAAATTTTTAATGTAATTTAGAAGTAGGTGAAGTAAATTCAGCTTTGTGCGAGTAGGGATTTTGGACTTGGAATTTTCACATGGTATCAAAGTGTTGCAAATGAGACAAAAAGAGTAGGTACAACACCGAGCAAAGAGGTTGAATAGCTGCAAAGGTGCCAGCTTAGAATCTGAAGGATTGTGCAATTCAAGCCGAGGAGGGTTGAATTTTCAAGGAAAGTCTCTCTACGAGTGAGTCAACAAAGAGGAAGGGCTTCCATATCGAGATTTTTCCAAGACAGAGGGAGAAGTGCGGAGGCCCTCGGGCGTAGAAGTGTTGATGTGGGACATAGTTTTCTACAGAAGAATTTATTTTGTAGGCAAAAATTACGTCGAGAGGATAGAGAAGAAGCACATTGAGGGGAATTTTCTTCCTCGGATAGAATTCCTAGTCAGGGGAATTCTATTTTTCAAGATCCGAGTAGTGAGATCTAGGTGGTTGATTTACCACCTCCGGCAGCCAGAGTGCATAAGCCGCTCCAAAGTACAGTGTGAGGGAGAAAGAGAGGGAGAATATTCAACATTTTCTCTTTTTTGGGTAGAAATGTCACCTCATAGGCTTTGAGATGAGGATCGGTTTGAGGGAGACCTCCAACTATGTAATCTGAAGGAAATAATTACATGCCTCTCTAGCATGAATACATTCCCAAGCTTTTTGTGATTAGTATGGTAGTTGTCCCCGCATATCCAAATCCACCGAAGAAGTACACGGCCGATATGGCGAAGGCTAAGAAGTTGATCCTTGATGGAGTCAAGATCACATCAGTGTCCCACATAGGCCAACAAGGACACAATTAGGAAAATGTGGGAAGCCTTATACAACGATACTTATACAAAGGATCTTCCGAACAACGGAAGATGTACTTAGAGCGTAGAAACTGAGGATGATTCAGATGCAAGAAGGGGAGCGTATAGATCTGTTTCTCTCAAGGCTTCGGGTGAAATCCATGATCAACTACTAGTCATAGGGTTCCCCCTTCTCTTATATAAATGGTAAGACCGGCCCTCAACGCGGTCACAAAATAATGGCAGTAGTTTTTGTCCAAATAATCCTCGCGCAGGAGCAACCTTGTCGGGATGGGAAGAGATGTGGGTTTCTCTTCAAACGAAGAAGAGCTAAGGAGGAACCTAGTCAAGGGAAAATTCTGATGAGTAGGCGATCGACATTGGGTCAATGTCAAAGGAGGAGGGAGGAAAATGTAGCCCTGTGCATCCAAGGGATAATGGGAGAAGTAGAGATGGAATAAGGACGTCTCGAAGATAAAATGCTTCGTGTGTGGTGAACTTGGTCACTATATCAACACGAAAGTGTCCTTTTGAAGAAAAAGGACAAGGATGAGAAGCATTATCTAAAGTTTGTGTCCACAAAGGTCGAAAGCAAAGATAAGTATACCATGAGTGCCCATGCATCTCTGGGGAGGGGAGGGGGAGATAGTCTGATATTGAATTATAAGTTCACAATAAATTCAATTGGGAAAGATCCTTGAGGATTCCACTCTTTTGGGATCATAACCTTGCTATGGGAGCCCAATACTAGTAGTAGCAGAGTTGGAGGAGTTTCTGATGCTTGAGTGTCAAATGAGTGTTGCAGCGTGATGTAGTAGCTAGAGCACTAAATCTAAGCAAAGGTAGTACGTAGTTGTAGTAGTGTAGAGAGGCACAATCGCAGGAGCAACAACAACGTAGTGATTTAGAGGGACAACGTGGGATCGCATAGGGCAATCGGAAGCTTCATCATCGAGATGCATCACTAAACACTTTTTTCGAGATTCTTGGATGTTTTTCAGCTTGCTTCTCTTATGCAACGTCGAGTTTTAGGAAGAGTATATGCAGTGGTAGTGCTAGTAGAAGATGCAACATTTGAGAGGGATTTGCAAGTACGGATGCAATTTTGATCGCTGGTAAGGGTCGGCGGTAAAGACATTTTCAGTAGTGTCACAGTGAGTTGGGGGATAGCATGTCAAAAAGTCAGCGATGGCAGAGAGGAGATGCTTCCTGGGGAGTCGAGTAGTGTGTAGTAGGGCATATTTCGCTATGAGCACATTCCTCACTAAGAGGGGAGTGTTAGAGTTGGGGTAGCATCGGATGTGCTATAAGTCTCCAAACTTTGTGGAAAGGCTTAGACAAATGTATTCAAGATAACCCAGAATAGGGAAATTCCACCTGCATTGTATTTTATTAATAAAATTAATTATTTTAAAGTGACCACTAAGTCTAAACTTGGAAAATAAAATAATTAAAGAGAATTAATAGAATATGGGTGCGAATGTTCTATAAAAATCGGATCAAGTCAAAATGTAATATTAGTCGTTGATTGGAGATCTAATCTCGGTCGTTGCAGCCTCAACAAGAAGACTATAAAGAAGACTTGAGGTTAATTTGGAAAAATACACGCGAGAGATCAAGAGATCGAATTTTTCCTACGAGTGAGCGATTCTCGCAGGAAAACTTTGATCGAAGAGATATTCTCATGAAGTTGGCAGGCGAAAAGGCAGCTTTTGGTCAAATGATCTTCTCCGAGACCAAGAATACTCAACGGAGAGAGCGCAGAGATATGCATAGGAGGTAGCGCGAAGTGCCCGGAAGGAAGTGTGGCACTAGGGAGTACGCGAGAGAAGGTGACACGAGGGCCACGAGCCACTACACGTGAGGAAGTGCGGTATTCCTTAAAGTGTAAGTCCGAGATTCAGACCGGGAGATCGATATTCTAAGTCAAGAGAGGTTGGAATCAAGTTTCCTAATGGATTATCAATCCAAAGGGCGAGAGGAGGTGATGCAGTCTTTCTTAAAGCCCTTGATGTAGGCCCACATAATTACTACGCAGAGCGGCGCGAGAGGGGTGCCAGAGAGGACATTGGTTCGATGCTACGGATCAACCGAGAGTTGCAGTGTAGAGTGAGGTAATCTCACTAATTTCTTTCTCGAGTGATATTCTATGTATTGTATTGCCATCAAGGCATCCAAATTTTGTATTCATAAATAATTGTTGCTTAATGATAAAACCTCAGACTGAGCTACACATGGGTTTCCCACATTGGTTTTTTCCAGGGGACGTTTTTGTCAAAAAATAATGGTGTCCTCACGTGATATTCTTTCCTTTTGCTCAGAATTTTTGTTTCAGACATATTAATTTAATTAGGTGAAGGTTGCTTCAGTAATTTCTTCGGTATTTACAGAAGAAATCCATAAAATTTTTTTAATGTAATTTACAAGTAGGTTAAGTAAATTTAGTTGATGCAGTAGGGATTCTAGAATTGGAATTTTCACAATCACACAATTGACGTACACTTAGCAAACTCGTGATTCATATTTTCAGCAAGAAGCACATCTTTTTACTATAGCATCCTTACAAGCTTGAAATTACATGTTATTATGACATTTGAAGATTCGCCATTTCCAAAGGAAATTGCTCCATAATTTCCTTCTTTTAAAGATATAAATGTATTCCTATCTCCAACATACATGTGTCAGAACAACCACTATTGATACATACCAAACATTATTATTTTTACTTCTTTTGAGCCTTTAAGGAAAAGAGCACATCTTTCATTTTTCTTCTTCTAGACTTGTTCATTACTGTATCTATTGTGATTCCCTAAAGGGGATCATAAACACCCGCAATCCTTAGCCAAATGTCCAAAGTGTTGCATTTATAGCATTCTACTTCATTTCTTAAACGATCAAATCTATTGTAATTTTTCATAAAGTTTTCTTACATATTTTGGAATATAAATTCCTAAAATATCTTCCAAAGTTTCTTTGATAATTACAACAATCTATAGTTTACTGCCCAACCTTTCTACATGAATAACAAAAGCCATAAAAGGTGGTTTCGATACTCGCAGAGCAACCCTTCTTCGTGGAATCGTTTTCCAAGAGAATTCTAGATATCTTAAACCTTTGATTCTGGTTGGGAAACATCCTTGCTTAGTAGATCCTTTAACATTTTTGGCATAGGTTGCATTTTCCTCTTCGTTCATAAAGGAGTTTGTACTCCTTTCAAGGATTTATTTTTAGCTTGTTACCCACCACTTTCAGTGGGTGATATCCCCTAGAGATATTTTTCTCCCTATGATGGACCCTCAGTTGAGCAGCTAGCAACCCCTGCGACCTCCCTACTAGCTCATTGCTACTGTCATTTTCTCTGGGCCACACTAAGACAATCCATGTGGTCCCTCACCATACTCGTATTGATCATAGTGTTTGAAGGTGGTTCTCCTGAATCTAAAGGTAAGTCTTGTCATTTGGTAATTTTTGTATGTGGGTTTTCACTTATCATCGATACTTTTGGGCATGGATTGATTGGGGGATTTTGGTGCAAAGAGTGGGCTTACGTTGTGCTCCGTTTGCTCGATCTCTTTTGGGTGTTACCCTCTGCATCTTAGTCTCGTGGGATTTCCTTTATTGACCATTTGGTTCTAGGGTGGTACTCGTTTGGGGAAACCTCGAGCTTCGGGTGCATTGTCCGCTCCCTTTATCGACATATTTTTTACTCCCCTTCCACTCATTATCCCCCCCCATTCATCATTTATCTCACACGGGTCCACATAACCCCCATGGGTCTGAGCTTTAATCGGGGTCAACCTCACTATCCCCTTGCCCCCACGCTTTGGGTCAGGGCCTAGAATGATTCTTCGTGAGGTCGAAGCGGCTAAAAGAAAAGAAAAAGCATAATTGGCCACACTTAACGGGAAATTGTACCACAAAATGAAAAAGATGGTCGTGACAAAAATAATTACCACGTGGGCAAAAGCTAACGCGTGAGACTCTACCCCATCCATGGTCACCACTACTTCCATAGGTCCTAGATGTGCCTCCCTATCATTCAGAACCCATGATTGTCCCAAAGCCCCGGAGGGAAATGAACCACCCCTACCTTAAAGGTAATCATTGTTATATCTTACATATCATGCTCTTGTCCTTTGAGCCCCTCGAGCAAGCTAATTAAATAAAATTCATAAAAGGAAAAATGCATATAAAGACTAGGGTGGGAAAAATCAAGGTCGAGGCACGTCATTTACTACGATTTCTCCCTCCTACACATTATATACCCGGGTATGGATTCCCCTATCTAACTCGCCCTATGCCCCGATGCGTGGCCCGAAGATTTCCCCTCTCATTTCCCTACTCCATATCAACTATCTTCATCACTTTTTCCACCCCCATTATAAGGATTTACCTTGGACATATTATCCCTTTTAAGGGTTGAAACCACCTACAATAAGGTGTTTGGTTAACCCCCTTTCGAGCATGGATACACTAGCACATGCCAAAGCCCACTACCGAAGGGCATGCCATTGTGAAGTGCCCCCTTTTGTTATCCATGATTTTTCAGCTCTTTGCTGTATTAATGCTAATGATTGGTCATAATGGAAACTTAGTGGGACACATTAGATCTTATACAATATTGCGGTGGTTTCCATTTGGGTTTGGTATCCCTATACGAGGGTCCTAACCCCCAAAGGGCTACATTGGCACATATAGGGTTTGCATAGAGATCCATGGGACTCTACAATAACATACAACAATCCAAGGATCCCCATCGATGTCCATGAAGCACTGCTAGTGATCCATTTTTGGGATGATGATGATGTGCTTGGTACATTATGCCCTAAAGCATGCCCCACAGAGCCCCACACTCTTAGCGAGGTGCCCCAGCACTTTGTACGATGTCACTGGAAACATACATTCCATCACTCGAAGCCCTTGCACGGGATCTACTGAGAATATTAAATTCATATGGAGACCCATGGGGGTCATTTGGAGTGTCCCCACACCCACCGAGAGCACCATCGGTATACTACTTGGAGAACAAGGGGCCACCCCCTCGTCCATCATATTTTTGAGGAGTTTATTCCTCATTATGGCATTTCAAGATATTATCTAGACTTTGGAGGGCCCCACAACATGTACCTATCATTATTTTTTCCCCATCAAGAGGCTTATGGAGACCCATGGGATCATTTAGGTGTCCCCACACCTACTAAGAGCACCACAGGGTATACTACTTTGGAGAAACAAGGGGGCCACCCCCTTGTCCATCATATTTTTAGGGAGTTTATTCCTCATTATGGCATTTTAGGATATTATCTAGACTTTGGAGGGCCCCACAACATGTACATATCATTATTTGGCCCCCTACGAGGCTTATTTTTCAATTTATGAGCTAGTTTGGTGGCATTGTCACCAATAAGGGTTTTATTTGCACATTATTTTATTATTAGGGGCTAATGTAGGCTCAGTAAAGCCAATTGAATTCCTAAAAGGGGTATAAATTAATGTTATTTGGATTCATTTGTATCATCACCTTACTTGGGATCTCTCTATCTTTAGAGAACTTTGCGATTTCTTCTTGGAGGATTATTTTGGATAAATGGATGAATTTTGATGTATGGATTTGGTCCATTTTTATCTTGGAGCTTCATTTTTTTCAAATGTGATGCTTGTTGGATATACTCTCTAACGTTGTAAGTGAATTTTAATGATATATTTTTTTTTGCTCAGCTTACAATGTTGAACTTAGCTTTATAATTAGGGCTAGTTGTTGCATGATTGAAATGTGGAATTAAGTTTTCATTTAGCTTGTTTAATGTATGGGCCAATCGTTATATGAATGAAATGCTCAGTAGAGATTTTTTTATATCAATAATATTGCACTATTTTTTTCATGAAGAATAAATGCTTGAAGGTCACTTTTCTTATGTTTCACTTAACATTGTGGGACGAAGTTGACTTTCTAAGCCTTCTTGATCAAGAAACTGAATTCTCAATCATAATGATACTTGACTCCATATCCTCGAAAGGGAAATGAGGCACTGGTCCCTCGAAAAGGTTGGTCATTTTCCCCTTTTATTTTTCACCTTTTTCCCCTTTCCCCCAAGTCTAGCCCACGATAGGTCACACTAGGGCATCAATTTCGTGAATTCGCCCCACTTAGGAAAACTTTGAAGTCTCTGGAGTAGCTAGCCGCGACCGCGTGGGTCCCCTCCCCTCTCCTCCCAAATTCTTTAGGAAATTCTAACGAAGTGGAATCTCCAGAACCCCAAGCCTTAGCTATACTCGACCATTTTTTCCTTGGGCTGCATCCCACAAGGCTAGACCCTAGTTGGATCAATTTGGCCTTTTTGAAGAAAAAAAATTATTGTTTGATCCTTTCCCTCACCTTATCCCGTGATAGGAACATCATTGGTTGTTATATTCCCATCCACTGAACTCAGGCTAGGTCCACTTGGTCCCGCGTGGTCTCGCTTTTCTATCAAAGGCTAATCATCGAGCGTATATTTGGGAAACCATTTCATATAGGATTTTAGGGATCGCAAATACCTCTTAGCTGAATCCCTTCTCCCTTATCCTCACCCCTTCCCCTTGGGAAGGAAATTCCCTTGCTTAAAGAGCAAGAAAGCCCAGCCCATTTCTTCACCTTCTCCTCGTGAAAACCAAGTACTTCAGGGATCACTTCATACTTATCCCTTGGCATATCCTTTATAAGTGGCTTCCAAAAAAACATCGAGAATTCTCCCCTTCAGTGAAAGTACGTAAAGAGCAGGGGAATCTTAGTCGTGGTGATAGTGGGCTAAGCCTCCCGTTAAAGTTGCCCTTGGGCTCAGCGCTACTGCAATTAAGAACCCCTTTAGGGTCCCCGTTGGTTTGAGTGATAACATTTACGGCTACCATTTTCGGGGACCTGATAGCGTGTCTAGTTCTCCATACAACAATATTAATATATCATTCTTGGCAAATCCATTGGAAGAACGAAGCCCTAGTTATTCATTGATCTCTAAGGTCAAGGTGTTTGTAGGGTGAAGCGAAGCATTTGTCAAGGCGAAATTTCATTCATCTTGGTGACTCCCATGTCGTCAAGGGCCTAGCACCATGTTGACCACATATTTTCCCGCCATATATATGACAAGGATCCTAATATATCCCTCTATCGAAAATCCATGAATAATATGCCAACGTTCGAGTAGGGATCCACATTCCATAGCTAATCAAGTGGTAAGGTTCATGAGGTATCTTTCAAAGAAAAATATAACTCAACCTTTTTAACAAATGGAATCTTGTTTGTCCAGATCCATTTCCCCCATACCAATTAGATTGATTCAATATTTGGAGCCTAAAATCATTCCTTCTCTTCCAATTTTGACTCTACGCTTACTCTTTGTCATGCATGAAGGACTAGGGTCTCCAATCTCATGAAGACATATGAAAAATGTTGGATGTGGCCCTTCAAGAGAGAGAAGTCATTGAATGTGTTTTTGAGCTTCGAGGAAGAGTGTCGTATTACCCATTTCTCCAAATCATCAAGATCAAGTGATTGATGTATACCTTAAGGATAGTACCGGAAAAGAGACACACATGAATTGGAAAGCATATCCCTTAAGGATAATGAATAAGATCTTGACCCCAGAGAGCCTTTAGGTGTTGCAAGAATGAATGGAGTATGAAGAGTCTTACGGTGGAAGTTGATGGCTACATATAACTCGAGAAGATTTTTTCTCATACTTTTTGTGAGCAATCAAAAAAGCTCTATAGCATGAAGTATGAATATAAAAAGATTCATATCGATAACCTTTTGCTTGAAGCATTCCATCAAAATCATTTAGTAAATAATCTCTGGGACATCATTCTTCGAGAACGAATGAAGAAGGAAAAAGTCATCCCTTCTCCCTACAAAGAGAATGAATGGTATCCTAGCCAAAGACGGTAAGTGTACAATGAATAATGGGAGGAAGTTGAGGAGGATCATAATAGCCAAATAAATGAAGAGTATATGAAAGTGAATTTTCGTTGTTGATTGGGAATTTGGTATGACTACAAAGTTGAATACCCCATGGTCTCTCAAATCCCATAAGAATGAGCCTGTGAAGCAGAAGAAGATACATTTCTCCCCTTCCGAATAAAAAAGTATTGTAGCCCTTATCGATGCCCTTTTTGATGATTGGAAGGGTCTCTTCTTTATGTTCCAAGATGATTCAATCAAAGAAGAGCCTCCCAAAATTGTGGGTAATTTTAATGACTCTAATGTAAAGGAAATCGAAGAGAGGAGCCCCCTTAGCCATGCCATTGATAAATGGTTTTTTCTTCATGTTTGAGCATTCCTCCCCTTATCGTGTCTGTGCCCTGAAATGGATGTTATGAAGAATCTGTTTCCTTCGGAGGAAAACAAAGACTCATTGTTTTTTCCTCTAAATACAATGGTGAGTCCACTTCTTGTTTTCCCAAACTGACCAAAATAATATCATCCTAAATATGTTTGATCCATTTACTCCTTTCCCATGGGATGATAATCCTAAGATAGTTCTTCATCAAGATTCATGTACAATTCGATCATTGACATTTCCATCTCCCCGATTAGAGTGACCAAATTCAATCCTCTCGGTTGGTGTCTTTTCCTTCTTCCCGGGGTTCCTTTTCTGTGGCATATGGGTGCTCTTGTTTTCCCACACTCACGCTCTCGTAGCCCCTCATGTCATTATTACTCATTTGTATTTTTGGTTATGTTGCAAATATAATCATGGAAAAACATGCATTCTTTATTGATCAATTGATATGTTGGTTGCATTAGATCTATGATTATACCTAGCACTTGATATTGTATATTAAGCATGCTAGAGTAGGATGCATTGCATACTGAATTTTTTTCATTAGAAATAATGTCATATGATATTTATCATGATAGATTAGATTCATTTAGAATAAAATCGCATATTTTATTACTTGTTGATTTTTATGGGGCTGACATTAAGCATGGGTGATCATAAGACACCGTGAAAAAACATGTTGCCCCTACGTTTTATGATCTTTGAAAAGTGTAGGTAACGAGGTCTACGGTGACCAATATATTGTTGGAGTTCTTGTGACCCTCCCATCTGAGTAGCCTTACCCACTTCTCTCGAGAGATCACGTACCAGCTTGGAGCCATATGTTACCCACCACTTCGTAGGTGATATCCTAGGAGAGATTTTTCTCCATGACGGCACCCCAATCATATCCAACAACCCATTGTATCCTCCTACTAGTCTCATTGTGCCATTTCTCCACAACCTAAGACATCCATGTGGTCCCGCACCCATCCGTATTGATCGTATGTTTGAAGGTGTGGGACTCTAGATCTAAAGGAAATTTCCTGTCATTTGGTAATTGAGTATTGTATACATATCATGGATACTTTGGGGATGGATTTATGAGGTTGGCAGAAAAGAGTAGGCTTAGTTTGTGCTCATGTCCCCTTGATCTCTTTTACTTTTTGCTGTTACCTTGCACCTTAGTCACTGGTGATTTCCTATTGATTGACCATTTGGTTACTAGGGTGGTACTACTTGGGAAACCCAAAATTTGGGTGGGTCATCCCTGCACAAACTTTTATCCACATATATTACTCCCCTTCCACTCTTTTGTACATATTAACCCTTGCATATAAATTTTTGGCCTTTCGTCGCTTCTTCCGAATCTTGTTTCAAACCTATGTCGCGGCCTAAAACCTCCATATTTCTCAAGCTTACACATTACGCGGCTTCAGCTCGTAAAAATACATTGTGCGAAAGGGTAAAACCCACACTTGGAAAATGTGTCGGCCCACGCCCCCCTGAAGCCTTAGCCTTCTTTGTTTTAATTCACACATGACCACGACACACTCAAAACCTTACGCTAAGTAGGCGGGAGCTTATCACTTCATATTTTCGGGAGCACCCATGTGCGGGTCGTGATCAGGAACAAATTGACTGAGTGGAATTTGATTTATCGTGGTGTCCCCGCGCCCGTAGCGACTGGCGGTTTTATCTCGCACCACATTTATAAGACTGGTGGTATACTCTATGGGGCCAGCGATTCCATAGATCACATGACGCATGTCTCGGGGTACGATTTTTAAAACCGCCCATGTTCGCGCATTAAAGATTGGTCAATGGCCTGCAACCGTGAATGATCAGAAAACCGTCGTGATCCTCGGTACGCATCCACGCGCTATCACTTGACTTAGTTGCACGGGTGTTAAGGGTTGCCAGTCTAAAGTGTCACGTCAGGCTCCACCGCTACATCGCTCCCAGCCGCATTTGAGCCCAGCTTCGATCCGGTTTCAAGATCACAACGAGTCGCAAGACGTGTCCTCACTCCGCTGTTGACTCCACATCTCCACGTCACACCCTTCATTGACATTTGGTTGTACTCTTCGTCTGCGCTCATCTATTCCTCTTGGTTTTTCGTACATCCGTGTGTCATCACCTCGTGTACCCATTGTATTTCCATCCCTCCGTACTATATATACGCGTTGCATCTACATATTTATCGTTTTTATCCACACTTCGTGTTTCAATACAGTTTCCTACGGGAAAACTTACATTTCGTTTGTTTCTATCAAATTCTTCACTCAGTATTCTCTCCGCCACTCGTGTTCTTGCCATATGGCCATGTCTCGGCTGTGACGTCATATCATCATCTCCACCCCCATGCCCTTGCTGCCCTGGAGTCCGTTTTTTTCTAATATATTTGCGGGTTTTTGCAGGGTTTTGAGAGATGATAAAGAGGCGCTATAATTTGTTGCCTCCATCACGCAGGCCAAAAGCATGACAAAGGAAAATTATTAACATCGAAATTTAAGAGGGAAAGCCGAGGGTAGTTTTGTGATATGACTTCATTAATGGGAAGCGAAGTAAACTCATTAAACTACTGCCGAGACAATTCAAAGGGGAAGCGATCTCCGGTAGTTGAAAGTATAAATGAGGTTACGAAGAATATCAACGGAAAGATCGAAGGGCTCGATGTCCCGTATGGAAAAATACAAGTTCCAGGTTCGGGAATCGTGAGGCGCAGAGTTCCCGTAGCACAAATACAAGCAACCCCAAGGTTTTATTGCAGCAAGATTTTTCTCTTCCCGCTAAGAACAAAGCATGTATATATTTATTCCTTATATCTTGTTCTGTGAGGAGATTTTTCATCCTCGAAAGCATTTATTTCATGAAGTTGTCAGACAGGCAGTACTTGCACCAGTTCAGCCACCGCGAAACATGCATAGGCGGGTTTTTCTTTCCAAATTTGTTTTAAATAAGATCATTAAATGTATATCACCTACCTCATTCTCGAGAGTTTCTCCTTCTCCCTATAAAAACTAAAAAAAAGACATTGTATAGGGTTTGCATTTCTATCAAATGAACCGTGCATTGAAAATCTTTGTGTATACATCTTGTAAAGTTTTCTACGTAGGAAGGCTCGTAGGCCCGTAGGGGGTCTCGAAGTGAGGAGGATTTATAATCTGTAATGAGGATTCCGGGGTCTTTGGTATCCCTGATGTGATGTAATCTTTTCTTATGTGTTAATGAAATATCTCATTTCATGCTATTTATCTTCTCGTATCATGTTCTAGAATGCGAGTGGCTCACTGTCTTAAGTAGTGATTCATCCTAGTTGGTGCCCATACTTGGATTAGTCAAGCGCTTTAAATAGGCCTAGTCACGCGATACTATCTGTCTCCATGTTCACATTTCATCCATATTTTCTCGCTATATATTAGTTACTCCGAGGAGGGTGCTTTTAAAATGCCATTGTCATGTATGGATTCTTAGTTGGATAAGCCCATATGTGGTTTTGTTGCGTATCTAGGTATCAGCTTCATGCTAGCTAGTATCTTCTTCATGTTTCTTCACCGCATCTACTTTCTAATATTTGATTGACGTGGCATATTATTGAATTGGCCCTCTTTCACAGTAGTTGTCTCCGAACTATCTGATGCTTTATATTGAAGTTTCAGCATGTCAGTCTCCTACTATTATTCTTATCTTTGTATCAGCTTTCCGAGAGAGTTTGGTCCCATTTAAATTAATTTTCTTGTTTTACAGAAGTGATAGTAAGAGAGCTTTTGGGATTGACAACCCAAGCTATATTATTAGCTCCTTGTTATGTTAAGATGTCCTAGTGCACTTTGGTCTATAGCAACTCTGAGGGTCGTCTCTAGGGGTGACAAAATTGTCTACAACATATTTCCAACGTAGCCGCCGTCGGGAGCGAATTTTGAGAAAATCATTTTCCCGGGGCCTTGACTAAATTGTTTTCACTCTCTAATCAGTGAGCACGAGAGTTGCAAGAGTTGCATATCTCTCACCTTGGCGACCTTAATCGTTATTTATTTGATAAATCTATTGGTAGTCTTGGCTCTCTCGAGAGCCACATTTGAGGTCGGATGCATCTCAATCAAAGACACCCGTCGTGTCCGACCTAGAGAAGATCATTCATAAAAAAGAATTTGGAAAAGAGAGGAAATCGCTCAATAGCCGGAAATCCTCGAATGATTCTCATGAGCGTATTTTCCGCCTTCTTCTTCTCAATAAATCGTAACCGAGACATCCCGAGTTCCCACCGAAGAAAATACCGAATATTACGAGAGAGTCCACCTAGAGGAAGTACCAGAGTTCGAAGAGGATTTTCGATCCTAGCTCTTTCGAGGCTGAAGAAATTAAAGAAGTTACTGAGAGGAGTAGACTTTGTTAGTCGGGTAGAGCTTGTTTCCATCCACACCTCGCACCTCCTTTACGCATTATCTCGCTCAGTTATACATACTACTACTCCCCCCCCACCTCCCCTTCCTTCATTTGTAGCCATGATCAGTTAATTGCCTAACCCCCACCTCCTCCAATGGCTAATGTACCAGCCTTTTTATTTGAACAAATATGCACCACTGCCTTGCCCCAAGTGCTAAATGATATGCCACGGGATTATTTGAATATTGCTCGCCTAGATTTAATGGAGAGAAAATGAGATTGATGCTCGAAACATCTCGAGACTTTCTTGCGCCTTTGCGGAAAACTTAAATGTAGAACACTTGGATGTGGTCTTGAGACTCGTTTGTTCGACCTCTTGATGGTGAAGCAGAAAATGGTTCAAAACATTGGGAAATCGTTCACGTAACCACTCTGGGATGATATGGAGAATAATTTTCTCGTAAAGTGGGAGAAAAGAAATATCATGGACAAGGCTGCCTATCGAGTTCAATACTCTTAAAAAAGAAACCAAATAGAAGGAGTGTCGAGTTTATTAAGAGATTTAATAAGTTATATCTAAATCTCCCTCTCAAGCAGATATGAAGCACTCATCAGAACGCGCAAAGTGGTTTTCATTGCGCCTTTTTGACTCGCATTTCGGTTTCTCCTCGAGGGAGAGAAATTATGCCACCCAGATGATGCTCGCCGGACGCTCTTGAGCCGGAAGCAAACTTTGCCTCCACCGGAAAATTAAAAGGAAAAATTGAGCAGTGATCACTAGAAGGAAAGGCAAGGAAGAGGTTTCCTCCTCTAAACAAAAGTGAGAAGGATCTCGGATAAGATGGATGAAATAAGCAAGATGATTAAGAAGATGGTTAAACTTGAACAGGGCTAAGAGTTCAGCCCCCAAGAATTTTTATAATGCTCCAAATAGAGGATACAATCCTCGCATAAAAGACCACCCACCGCTTGGATATTGCCTAGGGAAGCAGATGAGCGGCAAGATCAGGTACACATCCCTTGTACTCCGGGAAGGTCCAGAAGATGCACTCCATCGAGATGCCTCTGCTTATCAATTAGAATATTCAAATCTTGTTTTTTCAAACAACGATGATATAGAATGCCCAGCGCAAGAAGAAGAAGAAGCGAGAGATTGATCATTATTCGCAAACAATTTCTTGCCGATTTCATGCAAGCACACTCAATGTAAAATATGATCTCGCATCTTCAAGGAAGAGGACCCGATACTCAAGATCAAGAAGAAGAGCCCCTGCAAAAGGAGCTTCAACAACAAAGAAGAGCACAGTAAAAAAGGTAAGAGTCCTTTAAATACTCCCTTAGTGACTCTAATGATCGAATCTCCTTCTTCTTCAAGAGTAGTCGGTCTCCCACAATGATGAACCTCTTTTGTGTCAAAAGAAATTAAACTTTCAAACCTGAAAATAAGAGAGTCAAAGGAGGTTGTGATAGAAAAAATCCTTCCTCTCTGCTTTTAATTTACAAAAAGAACTTGAAAAAAATTAAGATTCAGTTCCACGACAGAGATCTGCTCAAACAACTCGCATATCGGTCTCAAGTAACTTCTTTCATGCTTCCTCCCGAAATGCCAATTGTGCCCGATAGTCTAAACCTTCAAGAAGAAAGACCCATGCGTAGTCTTTGCAGCCCACACATGTTGAGGAAGTAGATCCTTCTACCCCTCCTTTTTATGTATCTCTAGTTATTCATGACTCATTTGTTACACAATTGTATCTACTAGATCTCGAGGGCTTCCCATAATCTTATGCCTCTGTCCGCCATGGCAACAACTAGGTCACGCAAATTACAAGACCATATAAAGACCTATATATCCTTTTGATTCCAAAAGAGTTAAATGCTGAATGATTAAAGATTTAGTGGTCAATTTGGCACAAACCCACAGAAAAGTGTGGTCATGGCATGCCATTGTGGTTGCGTGATATCCCGGCTCCAGCTTTGGCATGTTGCCGTCAAGGTCCTGAGATGTACAAAAATCGGTGGGTCACTCAAAATGGACTTAACATATGCTACCGTCCCGGAGCCTTTGGGAGGCCGGGGAGAGGGAGGTTATACAGTGAGACTAGATTTGTTAAAAAAATGGTAACTATAGGTTGGACCGCCGCAGAATTCCCTCAGCTTTATAACAAAGAGGAGATTTCTCATGTTTGATGTTAGAAGGAAAATAAAAAATTATGCCCATGAGCCCCTTTTTGAGTCAAATCCAACCGAGTAGCCTAAAAGAAGACCGAATTAGAAATTTGGACTTTACATTTTGATGGAGAAAATTCAAAGGAAGGTAATGGAGGTACGGAGTATTATTAATCTCTCCTACGAGCAAATGGGTCCTGTCGTCCTTTAAATTGGAATATGAGGCTACTAATAATGTGCTTGTCGTGAATATGAAGCACTTTTATTGGGATTACAAACAGCCGGGAATATGAATATAAAGAATTTAAAAAGTCCCGTGAGACTCTGAATTGGTTGTTAGACGAGTCGAAATCAATGCCAAACAAAACACCCTCGCCGAGAGCATATAGAAATGAAGTATGGGACATAGTAGAAAATTTCTTCTCAAGCATCTAATATACAGATTTCGAGTGCCACAGGGAGAAGAACATAATAGCGAGATTCTCTTCATTTATGGTCGCCGACATATCCTGCCCTCACTCATAACCCACTTTTGAGATATGAAGTGGAGGTACGTTATAAACCATCCATCCCCGAGAGTATAATATTAAACCTCTGACGGTATTTGAAGATGATGAACGGATGAAGAGATTCCTGGGAGACACGGTGGGTGAGTTTTCCTAATATGGAGATTGATGATAATGAAGAAGAGAAGCCGAAAACGTCACGGACTTAAAATAAATGGGAAGATGAAATGGCAGAAGTGTATGCTGTCAGCTATGAAAGGAAATGTTATTCCTAGAGGGAACGTTTCAGCCCCTAGGAAAGATTATTTAACAAAAATGATATTCCATTGCAGCCAAACAAAGTGGTAGAAGAAGATCAAGGGAAGATTTAAATACTGGCACATAATGCCGATCCAAAAATTGTAAAATTATCTAAGAGGGTCCCGGAGAAGAATATAAAGAAAAATATCTCGAAGTTGTTTCAATCTTATAAAGATGTATTTGCATGTGTCCTATCAAATGACCCTACAAAAACTTTTGATGTTAATATAATGCAACATAAAATTCCTTTGAGTGAAGATGCGAAGCCTTATAAGCGAAGCGTAGAACTGAGATAAATCCTCTGCTGCTTTCCTACTATTGAAAAAGAAATCAAGAAGCTACCGAAGGCCAAAATAATTGTGCCATTGAGATACTCGTATCAGTAGCAAAAGCTTCGGTTCCTTGTTCGAAAGAAAAATGGAGAAATAAGGTTGTGTGTAGATTTTAGAAACTTAAATAGAGCATCTTGTAAAGGACAATTACCCATTGCCTAAGATGGACCACATTCTACGGAAAGTGGTCAGAAGCTTTCCAGAATGTCAATGATGGATGGAGTTTTCTGCTATAATCGTGTGGTTATGTCCCCCGAAGATCAAAAGAAGACTTCTTTCACCACGCCATGGGGAACATTCATGTATGCTAGGATGCCATTTGGGCTAATGTAATCGTGGAGCTACTTTTCGTGAGGGCAATGGACATAGCCTTTGTTGGAGAGCGAGACAAGTTTCGGTGAGTATATCTTGATGATATTACAGAGTGTTTTCAAAGGATGATACCGAACATATTCATCACTTGTAGAGAACCTTTGAAAAATGCAGTATAGGTATGGTCTTTTCACTCAATCCTCAAAAAATCTTTATTTGCATTAGATGCAGGGAAAACTCTTAGGGCACATTGTAACTAAATATGGTGTGAAAATAGACCACTAAGAGGGTTGAAGTTATAAATAGCATTCCTTTACCTGTGGAATAAGAAGTGAAAGTCAGGTGTGTTTCTAGGCCGAATCAATTTTACTGAGAAGGTTTATTCCTAACTATGCTAAGATAGTTAGGCATATAAGCTGATATGTTGAAAAAGGATAATGAAGTAAAGTGGTCCCAAGAATATAGAGATGCATTTACTAAGGATAAAACAGCATTTACTTGAAGCTCCACCGTGCATCGCGTGCAGTTATACAAAGCCATTTATGATCTTTTCATTTGCTTCACCCCATACGAAGGTAGAATCTTATTGCGAGTAAAAATGAAGAAGGATATGAACTAACATAGCAGCTGTCTCAATCAAGTATTACATGATGCGAGTAATTAAAGTACAACATATTGAGAAGCAAAGGGCGTATGCCTTCGGTGAAGTCTCCTGAAAGCCTCTTAGAACATATGTTTTGCATCCCACGTTACTCGCATATGTTCCTATAGCAGTCGTCAAAAGACATCCTCGTTCAAGGAGATAGTGAAGGGCAAAAGAGGAAGATGGATTGCAAAATATATGTGAGATATGATTTCGGACATCAGACCTACTAGGCTGATTAAAGGACAGTGGACTTGCTAAAATGTTATACTGAGAATCAAATCATTAGGCTCTATGCATAAATTTATCTATGATAGCAAATGAGGAGTCCGAAAAAGGAGAAGAGCAAAGATGGACTAGAGTCGTCCACTCAAAAGATACACATAAAATGCTACCTCAATAGTCCTTGGTACAAGAAATAATTGAATATCTCTCTTGACACTCGCTTGTCACTCCAAGTTGTGATAAGGTAAAATACAGAATTTCGTGAAGAATGAAATCTCGAGAAATACATAATCGCTAATGTGGGCAGCTATATTGGAGAGATCCTTCGGGCATATTACTATTATGCCTCAAAGAAAAAATGAAGTGGAGAATATAATGATAGAATTCCATGAAGGAATACGTAGGAGGAAATTACAACCGGAGGGCTACAACTCATAAAATCTCGATAGCCGGCTTCTACTAGCCAAAAATTATTTACAAGATGCTTTTCGCTTTGGAGTCAGAGCATGACGTGACAAGTGCCAAAGATTTGCGAAAAATGACAAATTGGCAACTTTACCCTTTGTTTCTCCTATGTCATGTAAATGAGCCATTTCAAAAATGGGGATTAGATTTTATAGGGGAAATACACCCCCTCTATCTAGTGGCCAATATAAATGGATACTACCACCATGGATTCATTTTACAAAATGGGTGGAAGCTATACTGCCAGTATAAATGCTACAGATGTCGTGATAATCAAGTTTATGGAATAAAATATCATAATCGAGGTTTGGTTGTCCCCACTAGAATTGTAACTGATAATGCACAGTACCTTAAGTACTGCCCAGGGTGTGTCAGAATTTCTCGCCAACAGTATAACATCATATTGAGTCACTCCACAGCCTACTATCCACGAGAGGAAATGGCTTGCGAGAGTCTTCGAAATAAAACCCCGGTGACGGACTTTCAGAAGAAAACAATAAATGAGAATCGAAAAACACAGGGATTCCCAATTTTCAAAATTCTGCTCTATGGGTGAATCAGGATAACCAATGAAGAGACAACAGGGGAAGTCCCCTTATGAATTAGTATATGGGCAAGCGATTTGTATTTCTCGTGCGATTGGCTTACAAGATGTAGACGTTTTATGCGTGAAAGTCGGGAAGAATCAGGTAACGATGAGTCGAAGGATTAACCCAACGGTAGAATTGGAAGAAACACCTGAGCCAAGTGAATCGAGAGATTAGTGGAGTATCAGGGGAGACATGAAAAGCATCTTTGATCGACATGCGAAAAGATAGAAAATTTCAAATTAGGGACTCCTGGTTCTCGTGTGGGACGATCGATGTGAGCAGAGAAGGGAAAACATGCTAAATTTGATCCACTTTGGTTTGGCCCATTTAAGATTATGGAGCTAAAAGGTAATAATACATTTATTTTAGAAAACTTACAGGGGTGATCTGTCGGACTTGGCCACAGTAAAATGGCCGATTCCTCGAAGCCCTACTTCCAATTCCGATCCCAGCCGGGAGTGCTCATTGTATTCTATTGTATATAATTTGTTTTCAACTTTTGTTTTCATACGGGGAAAGGGTGCTAGAAAATTATCGAAGAAACACGAAGAAATTGAAAAAATAGAATTCATAGAAAGATAAACGAGACGGTCTCGTAGAAATCTCGACATGTCCAAGGATGAACATGATGTCCCCTGACAGTGGAGCCGAGGTGTAGCATATTAACCCTTGCATATAAATTTTTAGCTCTCGCCGCTTCTTCCGAATACATGCTTTCAAACCTATGCCGCGGCCTAAAACCTCCCATATTTACTCGCTAACATTACGCGTCTCCACTCGTAAAATACATTGTGCAAAGGGTAAAACCGGCTCTTGGAAATGTGCTCTGCCCAAGCCCGTCGAAGCCTTAGCCCCTAATTCACACATGAACTCGATGCCAAAACCTTACGCTAAGCAAGCGGGAGCTTATCACTTCATATTTTCTGGGAGCTGACTCCATGGCGCGTCGATCGTGAACAAATCGACGGAGCGGAATTTGATTTATCGTGGTGGTCCCCGCTCCTGAAACTGGAAGTTTTGATTCAGCACCACCTTTATAAGTGCTGGTGGTATACTCATGGGGCCAATGATTCCATAGATAGCATGACACATGTCCCGGAAAAGGGTGCACGATTTTAAAATCGCCCATTTCGCGCATTAAAGATTGGTCAATAGGCCGAGACACATGAAATGATCGTAGCACCGTCGGTCCCGAAGTCCGCATCCAACGCGCTATCACTTGACTTAGTTGCACGGGTGTTAAGACGCGCCTACGGTGTTCCGTGGCCCACCGCTACATCGCTCCCCGCCGCATTTGAGCCGTCGATCCTGGCTTTCAAGATCCAACGGTCCCAAAGACACGTCCTTCCTCCCGCTTGTTGACTCCACATCTCCACGTCACCCCTTCATTGACATTTGTTGTACTTTCGTCGCGTCATCTATTCCTCTTGGTTTTTCGTGACATCTGTGTGTCATCACCCTGCAGTGTACCCATTGTGTATTTCCATCCCCTCCTTCTATATATACGCGTTGCATTCATATTTATCGTTTTTATCCACACATCGTGTTTCAAGCATGTCTACGGGAAAACTTACATTCCGACTCCTCATTGTATCAAATTCTTCACTCAGTATTCTCTCCGCCACCCTGCGTTTTTCCTTTGCCATATGGCCATGTTCTGCGATGTCATCATCATCTCCACCCCCACGCCCCTTGCTCCCGAGTCCGTTTTTGTTTTCTAATATATTTACCGGGTTTTGCGGAGTTTCGAAGATGATAAAGTGGCGCTATAATTTGTTGCCTCCATTGCGAGAGGCCAAGAGCATGACAAAGGACAATTCTTAACAGACGAAATTTAAGAGGGGCGGGTGGGTAGTTGTGCGTGATATGACTCTCATTAATGGAAGCGAGAAGTAAATCTTATTAAACCTCTGCCGAGCAATTCAATTTAGGGGGCGGAACTCGGTAGTTAAGAAAGTATAAATGAGGCTTACGAAGAATTATCAACAGAAGATCGAAGGGCTCGCTTGATCCGTATGGAAAAATACAAGTTCCAGTCAGTGAATCGGAGGGCAAGAGTAGCTCGGGTGCACAAAATACAAGCAACCCCAAGGTTTTATTGCAAACGAGATTTTTCTCTTCCGCTAAGAACAAAGCATGTATATATTTTATTCCTTATATCTTGTATCATGAGGAGATTTTCCATCCCTCGAGCATTTATTTCCTATGAAGTTGTAGCAAGCAGTACTTGCACCAGGCTCAAAGCATCGCCCAATACATGCATAGGCGGGTTTTTTCTTTCAATTTTTTTTTAAATAAGATCATTAAATGTATATCTACCTACCTCATCCTCGACGATTTTTCTCCTTCTCACTATAAAACTAGGCATTGTAAGGGTTCCGTGATTTCTATCGACAACCGTGCAGTGGAAAAGCTTTTGTATACATCTTGTAAAGTTTGCTAGCATGAGGCTCGTGAGCCCATAGGGTCTCGGTGAGGAGGGAGTTATATCAGAATAATGAGGATTACGGTCTTTGGTATCCCACGATATATGATAATCTTTTCTTATGTGTTAATGAAATATCTCATTTCATGCTATTTATCTTCTCGTATCATGTTCTAGAATGCGAGTGGCTCATCAGGTCTTAAGTATGATTCATCCTAGTTGGTTCCCATACTTGGATTAGTCAAGCGCTTTAAATAGGCTCTAGTCATGATATACTACGTTCCATGTTCATTTCATCCATATTTTCTCTTCGCTATATTAGTTACACGAGGAGGGTGCTTTTAAAATCGCCATTGTCATGTGGATTCTTAGTTGGATAATCCCATATGTGGTTTTGTTACGTATATGGTATCAGGCTTCATGCTAGCTAGTATCTTCTTCCATGTTTCTTCATCGCATCTACTTTCGATATTTGATTTACTGTGGCATATTATTGAATTGGCCCTCTTTACAAGAAGTCACGTCTTCGAACTGCACTGATGCTTTTATATTGAAGTTTCGCATGTCAGTCCCTACATTATTCTTATCTTTGTATCGAAATTTTCTTTTGAGAGAGTTTGGTCCCGGTTAAATTAATTTTCTTGTTTTACAAGTGATAGTAAAGATAGCTTTTGGATTGACAACCCAAGCTATATTATGAGCTCCTTGCTATGTTAAGATGTCCTCTAGGAGAGTGCAGTGCTATAGCAACTCTGGGAAGCTGTCTCTAGGGGTGACAAAATTGGCTACAACACACTCCCGCATCCCCCCATCTCATCATTTATCCCACTTTCTACCGTGTCCACACAACCCTCATTAGACCACATAGGGGCAGCCTCCCTATCCCCTTTCCAATTAGCGAGACTTTTGAGGTCTAAAATGGGCCTCCCTAAGGAAATAATAAAATAATATTTGATTACATCATCAAATTTTTAGAGGGAAAAAAAGAAAAACTATTTTTTCAACTTAGTATTCAACTTAGGCTCTAAATTTTTTACTCAAATTTCGAGTGGGAGTAATTCTCACATTTGGATGCAAAACTTAATTCCTCATCCAATGAGTACCTCGTACAGTAACTTTCGATGGAGACCCAACTACACAAAAAATGAGAAATACATGAAAAGCGTGATTGTAATCACGTTTTTTTTCATGTATTTCTCATCTTTTGATGTGAGAAGGGTCCATTGAAAAGTATGAAAATGGGTACTCCTTGGATGAGGAATTAAAATTTTCTCATCCAATGAGTATTCCCACTTGAAATTTGAGTAAAAATTTTAGAGATAAGTTGAAAATACGCAGTTGAAAAAGTAGTTTTATTATTCTTATTATTTTATAATTTTTTTACTCTTTTAATTAATAAATAGTGAATCATCCCCTTATGGTTGACATCATCATCTTTTTAATAATATTGGTCTCTTATAAAGTTTATTTTGATTGTACATTTTTCTTAGGAGGCCCATTTTAGACCTCAAAAATTCCCCTAATGCGCCTAGAGAGCTTGGGTCAGCCTATAATGATGCCATGTAGGTTGAAGCAGCTAAAAGAAAAAAAGAAAAAAGCATAATTAGCCACACTTAACAAGAAATTGTACCACAAAGTAAAAGATAAGCTAGGGACAAAAATAATTAGTGTGAAAATTTCAAATGCTGAAATTCTATTGCAACAACTCATTTATTTGTCCTACTTATACTTTTCCACAATAATTTATTTGCAAAAATCCTTCGAGAAACATAAAAGTAAATTCTACTACTGGAGTTATCACATAATTTCATAGAGCAAAGAACAACGATATATATAAGCACAAGAATCAATCACATCAATACGCTTATTTTTGGACAATTATCCCGCGTAAAAACCCAATGTGGGAAAATCTGTGTAGGAGATGAGGGTTTATTTATTAATCTTTAGCAACAATGTATTTACAAGGAATGACTAGAATAATAACATAGAAAATTTCATGAAAACACCTTAGATAATTTTCTCCCAACCTCTGAATAAATTCCATTGTACCCAAGAGACTCTCTGGCCTCCACCGTGTCACCCTTTGTGTGATCCTCTACACAAGCCGACTCATGAGGACCGTGTCCCCGCTTGTGTTGCCCTCTCTCGTGATGTCCTCTCATCGCTTTGTGTCCCTCTTCCTCAACTTGACTAATTTTGATGCCCTCTTCTTCCCTTGCCCTTAAACTCTCCCTCCGAAATCGAATTCTCAAATTCCCGAATAATCGACTTCCCTTGGGTTATTGAATGTTTGCCCGTCTTATCTTCCATTGACCCACAAGTTTTCATTTATACTTTTCTTTTTGATAAATCAACATTCATGATCTAATCCTTAATAAATGGCTTATATTAAATTAGACTTGATCCTCGTCACTTAGAAGCTTGATCCAGGTGGATATTGGTGGTCACCCGCCTATTCCACTTGGGGCCCCACCATTGTCTATTTCAGTTTTTCAGTTTCGGCACAGTTTACTATTTTTAGCAGTTTTTCGGGTCCTAAACTTCCAGAGCCCGCTTTTGAGGCCCTAAATCGACGTTTTTGTGGGGGAAACGGAGGGCAACATGGGTCCATGGACCAATGTTGCCCGTTCCAAATTTGTAGTCCTCTGGATAGATCTTTCTAACGAGGTATGGTACGCGCTCAAACGGAGATCGTATGCCAAAGTTACGCTCACACGGGAAGTTGAAACATCCAATTTACTCCAAACGGGGCCCATAGTTTTGGCGCTTCATCTCCTAGGGTTAGGGTTTTGAGCTTCGTTTAGGATTTCCCATTGTTTCTAAAATGATAAATAGGCCCTCGAGCCTCATTGTAACACAGTTCGTAGGCTCGTAGCTTCGCCACATCTCTTCTCGCGAGATAGCTACCGCCGCCTAGCTAGTTTTATTTCCATTTGTCTCAGTCACCAATTTCGCTCTTTGATATTAATGAAAATGAAGTAAGTTATTTCGACGCATCTCTCGTATTTTATGGTTATATGTTTATTCAATTGCGTTCCGCATAAATCCGGACTCGCATGGTATCGGAAGCTGTCTCCGCTTTTCTCGATCCTTCTTTGCATGTCCCCAACGAGGTCGGGGTATAAGGAGCTAGGGCTTGATCTCGGTGGAACCTTTGCAAGATCAGCCTCGCAAACCTCGACGGACGCCCATGGGGGACGAAAGAAAGATGAGGAGCGTGAGATCCTATCAGTCATTGCTCGAGGAGGCCCTCGAAAAACAAAGGAACGTGATGATGGATAACTTTGTTCGGATCCTTCGACGGCTACCCCACCGGCGGCGCATCCGCATCCAATGTGCCACTGCGAGGCGCGACTCCTTTTAGGTACAAGGTAAATCTTGACATTCCCATATTTCCGAGGGTCAAATAGAGCGCGAGATCGTCGTCAGATAAATGGTTGAATCATAGTGAAGGATATTTCTCGCCCATGACTTTTCGTAACGGGAGAAGATTATTTTTGCACTCCTCAAAGCTACCTCCCCCATGTTAAGGGATCGGTGGGAAACCTCCACGTGAGAACAAAGACTGCACAGAGACCCTCCTGCGATCTCGGCCGGTACCAACTTGGAATTCTTTCCGAGACGCCGTCAAGGAACAGTACTATCCCGTGGGAGCTATGAGGACAGAGTACATAATGGACCACGCTCATTTGCGACAACAAAGGGATCGAAGATGTGCATGAGCCGACGAATCTGCTCCATACCCCGCGGCACAAAGTTGGGTATCAAAGATCCGAGAGAAACATCCGGAGTGCTAAAGTATCGCAATTTGCACGCACAAATACATTCGGAGGAAATGGAGTTCCTTGACATCTCCTCGCTTGGTACGACATACCGGGTATCTTTGCCAAGATTGAGCGTAGGGAATTCAAGCGTAGTAGGCGAGACTTTGGACTACGCGAATCAAAAGCAAGGGAAAGGTGCTTCCAAACCGCAGAACAAAGGACCGAGCCAAGGCATGGTGGCTAAAGACAACTCATCGAAGCCACAAGAAAAGAACAAGACCGCAAAGCCAAGAAGGCTGACACGGGAAAGTGGTGTGAGTTCCATAAGAGCTCCACTCACAACACGAGTGAGTGCTCTGGGCCAAGCAGATCGTTAGTGGCCGTAGATGAGGAGAACTTCGAGTCGGATGCATGCTCGACTCCGAATCGAACTAAAGGTGAATGAAAAAGGGAAACAGCATTATTGATGCGGAGCCCAACGCCATCGATGCACCGTACAAGATCCAAAAGGAGGAACCGGAGGATCCGCGTAGGAGGAGGAACGTCTCTTCCACTCCCGTGATGTGGGTCAAGAGGCTCCCGCGCTAGCTTCATTGTCGACAATGGGAGCCAAAAGAACCTCATTTCAGATGCCAGGCGCCGTGAAGCGGCTGTTTGCTGAGCCACAACCTCACCCACATCCATACACCCATCGGATCGGCTTCACCAAGGACGAGATCTCCGACGCGCCGGCAGGTTGTCGCCTTCCCTATAACATCGAAGCCCTTCACTGATGAGGGTACTATGTGACAGTTGCTCCTATTGATGTTTACGATGTATTATTAGGACAACCACTACTTGTCAGGAAGCGTCATCGCATGTATGAGTCTCGACTCGTCGTCGTTATTGTGTTACTTTGGGAAATAAGTTGTACGAGATACCGGAGGTACCACCTCCTGCGCTATCTCTTTGGTTACTGCAAAACAATGCAAGTAAAGCTCATTTTCCCAAACCAGAAATTTGTTTTCCCGATGATCCGCCCCGAGGCAAGAAGAAGATCGTGGCCACATCCTCCAGACAGGCTCCTCTCCGCCACAACAACAACAAATGGATAAGGTTGTGGAGGAGCACGGGGACATATTCACCTCACCCACAGGGGTTCCTCTGCACTGTCAGGTCAAGCACCCGATTGATCTGACCCCCGGTGCGCCGCTACCTAATGGACTGATCTATCGGCGCTCTGTTCCGGAGAATGATGAAATCAAGAGGCAGATTCAGGAGCTGTTGTAGAAAGGTCACATCAGACCAAGTTCATCACCCTGTGGGAGCCCGATCGTGTTGGTACAGAAGAAGGATGGGACGTGGAGACTTTGTATTGACTATCGGGCGCTGAACAAGATCACTGTCCGGAATAGGTACCCAATCCCACAGATTGATGACCTTCTGGACCAACTCCAAGGTGCAAAATATTTCAGTAAGATCGACCTGAAGTCTGGGTATCACCAGGTACCAATTGAACCCTCTGATGTGTGGAAGACTGCCTTCAAAGCTAAGGAAGGCCTTTTTGAATGGCTGGTCATGCCTTTCGGGTTGACGAATGCTCCCGCAACCTTCATGAGGATGATGGACGACATCTTACGGCCATTCACCAACTCATTCGTAGTGGTGTACTTGGATGACATTCTGATCTTCAGCAAGACTTGGGAAGAGCACCTTCATCACATCCGACAAGTCCTCCAAACACCGCGGCAACACAAGTTGTGTGCCAATTTGGAGAAGTGCACGTTTGGCATGACCCAGGTTCAATATCTGGGATACATTATTGATGAAAAGGGGGTGCATGTGGATCCAGCCAAGATCCAAGTCATTCGTGATTGGCCAGCCCCGACTACTATAACAGAGCTTCGCAGCTTTCTGGGTCTTGCTAATTTCTACCGTAGATTCGTGTTGGGATTCTCTCATATCACTTGGCCCTTGAGTCAAGTCACCCAAGGAGGAGCGAGAGCAAAATTCTTTTGGTCGGAACCTCAACAGAAGGCATTCAAAGAATTGAAAAATCGCCTCTGTTCTGCCCCAGTGCTCACCTTACCAGACTTGCAGCAGCCATTTGAGATCGAGACAGATGCCTCTGACTATGCTATTGGGGCAGTTCTTACTCAACAGTGACATCCAGTGGCATATCACAGTGAGACATTGTCCTATTACGTAAACATAAGTATCCCACTTATGACAAAGAAATGTATTCCATTGTGCAAGCTTGTCGACAATGGAAGTATTACATTTTGGGGAAGGAAACAATCATCCACACAGACCACCGGCCCCTGCAGTTCATACAGACACAAGGGAAGTTGCAGAATGATCGCCATCAGAAGTGGTCCACATATCTGCAACAGTTTCATTTGAACATCAAGTACAAGAAGGGTAGCACCAATCATGTTACAGACTGCCTCAGCCGACCACCGATCGTGGCGCTCACCACTGTGCTCAACTCTTGTGGGCACGAGACTTCTGATTGGCCGCTTCTCTATGAGAGTGACCCAGAATTCGGCCAAACTTACAAGGCACTCTTGTGGGGTACGCAAGTTCCAAATTTTCACCTCCAAGATGCACTTTTATGTCACATGGGACACCTTTGTGTTCCTTCAAGCGAGCGTGCCAAGATGATATGGGAATCACACTACAGTCGAGTCGCTGGGCATTTCGGGGTCGAGAAAACAGTAGCAATCCTGCAGAAGTATTTCTATTGGCCGAACCTTCGAAAGGATGTCGAGAAGCACATCAGATCCTGCACTGCTTGTGCCATTGCCAAACCGACCATCAAGAAGCAAGGCCTCTATACTCCTCTACCTACCCCTAGTCGACCTTGGGAATCCATCTCCATGGATTACATGTCGGGCCTGCCTTCTACTAAGCAGGGAAATGACTGTGTTTTTGTGGTCGTCGACAGATTCCCGAAGATGGCCATTATGGCGGCCTGCAAGAAGAATATCACAGCAGAAGCCACTGCTAAACTCTTCTTTGAACGAGTGTGGGTGCACTTTGGGATCCCACAGTCTATCATATCAGATCGGGAGAGCAGGTTCCTCAGCACATTTTGGTCCAGCCTCTGGTCGATGTTGGATACCAAGCTCACCAAGTCCACAGCTTTCCATCCCCAAACAGATGGCCAGACAGAGGTCGTCAACAGAATGATTGTACACATTCTGCGCATGTACAATTCAAAGCATCCTCGCACATGGGGCGAGAGCCTCCCTTATGTACAACATAGTTATAATCGAGCTCTCCATAGTTCAATCGGCCATAGCCCCTTTCAGGTGGGCTTGGGATTCCAGCCACTATGCCCCATTGACGTAGCCATGCCATTTGCAGCTGCTCAGGCCAATTCAGCTCATGTCCAGTCTGAAGTTGACAAAGCCAGTAGCTTCATCGAGCGCATTCAACACATCCGCCAACAGGTTCATGATATATTGGACAGAGCTAATGCCAAGTACAAGCAACGCCATGATCAACACTGGGTGCCACACAACTTCCAGGTGGGTGACAAAGTATGGCTACATTTGCAGAAGGAGCGCCTCACTGGACCCCACCGCAAGCTTCGCCCGCTCCGATACGTGCCGTACACCATCACCAAGGCTGTAGGGAACAATGCCTTCGAGCTCAGTATTCCACCATTTCTTGGTCTGCACCCAGTCTTCAATGTGGATCGCCTTCGTCCTTACTTCCCACCTCTACTGGACACCTCGGACATTGCAGAACAACTCACACCAACTGAGTTAAATCTAGACTGCATGGAACAGGCCACCACAGATTGCATCATGGACATGCAAATCAAGAACACTCGCCAGCAGAAGATCCAACTATATCGGGTTGTCAAAGCCGGCCAACTCCTGCACCAAGGAAAGTGGTTCACCAGGGACCAAGTTCAGCAGAAATTTCCTCATCTCATGGAGGAACTTAACGCAATGGGGACCATTGCTTCCTAAGGGGGGAGGAATGATCCAGGTGGATATTGGTGGTCACCCGCCTATTCCACTCGGGGCTCCACCATTGTCTATTTCAGTTTTTCAGTTTCGGCACAGTTTACTATTTTTAGCAGTTTTTCGGGTCCTAAACTTCCGGAGCCGTTTTGAGGCCCTAAACGACGTTTTTTGGGAAAATGGAGAGCAACATGGGTCCATGGACCGATGTTGTTCGTTCCAAATTTGTAGTCCTCGGATAGATCTTTCTAACGAGGTATGGTATGCGTCAAACGGAGATCGTATGCCAAAGTTACGCCCCTGGGAAGTTGAAACACCAATTTACCCAAACGGGGCCCATAGTTTTGGCGCTTCATCTCCTAGGGTTAGGGTTTTGGCCGTTTAGGATTTCCCATTGTTTCTAAATGATAAATAGGCCCTCGAGCCTCATTTTAACACAGTTCAGAGGCCTGTAGCCGCCACATCTCTTCTCAGAGATAGCTACCAGTGCCCTAGCTAGTTTTATTTCCATTCTGTCTGTATTGTAGTCCTCGGATAGATCTTTCTAACGAGGTATGGTACGCGTCAAACGGAGATCGTATGCCAAAGTTACGCCCCTGGGAAGTTGAAACACCAATTTACCCAAACGGGGCCCATAGTTTTGGCGCTTCATCTCCTAGGGTTAGGGTTTTGGCTGTTTAGGATTTCCCATTGTTTCTAAATGATAAATAGGCTCTCGAGCCTCATTGTAACACAGTTCAGAGGCCTGTAGCCGCCACATCTCTTCTCAGAGATAGCTACCAGCGCCCTAGCTAGTTTTATTTCCATTCTGTCTGTAAGCAAATTTCAGTTCTTTGATATTAATGAAATGAAGTGTTATTTCCGCTGCATCTCTGTATTTATGGTTATATGTTTATTCTGTTGCGTTCCTGCATAAATCCGGATCAAAGCTTCTCACCCACATGTTAAATTAATTCACTTTAATTATTTAAATTCCCTAAGTTTTAACTTAGGCTTCATTCAAAATAATTAATTATTTGAATAACTTTCACTCTGGGTGGAATTTATCCAAATGATTTATGGGTCTTGGATATATCATGTGTTCTTGCCCCTCCACAAAGTTTCAGAGCTAGAGTACATCTGATGCTACCCAAAAATCAACACTACCTCTTAGCAAGGAATGTGCTCTAGTAATACTTCTTTACCAGAAGCATCACCCTGATCCACGACATCGGTCCTCTGTACTGCTAATGCTCGGTCTACTGCCCCTCATCTGTTGCGTTGTTGCTATCTGTACTGATTCCCATAACACTGTCACTGTTGTTGCTGCATCTATACTGCAGCTGCCTCTTAAGTACTGCACTTATTCGTTTATGCTACTAAAACGGATTCTTGATCATCCCCAACTTCTCCATTAAATAAGCACACTTTGTTCTTCCTAGAGCCTTAGTGAGGATGTCTGCCACCTGTTCTCTCATCAGATTGTATTGTAACTGTACTGCTCCCTATTGGACACAGTCTCGGATAGAGTGATACCTGATGTCAATATGCTTCGACTGGTCATGAAACACTAGATTCTCAGAGAGCTTGATGCAACTTTGATTATCACATAAAATGTTGGTCGCTTCCATCCTTTTCCTGAATAGATTCACAAACAGCTTCCTAAGCCATATGGCATCGCATGAAGTTGTGTTGGCTGCCATATATTCCGCCTCAGTTGAGCTCAAAGCCACGAACTTTTATTTCTTACTGCACCAAGAAGTCATTCCTGATCTAATGTTGAAACAATACCTAATGGTATTTTTCTGATCTACCAAAATTCCAGCCAAACCTGCGTCAATTAACCCACTCAGTTTGATGTCATTGCCTTGGGTGTACTTTAATCCATGCTTGACTGTCCCTCGTATATATCTGAGAACATGCTTGGTTGGTGCCCAGTGCACCCTCTTTTGGTTCCACCGTGAACTGGCTGAGGGTGTTGACTACATAACAAATATATGGCATAGTGTTCACCAGATACATCGGGGATCCTATGAGTTGTTTATACAAGGTGGGATCAACTTCTTTATCGTCATATGCATCAATATTATTCCAGTTAGTGATCATTGGAGTAGCCATGGGTCTACAGTCCTGTATCCTAAACCTATTCATATTTTTTATAGCATACCTCCCTTGTCCAAGGAATATTTCACCCTTCTGCTGCCAAAATTCCAACCCCATAAAATAATGCATCAATCCCAAATCTTTCATGTCGAATTATGTAGCTAGGTTCTCCATGCAATCCTTGATGATACTAGATGAAACTTTCAGGAATAGTTCATCTACGTATAATACCAGAAATAGAGGTGCATTCCCTACTGTCAAATAGTAGAGATTAGGATCTGCGTAACTCTTGATGAATCCCATCTTCTACAGGTAGTCATCAATCTGACCGTACCAAGCTTTAGGTGCATGTTTAAGCCCATACAAGGCTTTCTTAATCCTGCATACACGAGTCTTATGCTCATGTGTCTCAAAGCCCTCTGGTTGTTCAATGTATACTTCTTCCTCTATCACCCCATTCAAGAAAGCAGTCTTGACGTCCATCTAGTGAATCTCCCACCCCATCTACACTGCAAGGGATATCACGGATCTGATAGAAGTATACCTGGATACTAGGGTGAAGGTTTCTTCATATTCTATACCTTCCTTCTGAGCATACCCCTTAGCCACAAACTTGGCTTTATATTTTTCCACGTTGCCATCTGCAACATATTTGATCTCTTAGATCCATCTCGAACCTACAACTGATTTTTCCTAAGGCCTAGGTACCACTTCCCAGACATCATTGGTCATTATGGAACTAATTTCTTCCACCATTGCATATACCCATATCTGATGATGAGCTGCCTCCTAGAAAATAGAGGATTCTCCAACCTGAGCCACCAAATATTGGTACATGCCAGGTTGTCTACACTGCCTCTTTTTGTTTCTAGGAGCTTCGATGAATTCCTCTGCGTCCCTCAAAATCTGTTGCAATTCTTGACACGCTCTTCCGCTGGTAGTGGGTGGATCTACCTGCTCCTCCTCCTATGAATCTTCCTGAGGTAATACCTCTAGATTCTTATGCCTTGGAGAAGCATTGGTGCTAGTTTCGGTTGGTCAAAGAGGCTGGACCAATGGATCATCCTCTGACTGTGTTTCAGAAGGCATCTATAAGGATTTCCTAAAAGCTTTGTCCTCCATAAAATTTACATCCTGTCGTACTACGATCTTCCTATTGCCAGGAATGTAGATTCTATATGCCTTAGCATTATTGCTATGTCCCACCAGATATCCTTTTTCTATAGTCTTATCCAACTTATTCCTTTTTTCTTCAGGTATATGACAGTATTCCAACTTCCAAAGATCTTGAAATGACTCACTTTTGGCTTCCTGCCAGTGAAGACACTCTTTGGTGTAATCTTACCAAGGGCCCTATGAGGAATCCTATTCTGAGCATACACAATTTCATTGCATGCTTCTGCCCATAGAAATTTGGGCATGTCTTGATCATACAACATTACCCTTGATGCTTCAACAATAGTTATGTTCTTCATTTCTGCAACTCCGTTCTTCTCCGGATTATATCGAGCAATCCATTCTCTTTTGATTTCTTCCCTTGCACAGAACTCAGTGAAGTTTCTATCGATATATTCTCCACCATTTTCTGAGCACAAAACCTTTATCCTCTTCCCTGTCAGATTCTCAACCAGAGCCTTAAACTCTTTGAATCGATCAAAGACCTCATCCTTGGTATTTAGAAAGTAGATCCAAGTTTTCATAGAATGGTCATCAATGTATCTGAAGAAGTATTTGGAACCACTAAGAGCTCTCATGGACATTGTTCCGCATTTATCTAAGTATATTAGCCCCAAAGCACTCATTTCCCTATTGTTACTTCTGGATTAAGTCGCTTTGGCGTACTTGCCTAGTATGCACCCTCTGCAAACATCATCTCATTTGGTGCTTAATTCTGGAACTCCTGTGATGGTTTCTCTGAGAATTATTAGAGCCCCATGGTGTAATTTCCCCATCCTTATATGACATTGCTCAGTCAAATATTTTTCATCACTGTTGTCTATTAGTGCCAATGGAGATTCTAACTGTAGCTTATACAGTTTGTTGCTCCTGACTCCAATTTGAGCAGCCTTCTTCCAACTCAGGTGTTTGACATATACTTTCTTTCCAATAAGTATACATAATATCCCTTGTTTTGTATTTGAGATACAATGAGAAATTTCATCCCCAAACTAGGCACATGCATCACATTGGTGGCCCGAAGCCAATCTCCTGATTCAATTTGAAAAATTATAATACCTCTTCCAACAGGGGTACATTTTTCATTATTTCCCATGGTGATCTTGAAGTTCATTTGTTCTTCATGATAGCTCGAGAAACATTCTCCTATTCCCATCATATGTGCAGAAGCCCCACTATCAATATATCAAACCTTTGAGGAATCATAGCTTGATAAGCAAACGACTTCTTCTTCCAATCTGGAAGTTAACACAGATATGTCATGATCTGTCGTATCTTTCATGATTTCCTCTTTCTCAGGAGTACTGAGTGAACCCTTTCGATTTATTTCTCCAATAGCATCAAGACCACATTCCATTACATAATCTCCAACCCTGTTACCCAATCTTAGCTCTGATACCATGTGAAAATTTCAAATCTTAAATTCTACTGCAGGAATTGATTTATTTTTCCTACTTATTTTGCACAATAAGTTAGTTACAAAAACCCTTCAGTAAACATCAAAATAAATTCTACTGTAGTTATCAAATAATTTAATATAGAAAATAACAATGAAATATAAGCATAAGAATCAATCACATCAACACACTTATTTTTGGACAATTGTCCTTGGAAAAACCCAACGCGAGAAAAGTGGTGCAGCAGACGAGAGTCTATTTATTAATCTTCAACAACAATCTATTTAAAAGGAATGAATGGAATAATAACTGAGAAAATTTCATGAAAACACCTGAGATAATTTTCTCCCAACCTCTGGATAAATTCTGACACCCAAGAGACTCTCTGGCCTCCACTGCATCACCTTTGTGAGATCCTCTACACAGGGACTACATGAGGACTGTGTCCTCGGCTATGCTACCTCTCTGTGTTATCCCTTTGTTGCTCTGTAGCCCTCTTCCTTGGCCTCTGACTAATGTTGATACCCTCTTCTTCCCTCGCCCTGCAACTCTCCCTCTGAAATTGAATTCTAAATTCTGAAGAATCGACTTCCCTCGGGTTACTGAGTGTTTGCTTGGCTTATCTACAACTGACCCACAAGTCTTCATTTATACTTTTCCTATTGATAAATCAACGGTCGTGATCTAATCCTTAATCAACAGCTAATATTAAATTAGAATTGATCCTCATCACTTAGAAGCTTCTCACCCACATGTTAAATTAATTCACTTTAATTATTTAAATTCCCTAAGTTTTAACTTAGGTTTCATTTAAAATAATTAATTATTTGAATAACTTTTACTCCAGGTGGAATTTCTCCAAACAATTTCTGGGTCTTGGAGATCTCGTGTGTTCTAGCCCCTCCACAAAGTTTTAGAGCTAGAGCACATCCAATGCTACCCAAAAGTAAAAAATACAACACATGAGCTCTACTCCATCCATGGTCATCACCCTGATTACATAGGCCCTAGATGAGCCTCCTTATCATTTAGGAACCCACGATTGTCCCAACCCCTAGAGGGAAATGAACTGCCCTACCTTAAAGGGGGTAATCACGGTTATATATTACATGTCATGATCTTGTCCTTTGAGCCCCTGAGCATTTAATTAAAGAAAATTCATAAAGCTAAAAAGGAATATAAATAAGGGTGGAAAAATCAAGGTTGGGGCACCTCATGTACCACGATTTCTCCCTCCTACACATTATATAACTAGGTATGGGCTTCCCCTATCTAGTTTCCCCTATGCCACGATGTGTGTCCCAGGATTTCCTCATTCCGTACTCCATATCACCTATTTATCACTTGCCACCCCCATTAGAGGGATGTACCTTGGACATATTATCCCCTTTAAGGGTTGAAACCACCTCATAAGTTGTTTGGTTAACCCCCTTTGGAGCTTGGAAACACTAGCACATGCCAAACCCCACTACGGAAGGGCATTCCATTGTGAAGTGCTCATTTTTTTATCCATGATTTGTAAGCTCATTTACATTATTACTCTAATGATTGGTTGTACTGGAAGCCTATGGGATGCATTAGATATTATACAGTATTTCAGGTGGTTTCCATTTGGATTTGGTCTCCCTATACGGGGTCCTAAACCCTAGAGTGCTACATTGGCACATATAGTGTGTGATTAAAGATCCGTGGGCCTCCATAGAAGCAAACAACACTCCACGGATCCCCATCGATGTTAAGAGGTTTCTAGTGATCCACTTTAGGAGTGATGATGATTTGCTTGGTACATTATGCCCAGTAGGCCCCATACTCTTGGCAAGTGTCCCAGTACTTGTACAATGTCATGTAAGCATTCATTCCATCACTCGAGCCCTCGTAGAGGATATATAGGAATCTTCAATTCATATGGGGACCCATGGGGTCATTTAGGTTCCCCCACACCCACTGAGAGCACCATAGCTCTACTATTTAGAGAACAAGGGGCCACCCCCTTGTCCATCATATTTTGAGGGGTTTATTCATCATTATGGCACTTCAGGATATTATTAGGCCTTTGGAGGGCCTCACAACATGTACATATTATTACTTGGCCTCCTCATATGCTTATTTTGCAATTTATGAGCTAGTTTGGTGAGATTGTCACCAATAGGGGTTTTATTTGCACATTGTTTTATTATTAGGGGCTAATGTAGGCTCATAGGCTAATTCGAACTCCTAAAAGGGGTATAAATTGATGTTAGTTGGATTCATTTTTATCATCACTTCACTTGGGATCTCTCTATCTTTAGAGAACTTCACATTTCTTCTTGGAGGATTATTTTGGATAACTGGATGAATTTTGATGTATAGATTTGGGCCATTTTTATCTTGGAGATTCATTTTTTGCAAATGTGATGTTGGTTGGATATAATCTCTAACATTTTAAGTGAATTTTGATGATTTATTTTTTTTGCTGCATATTTTTGAGCTTCGCTATAATTAGGGCTAGTTTCTGCATGATTGAAATGTGGAATTAAGTTTCTATTTCGCTCGTATAATGTATGGGCCATTGTTAGATGAATGAAATTTCCTAGACATTGTTTTATCTCAATAATCTTTCACTATTTTCAGGAAGTATAAATGTTTGAAGGTCACTTTTCTTCTTTTTCCCTTAACATTGGACGAAGTTGACTTTCCAAGTCTCCTCGATCAAGAAACCGAATTCTCAATCATAAAAATACTTGACTCCATATCCCCAAGGGAAATAGGCATTGATCCCTCAAAAGGGTGGTCATTTTCCTCTTTATTTTTCACTTTTTCCCCTTTTCCCCAGGTCTTTCCCTAATAGATCACCCGAGGCATCAATTTCATGTGAATTCATCCACAGGAAAACTTCGATCTCCTGGAGGCTACTGTGCTGGTGGATCCCCTCCCTCTCCTCCGAAATTGAGGAAATTGCAATGGTGGAATCTCCGGGAACCCCAATCCCTATCTCTAGGACCAATTTTTTCCTAGGCATCCCCAAGGCTAGACCCTAGTAGGATCAATTTGACCTTCTGAAGAAAAATTTCTTGCCTGATCTTTTCCCCTTACCATGTCCAAGATAGGAACATCATTGGTTGATATATTCCATACTCGAACCTGGGCTAGGTCCACTTGGTCCCGTGTGTTCTCGTTTTCTATCAAAGACTAATCATCAAGGACTATTTTGGAAACCAAGTTCATATAGGATTTTAGGGATTGGGAATTAACTCTTCAATTTATATCCTTCTCCATTATCCTCACCCCTTCCCCCCTGAAATGAAATTTCCTTGCTTAAAGAGCAAACAAGCACCATGTTTTCACCTTCTCCTTGGGAAAGGGTTACAGGGATCAATTCATACTTATCCATTTACATATCCTTTACAAGTGGCTTCCCAAAAACATTGGGACTCATCCCATCAATTAAATTCTGTAAAGAGCAGGGAACCTTAGCCGTCGTGACAATGGGATAAGCCTCCACCGTTTTCCTTAGTCTAGCAGTTGCCCTATTAGGAACCCCTTTAGGTCCCCTACTAGTTTGAGTGGTAACATAACCTAGACCAGTCTTGTCACTGTATGCCCTTTGGTTGTTGATGAGCTTATCCAAAGTTTTAGAATTTTTAGCAAAAAATTTCAGAACATTTCCCATTTTTACTTCCTTTTGAAGAGATATTATTTGGGCTTCTAGTTCTTCCCTTGCCTCGTTGCTTTCTTTTAACTCATTCCTAAGTGATTCTTCAATCATTTTGGCTTATTATAACTTTACTTTTAGGTTGATGATTTCTTATTCATTCCTTTTGTTGAGATTCTTTACCTCCTTTAATTCGGCTTCTAGAGAATTAAGATTTTTCTTTCTGCTTTGAGTTCTTTTATTACTCTGAAAACTTCATTTTAAAATTTGATTTCAATCATTTCTTATTCGTCATGTTCTTATTTGTTAGGTGCTTTCATCTTGTTCTTCTTATCCATAAATAATATTATTTCTTTGTTTTCTTCATCACTGTCACTTTCTTCTTCAAATGAGGAACTATCTTCCTTGGAGAGGAAGTTTTTCTTAAACCCTTTCTTCTTACCTTGGTTTTTAAAATTTCTTTTACCCTTGTTTCCTTTTGTAGATTATTTATTCTTACAAGGGAAATTAGTAGAAAAATGTAGAAATTTAATACAATAACATGTATATTACCAGACTCCCCTGATCTAACAATTAAATCCACTATTAAATACATAATCCTTCTACTTAATTCTTTGCGCAAATTAAATCGCCAATTGCAAAACACATGAAGAAAAATCAAGGGCACATAAAAAGATGTTTTACCGGGAAATTTTAAAGCTAAAAACCTCAACTATCATATATTATGTATATCATGGAATCATGAAACAATATCGTACAAAGCTCGGCTCATAGATCTCTCAGTACATTATACAATCATCTCACACTATCATGCAGAAATTTGCATATATATGCACCAATTTCTTGCCTCCTGACAGCCTGCCTCCACTGCGTAATCCCTGCTAAAGAAGATCCCTGAATGAATTCAATCTTGCCTTGATTTGACTACGCAATCCTCATTGGAAACTCCAATGTGTCTATAGATGCATTGAATGCATCACTATAGTCACAACTGATATTCAAACACACTCTTTCACCTATCTCTCCACTGGGTCTCCACTAGATCTGACATGTAATTAGTTTACTGTTGTATTTCTTTAGTCGCAAGTAAGACACTAATTGTGAATTAATTAAGTAATTAATTCACTCATCTTTCACTAGTGTATATTTAGTTACAACTAGCACAACTAATTTAAAATAAATAACAACTCCCATAACTACTCTTCTGCTGGCTCGAGGGGTCCTGACCCAGGTTCAGAGTGCAAGGTTTACCAACAAAACCTATACTACTGGTCCTTTCGGCAATGAATTGCTTGCACTGGTCAAAGTCTCACCCAAAGTAGTATGGGTGGGTGCTGGAACCAGGTTTCCGCACCCTGAGAAAGGATAGGTAAGGCAAGCAGAGCTGCACTAAGCCCTATAATTCCCCAATTACTTTTCTCCGTGCAGGGTTAATTAGGTCTCTAATCACATCCACGTGCGCTAGATCTATAATTATATGACTTTATAATAGTAACACAACATTACATAAATAGAACAAAATAGAACAGAACCAATCCAGATAACGAAAACACACTTACACAGATCTTCGCAACTTAAACACAGAAAATACATAGTGCAACAATTACCAGCAATGCGCACAAGAGTACTCACAGATTCAGTTCTCTATCAATCTTTCTTATTCATTAATTCATCAATCCTTCCTTACAATTCCCTTCCCAACCTGTGCACATAGCAGCAGGGTCCGCAAACAACTGGACTTGGATCTCTGTGCACACAGCCAGCAGGAGTCCTATCCCCAAAACCCAAACAGATAGCTTAAAATACCATTTGCATCAATAGTTTATCAATCCTATCCTTTACAATACAAAATGTCCCTCTATTTATAGCAATCTAGCCTAGATTTTCCTATGGCATGCAAACTGTGGTTTTCGGAACCCTGGTTTACCCTTTTACCCATTATAATGCTTTTGGGGCTTTGACCTACCCCAAAACCCCTACGCTAGACTAAATCTAATAAAAAATATTCAAAATGGACCAGTTTCGTAGCTTGTAGGAGACCCTGTTGCAACAGTCCCCCAACACAATCTTGTGACTTGTCCCGAGTCACTGCGGTGGTGCAGCCTCGATCTGCACACGCAAGGTATCAAGAGAACTGCTAAGCCGAGGGAGGACTTCCTGACTTTGAGCTGCAACATTCTATGCAAGATCGACCAGCATCTGCGAGGATGGTTCATCGGTGGCCGAGGTAACGCTTTCAAGAAGCTGGTTAAGTCGCTTGGTCGCGCCATCAATATCTTGTGATAAGCGGAGGTTTGTGGCAGTCCAAGGCTTTAGAAATTCAGCCATGATGTGCTGTTTATGCCGGAGTTTCTCAATCTCACCCTGCAGATCATTACTGGTTTTTAATCGGGCTAAGAGCTAGGCAGGCACCAAAGTAGGTAGCGTAGCAGTGACCTGTTCCACGACTTCTTCCTTTTGTTGTAAATCTTGATTGATTTGTTGGAGGACTGGATCGTGCTGGACCCTAGTCCAGAGTTGGAGGGTTGATTCCAGCAGCTTGGCGCATTGAGAAATTTACCCCGTAATAATAGCGGTCACGTCAGTGACTAGGGCGGTACGTTGGGCGTGAACTTCCGGGGTGTTTTTGGTTGTAGCTTGGCCTGCAAGTCAGATATTTTTTGTTCCAGTTCTATCTTGATGATGTGTATTTCCATCCAAGATGCTTTCAGCGCGGTAACCAGTTTTTCCACCTTATCCCGAGGCGTATTTGTAGCTGGGATCTCATCGGTAACCTCCGTGCAGAGTTGGTGGATCGCAGTTTCAAGCTCCACCTGTTGTGACCCAGCCAGGAGTAGAGCAGCATCCTGCTGTGCAATGGTGTGCTCAGCGGTACGAAAATGTTGGTGTGCTTGGTAATCACGGGAGCGAAACTCCTCAAAGACTGTGTGATGTAGGCCGTGTAAGGCTGCGTGGGGCAACTTAGCTAGGTCCAGTTGCATCCCTGTGGTAGTCAGGGGTTGCGTTCCTACCAAGGCACTGCTAGGGATATCCCAGATATGACTGGCCTCCTCGAGGGGCGCTGAACTACTATCAACTGTCAGGGAGTGTGCTTGGCTGGTTGGGAGGGTATCAATTTTGATCTAGAGAGTGCGAAGTTTTTCCTGGAGAGAGTCGACCCCGGCCTGCCACTGAGTCTCAACTGATGCCCACTTATCTTCCATAGCCATGGTAACCGTGTCCGCGATCTGTTTCAAGTCATTGTCCGTTAGTGTGAGTGTCGCATCGTATTATGCGCGGCGGGCGTGTTGTTTCTTTCTAGGTCCTGATGCTGATTCCCCTGTCCTCTTAGCGCCTGGGGGAGGAGTGGTAGCATTGTTGGAGCCTACCTGGGCCAGAACTGCTGTGGGCTACTACAGCGGGTTATTGCCGGGCTTGGTGGCAGCTGCTACCTGCTGGTGGGGCGCCACGGTCTCCCCAGGAGTGTCGATGAGGCCTTCCTTCCAAGCAGGGGGCCACAGTGAGTTTAGTAGGTCAATTTCTTCATCAGCTACCATATAAGGGAGGTCTGTCCATGTCTTATTGACGAGGCTGCAAATCCGGACATGGTGCATGGTGATTTGGAATGTAGCAACATTCTTGTATTTGTCATATATGGTTGGAGATAACTGGGGTCGGGATTTTATGGCAGTTGCGACACTTCCCTGGAAGAGGATCCAAAAGACCTTGTTATCCTCGATGTGCTGCTTATCCTTAGAGTCCCATAAGTGCGCATACCGAGTGCCTTCGCACATCCCCTGAGGGAGCTCCGGAATCACCGACTCCTTGTGTTTGTCCCAGGCGACTAGTGCTATTAGAAATAATACCCATGAATAGAAGAAAGGTGTTCCTTGCTCCTGGGACTCGCGGACATTAGCTAGAATTTCTTCACACAAGTACTGATCCCAATTGAAAAAAACACCCTTCGCGCACTGTCTGGTTAGCTGGATTACATAGGCGAGGACAGTCGTAACCTGGCACTTCCTCATTAGTTTTCAAGCTAAGAGCTGAGTACCCATCTCCATGGTAGGGTCATTGATAGTCTGGATCACAAACCCTCGCTGATTTCGTTGTACCGCATAGGTCTCCCAGACGAACAAAATGGTAGCAGCTTTGTACTTCTTTCCAACTTGTGCGAGCGGGTGCGACCCTTGCATCAAGAGGCCTGTAATCTTTTGGATTAATACAGCATCAATAGGGACCCTCTCGCGAATCCATAAGCAACCATCGTGAATGAGAGCGAGTAACTGGCGAGCCAACCGATCTGTGACGTTGTAATGGCCAAAGTGGGGCATTCGAAGTAGATTCAGAAGTCCGAATCCCACCAAGCCGCATACCCAGTGCTGAGGTACTACCATAATTCCCTTGTCCTTATGGATTGTATCAAAGCATAGGTCAGGGGCCAATTCTGGGAGAGCGTCATAGTCTGCCAAATCGTGATCATCAAACTTGACCTCATGGAGGCATCCGTAGGGATCACTGAGGACAGGGACCTCTCCTGGGGTTAGGGGGGTTTGCAGGTAGGTGACCAAGCCATCCAAGTTTTTTGGCGTTCATGTAGATGGTATTTGCGGCCAAACAAAGTGGGGTAACCAATTGATTGGGTTAGCCAACAGAGCACCCTTTTGGTCATCTTGTTCTGAGGATGGGGGCCTGGCATGTCTTGGGGAGCTTCGAGGTCGTCTTGCTGCCTCCGAGGTTTTCCCCGAGCTTTGTGCTTTTTCCTTGCCATTCCTGGTGACCATCGGGGGGGTACTTCTGTTAATTCAAGCTCAACCTTCAGGATTTCTTCATCATCAGTCTCAATTGGGGCTGAGGCTTCGGCAGGGGTAGTAGCCGACATCCTTGCATGGAAAATGAATCCAAGCTCTGGGTGACTACTATCAGACGGAGTAGGTTGACTAGACATGAGAGGGACAATGCGGCTATGAGGAAGCTTGTTTCTCAAATGCTTCCATGAGACGCTTAAGGTAGGCCAGTTGTACAATTGAGATGATACCTCTAACTGGGCTATCCTGCCCCCTTTTAAGCACTTTCAAGTGTGTGATAGAGAAGGACATTTTACTAGGGGCGGGTTCCCCAAGGAATGGTAAAAATTTCCCATAACTCGTCCTATTGAAGGCACGAGAGCCGCTTCTTCCAATGGTAACTTCTGCTTTTTACCTGTAGGTATTGTTCCAATGACTAGTTCACGCGTCCTCAATGACTTTGACGTATTTGTCACGCTAGAGTTACTTATTGGTGACAGCTGCATACCTTCCCCTAACACATGATTGCTTCCTAGGAAATTCCTGACCCAAGACCAAGATAAGTTGAACATTTGTCCTACTAAGGCCCCAAGGAGTGTTGTTGTCGGAGTATACCGCCTGACCCCTAGCTGCTTTGTCGCCGTAAAGGTGGCCGGATGCATGGGACTGCTACCTGCTGAGCCTACAGTTGTCGTAGGAAGCCTGTTGCTTGTTCTTGGGCCGGCCTGATCCTCTCCAAAGGTGGGTTCGCATCAGGTGATCAAGCCTAGCTCCGTCCAGGTTTTCTCCTTCAGGACCCTAGGGAGGAAGTCCTTTGTGATGCGAAGACAATGTAGCGTAGAGGCTTCACCTAACCGGTTCTGCCAAGTTTCTAGTTCCTCACTGGGATCAGACAATCCCTCAATATCCCCTTTGTGGCACAATATTGCATCCTTGGTTAGGTTGTCCTCGTTTCGCGCTGTCAACCTATAGATGTAATCCACATATCCCCCCGTGGGTATGGGTTCCATATACTAGTCGCCTTCCGCAGGGTCTAATGGCACGACTACCCTTATACCATTATTTTCAAATACCATGCTTCGTTTTTTTAAGTTAATGATACCACCCACGTCGATGGCCCAATCCAATCCTAGTAGCACAGGGTAGGGGTCTGCATCCGTGGTGATTTGAATGACTTCGAAGTCATCCGAAACCCTTACTCCTGCGACATCCACGATAATCCCAGAGAGCCTCCCCAAAGGTACTATTTTTTGGTGCTTGGCCATTCAAAGCTGGATGGTGGACCTTTCCAGCTTTGGTTCTGATGCAGGAGCATTAGCTCCGAAAAACACCTTGAATTTTATTTAAGCTAGGGGTTTCATGTTTTGAAGAAATATTAAATTTCATGTAAATATTAATATTATTTTGAGTGATTAATTATATTTTAATTAATTATTTGTGAGAATTTGTAAATGTGAGAGAAATTAGTTTCTAGATTATTTAGAATTAATGATGGAGCCTAAGTTGGAGTTAGTTTCTAAGTTTTAGGGATAAAAATCTACCTTTTAGGGATGTTGAGAGATTTAGGGATTTGTTGAGATTTTAAAGGGATAGAGCTCAATTTAGTGCATTTTTAATTTGTATAAATTAGAAGGCCTCAAAGGAAATTTGAACAAGTAGAATAGAAAGGAGAAGTAAAGCTTGGGCAGGCAAGGCTTGTAAGCCTCCGGCAATTGAAAGGCCATTACTGTTGAAGATCCGGCAAAGACAAAGTCTGTAAGTGTTTTCATTGTTAATGAAAAAAATGGTTTCATAATTGTGTAGTTCGATTTCTGGAGTGGAATATATCTTCTGCAATTGGGTTTAAATGAAGAATGCCCATTTTATATAATTTGGTTGTGAAATCGTTGTTTATGAGTTCATTGCAAAACTATTGAAGATAGAAGACATTGAATCGAACATTAAATCCTGTGTGAATGGTTAATTTTCTATGTAATGGGAAATCGATCTGAATAATCGATGTTGTAATTGGTTTGTATTGTGACTCTGCACCGGATTAAAGGAAATGGTATTATTAATATCGATATTGTAGTGTTGATGGAATGCGATGATGGAAAATGTGTTTGGGTTTTATAAATTTCTGTTTTAATACAGAATTTAAATCTCTTTCTGAGAATCGATGTTATGAATAGAAATCTGGTTAAATTTCCAATCGAATGAGGTATTCAAAGTGGCAGATGACAAGCTGTGATAACGCAGAGTTTAAAGTCCATGTGAAAAGAACTGACATTAATATGCAGGAAACTACAGTGAAGGCGTAAGGATCAGTTGATGAAAAAAATAACAAAATCGACTCACAGTTTACACTACAGACAGCGTTTCCAATCTGATAAACAAACGAGTTCTGGGTAAGGAAATATAAAATAGCGTTTCAGATGAATTCTGGGTGATCCATAGATCTGCGTTGTAAACCCACAGGAAAGAACTAGTCAGATCCAATTGAATTGACTTCCGTTTTGAATTTATGAGTTGAGCGCTGATATGCCGAATCGAAGCTGATTGCAGAATGCTGGGATCGCTTTACCTATTGAATTGTGCAATGTAATCAAATCGATGGAGATCGATTCCAGTTTTAAATTAAGTTAAAACGCAGATAGTATTATGGTAACGTTGTGGGTTGATTCCCATGACATTTTATAATACAAATGCAGGTTGATTTGAGTTTTATTAGCGCTGAAGAAGCTTTGGTTAGTGAACTGAATTTGTAAGCTGAGTTCTGATTGAAATCGATTTTGAATAACGACTCTTTTTGTATCTAAACACACTGCTTTGGCGCTGGAAAGGTTATATAAACATTGGCCTTTAAAACTGTGTAGAAAAATGGCAATTGCAATATAATTATAGAGGTGCAGGCACTGAATTACAATTGCATGAAGCATTTGGGACTTAAGGGTGGAAACTTAAATTGAATAAATAAGACTTGCGCCATTGGAGGTAAGTTACTTTGGGAGCGTTGTTATCAAAACAAGCAGGTTGAGTCTTGTTGGCATTGTGAAAAAGTGGTATTAAATACATTGGGGCATTTGTTTTGTGAGTTTTGATTGTGAATTGAAAAGGTGCATGTACAAAGTATTAAAATTGGGACTGAATGACATTTATTTGGTAGGTGATTAAGATGCATTTGTATATGCATATTTATGGAAAATGTGGAAAGCTTGGTTGTCTTGGAATATGGATTGTGGGAACATCTGAATAGTGAGTTGTTTGACAATTTGATGCTTATGAAATGGTTGAGATGAAAAGTTTTGAAAATGCCAGGGATTGGTGTTTTTAATTTGGGCAAAAGCTGAGAAGCAGGTTTGATATGTGTTATTATTGAAGATCCTGGTTTTGCAGGCCTAGCCCTGCGTCATTTTGGTATCAGAGCTTGGCTCTGTATGAAGGGTTCTTGAAAAGCGTTGAAGACTGAATTTGAATTTATATCAAATCATGTGTGAAGAGATGTGTATGCAGGTAAGGGAGATCAGATTCTAATCTGATAGTCAAGCAACCAGAGTACAGCTGGGAGAATGGAGAAGAACAATTAAGTTCTTAGAGGCAGGTAAAGTAGAATTAAGCAGAGATTGCAGAGACATAAAGAATCCACAGCGATGTTGGGGAATGGAAATTCACTTGGATCGTGCAGGTATTGTGTTTGGTTAATTTTGATTTGAGTTTTACTGACAAAGAAATGGAATGAGGATTGATGGTTGCAGCAATGAAGAAATTCAGCAAAGAAGGAATTATTGCTGACAGCTGAAGTTTGCTAGATAAAGCCAAAAGATTGGAAGAGAGGATCAGATTCTAAAATCTGATTGGCAGTGGTTGAATATCGAGAAATTGTACAGAGGAAGCATAAAGATTTGCTGGAACAGATTTGCAGAAGTGGTGAGATTTTGAAGGTAGTTGAAGAGTTTGAAGACACAGCTGACAACTAGTGGGAAGGACGGTCCATTTAAAAGTACAGGAAAACGAAAAGACAAGATCAGACTGAGATCTTGAATGTAAGATGATCTGGGTTTATTTGAATTTGAAGATTAAAAGATTGTAGTCTTTGCATTAAAGCAGAAGTATTATTGCAACTCCCAAAAGGAAATTCCATAGAAGACGTGTTTAAAATTGCTAACAGATAAAGAAAACTGGTGAAAGTTTCTTAGTAAAAACATAGGTGTGGCAGAACCTTGGGGAATTCCAATAGAGATTGGAAAAGGAGGACAGTTGTGTTCTTAGAACATGCAGATGAGTTGAAGCCCGGGAAGAGCAAAGAGAAGTGCTCAAAGGAGGTTCCGGAGATTGAGAACCAATTGCTTGCCAAAAGACTGAGTGAGGAGAGCTTGGTGAGGTAAGTGGCGGTAGGACAGGACTTGCTGCTGAAGAGGCTTTAGTGCAAATCATAGTAAAGTGAGTGAGGGACTCATAGAGATGGAAAGGATGATGACTAGTGACAGTCGTAACAGAGGTTCTGAAATCAACCACAGCAGAGGACAAAAGAAGAAGGATGCCAAGGCAATTGGCATACAGAGACAGTTAAGCAAAGAGAAATATGAGAGGGAGAAGGCTGAGATAGCAGTTCAGCTTGAGGTGTTAATGGAGATGTTGCAAAGAAATGAGGTAGACCAGAAGCATGGTTATGTCATAAGAAAGAAGCTGAAGTGGCAGAGGCTACAAGAGAAGAGGAATCATCAGGTGAATATGCAGTTGATAAAGGAACTAAGGGAACTTGAACAGGTTATTGATGCCAAACAGAGGGTAGAGAAGCTCAAAAGAGTTGAGCTACAGCAAAAGGAAGATGCTGAAGAAGATGTTGAAGTTTCGATATGTTACCCAGAAAGTGGACCATTACTTTTTGAAAGTGATGAAGAGCTAGAGGAGTTGAATCATATGAATGATTCGAAGCAGCCCAAAGACTTGATGACTGAAGCATCAAATAAAACCGTAAGGTCTTGTGATTTTAAAACTAACGATTTGTGTATGATTGCAGGTTTGGAAGAAGATAGACAATCTTTTAAAGTTGTCAAAGATGTGAAAGAGTACCTTTCAGAAGATGAAATTTTTGAAGCAGAATATGATAAAAAGGATGAGAAAGAATCAATTCACTACAGTGGACAAACGCTGGAAGACATCATTGAAATAGCTGAGGAGAAGGGGAGACTAGCTAATAGTCTCAAGAGTTCTTTGAGTTTGAATCAGCATACTGATATGCTGACAGAAGAAGAGAAATCAACGCAACATACTGAAGTGTTGCTAAAGGGAAAAGAGGTACAGAGGCCTTATATTTATTATAATGATTGTCTTATAATTGAAGTGGTTGTTGCAGACGCTGGAACATATTTGACACAGGTGGATAGCCAAATGGAAGAAGAAGAGAAAGAACATCTACTGAAGGATGTTAAGGATAGATTGCTGAAGAAGGATGACAAAGCAGTTGTCATAAATAATAATCAAGAAGAAATTGACAGATGCAGAAAACAGAGGCAAGAAATTGTTCTAAAAGACGATGTAGCAGCAGCAGAAAAGGTGCAAAACAGCAGTAAGGGTGAAAATGAAGCGATCAAAACAAGTGAAGAACAAGCAAGAATGAGAGTTCAGCAATCAAGAGATGGAAACAATCAGCAGACAGAGGACATACTGGATAGAGAAATTGAGTTGATAAGGAGGTTAATGATAAAAACATCTCAGAGAAAGACAGTAGCAAGAAAGAAAAGGAAAGACAACAAGAGGAAGACAGTAGCAGACTTGGAAGGCAGAGCAAGTGGAGCACTGCAACACAAAATATGGAAACCTAGAGGACAACAGCAGATAACAACAGCAGTAAAGCAATTGACAAGCAAGGAAAGATTACAAAATAAGATTTGGGATCCAGGAGGAAATAATGATCCAGACTTATGACCAGGTGGTCATGAATTTTCTTACATGGGGAGTCTGATGCAGGAGCATTAGCTCCGAAAAACACCTTGAATTTTATTTAAGCTAGGGGTTTCATGTTTTGAAGAAATATTAAACTTCATGTAAATATTAATATTATTTTGAGTGATTAATTATATTTTAATTAACTATTTGTGAGAATTTGTAAATGTGAGAGAAATTAGTTTCTAGATTATTTAGAATTAATGATGGAGCCTAAGTTGGAGTTAGTTTCTAAGTTTTAGGGATAAAAATCTACCTTTTAGGGATGTTGAGAGATTTAGGGATTTGTTGAGATTTTAAAGGGATAGAGCTCAATTTAGTGCATTTTTAATTTGTATAAATTAGAAGGCCTCAAAGGCAATTTGAACAAGTAGAATAGAAAGGAGAAGTAAAGCTTGGGAAACCAAGGCTTGTAAGCCTCCGGCAATTGTAAGGCCATTACTGTTGAAGATCCGGCAAAGACAAAGTCTGTAAGTGTTTTCATTGTTAATGAAAAAAATGGTTTCAGAATTGTGTAGTTCGATTTCTGGAGTGGAATATATCTTCTGCAATTGGGTTTAAATGAAGAATGCCCATTTTATATAATTTGGTTGTGAAATCGTTGTTTATGAGTTCATTGCAAAAATATTGAAGACAGAAGACATTGAATCGAACATTAAATCCTGTGTGAATGGTTAATTTGCTATGTAATGGGAAATCGATCTGAATAATCGATGTTGTAATTGGTTTGTATTGTGACTCTACACCGGATTAAAGGAAATGGTATTATTAATATCGATATTGTAGTGTTGATGGAATGCGATGATGGAAAATGTGTTTGGATTTTATAAATTTCTGTTTTAATACAGAATTTAAATCTCTTTCTGAGAATCGATGTTATGAATAGAAATCTGGTTAAGTTTCCAATCGAATGAGGTATTCAAAGTGGCAGATGACAAGCTGTGATAACGCAGAGTTTAAAGTCCATGTGAAAAGAACTGACATTAATATGCAGGAAACTACAGTGAAGGCGTAAGGATCAGTTGATGAAAAAAATAACAAAATCGACTCACAGTTTACACTACAGACAGCGTTTCCAATCTGATAAACAAACGAGTTCTGGGTAAGGAAATATAAAATAGCGTTTCAGATGAATTCTGGGTGATCCATAGATCTGCGTTGTAAACCCACAGGAAAGAACTAGTCAGATCCAATTGAATTGACTTCCGTTTTGAATTTATGAGTTGAGCGCTGATATGCCGAATCGAAGCTGATTGCAGAATGCTGGGATCGCTTTACCTATTGAATTGTGCAATGTAATCAAATCGATGGAGATCGATTCCAGTTTTAAATTAAGTTAAAACGCAGATAGTATTATGGTAACGTTGTGGGTTGATTCCCATGACATTTTATAATACAAATGCAGGTTGATTTGAGTTTTATTAGCGCTGAAGAAGCTTTGGTTAGTGAATTGAATTTTTAAGCTGAGTTCTGATTGAAATCGATTTTGAATAACGACTCTTTTTGTATCTAAACACACTGCTTTGGCGCTGGAAAGGTTATATGAACATTGGCCTTTAAAACTGTGTAGAAAAATGGCAATTGCAATATAATTACAGAGGTGCAGGCACTGAATTACAATTGCATGAAGCATTTGGGACTTAAGGGTGGAAACTTAAATTGAAAAATAAGACTTGCGCCATTGGAGGTAAGTTACTTTGGGAGCGTTGTTATCAAAACAAGCAGGTTGAGTCTTGTTGGCATTGTGAAACAGTGGTATTAAATACATTGGGGCATTTGTTTTGTGAGTTTTGATTGTGAATTGAAAAGGCGCATGTACAAAGTATTAAAATTGGGATTGAATGAAATTTATTTGGTAGGTGATTAAGATGCATTTGTATATGCATATTTATGGAAAATGTGGAAAGCTTGGTTGTCTTGGAATATGGATTGTGGGAACATCTGAATAGTGAGTTGTTTGACAATTTGATGCTTATGAAATGGTTGAGATGAAAAGATTTGAAAATGCCAGGGATTGGTGTTTTTAATTTGGGCAAAAGCTGAGAAGCAGGTTTGATATGTGTTATTATTGAATATCCTGGTTTTGCAGGCCTAGCCCTGCGTCAGGTTCCCCCATGTGTTGCCAAGGTTGCTTAGGTAATATATTGGCATCCGATCCGAGGTCTAAGATAACCCAGTCCATCTCATAGTTGCCGATCTGGACTGTTAGCCGCATCTCCCTGCTAGTGCGTCTTTGATATTTGTATAACTTATGCACATCCTTAACGTCGGGTGACGGAGCAGTGTGTGCTGTGCAGTTCTCTAGTAACGCCTGCAAATTCCGTACTACCTGGGGGTTATGCAGTAGTCTCATACATGCCTACAAGAAAGGTTTAACCTCCTCTTCCACCGTTAAATCCCTAAAGTAGGTGGACGTAGAGGCTTCAGTCTCGAGGAAGTCCTTCTGAGCTTCCATAAATGTTTCCCTCGCTTTGGCCAAGTCCAGCCCTTCTTGGTTGTTAACTACTCTGCGGATCAGTGTTTCAGTTTCATCTTTCTCCCTGATTCCCCTAGTCGCCAATCCGCTGCGCGTTACCACATTTACCTTTGGGTCCTTACCCCTTAGCTCCGTCTGGACCCTTCGCACCTTCTACGTAGATGGGAGCTGCTTTTCCTGTATCTTCGTTGTCAGAGCTGGGAAATCCTCCAACGTATGGCCCAACTATCTACAATACCTGCAGGATTGTCGTGTGGGGTTCGGGAAATCCTTCATAAAATGCCCTGTGCCCCCACAGTTATAGCAGATCAACTGGCCCTGACCCCGACCTGCACTTCCGCTTCAGCTCCCGTCCCTTCCTTCGGAGGGGGCGACATCCCTGGCCATGAGGGTTTTCGGTGAGGTGGGGTCTAACTGTACTCCTGGCACCTTTCCCCAGTCTATTACTAAATTATGGATTCGGCAGTCCTGCTCCTCATGGCCAACTGATAGGCAAAACCGACACCAGTGTTGCTTTGGCTCTAAAACATTGGTGCCCGGACAAGGGTAGCAGTTGGTATTACGCAGCCCCTCTACGCGGCTATCCCTGTACCAGACCGTAGATCCAATTAAGCTTCGCCTTTCCGAGCTAGGCCGCCCTAACCCTAGGTGGCCTGGACTAGGTTGCAGGTGGCCTGACAATTGTCCTAGTTTCATGCCAACCTCTCTTTTTTCTCATTGTAGAGCCTGAATTTCCTGGTGCATAACCCCAAGTTGTGCTTGGATCTGTTGTACCTCCAATGCAGCATCTATCCTCAGCGTAGCTTCTAGTCTCATGGCAGCTTCTAAAGCTTTATCTTGCAAATCAAAAGTTTGGTGACCTAGAGGTATGCGTAAGTGAGGGAGTAGCATGGCGATGAACCATTATGTAAGTTGTCTGTCATCATACTGAAATTCTCCTTCGTGGATCGCTTTCTTTAGGTGTTGATCCGCTTCCCACATGGACTCAATTGCTCCCTATTTGAAATCTTTTACCTTGGCTACAACCTGAGAGTAGGATTTAGGTTTCTGAAACTGCTGTTTTAAGGTGTCCTTAATGTTTTGGATAGATGCGGTCCCATTTTGGGATACGTACCCCATACACCAGTCTAAATCTCTTTCTTCAAAGGCTAGGGATACCTACGCTTTTTTCATGGTATCACCCACCACACCCTGCGCAACCCATACCGAGTCTGCCACACTAGAATCGATCCATGTCTTCATTGGTCGTGCCCTTAAAGGTAGGTAATTTTAAGTGCACTGCCATGTCTCCTTTTCTGATAGGTTTCTTGAATTTTCTTATTAGTACCCAAATCCTTTCTCAAAACTTTCAGGTCTCAGCAACGGAACCATTTTTTGGCTCGAGGGGTCCTGACCCAGCTTCGGAGCACAAGGTTTGCCAACAAACCCCTATACTACTGGCCCTTTCGGTAGTGACCTGCTTGCGCAGGTCAAAGTCTCACCTGAAGTAGTATGGGTGGGTGATGGAACCAGGTTTCTGCAACCTGAGAAAGGATAGGTAAGGCAAGCAGAGCTGCGCTAAGCCCTGTAATTCCCCAATTAATTTGCTCTGCACAAGGTTAATTAGGTCTCTATTCCCATCCACATGCACTAGATCTATAATTATATGCCTTTATGATAGTAACACGGCATTACACAAATAGAACAAAACAGAACAGAATCAATCCAGATATCGAAAACACACTTACACAGATCTTCGCAGCCTAAACACAAAAAATACACAGTGTAGCAATTACCAACAATTTGCACAAGAGTACTCACAGATTCAGTTCTCTATCAATCTTTCTTATTCATTCATTCATCAATCCTTCCTTACAATTCCCTTCCCAACCTGCGCACACAGCAGCAGGGTCCGCACACAGCTGGACTTGGATTTCTGCACACATAGTCAGCAGGATTTCTTTTCCGAAAACCCAAACAGATAGCTTAAACCACCATTCGCATCAATAGTTTATCAATCCTATCCTTTACAATACAAAATGTCCCTCTATTTAGAGCAATCTAGCCTAGATTTTCCTATGGTCCGCAAACCGTGGTTTTCGAACCCCTGGTTTACCCTTTTACCCATTACAATGCTTTCAAAGCTTTGACCCGCCCCAAAACCCCTGCGGTAGACTAAATCTAATAAAAAATATTCAAAATGGACCAGTTTCGCAGCTTGTAGGAGACCCTGTTCCAACATCTTCCAACTCTGTTACAACTTTCCACAATCAGTTATAACGAAGTCCTCCATGCATGAGTCACCAACCACCCTAGGAATTGCGTAATTCCTTCAACCCACTGATGTGCCACATCTGTTCACTGAATTCAAGTGCTCCAAGAGAATAAGTTATTATTTATTGTTTGATTATTATTAAGGGCTAATAATAATCGACATGCATTCTATTTTTAGATTCACGATCTATAAATAGACTTCGCCCATCTTCTAAAAATAGAAACTCATCTAAATATAGAATTTTCTCAACCATTTAGAATCAGCATCTTGCTAATTTTAGAATATGCTCACCATTCTAAAAATAGACATACACCTAAAAATAGCTTGCGGGCCCCACCTAGTGAAGTTGTTTAATTTTCACTAGGATAATCATCTTGTCGAATCTCAACATTCACCCCGATCTTGTCTCTATGGTATTCGAATTTTCTCCTGGTGAGTGCCTTCATCAAAATATCTTCATCCTGATATTCCATAGGAATGTACTGAAGCAACATGATCTTCCGCTACACACAATCTCTGATATGATGATACCGGATATCGATATGCTTAGATCTATCATGAAACACAAGATTAATCAAGAGTTTAATGCAACTCTGGTTATCACAATGAATCACTGTATGATATAAATTAGAACCAAAAAAACCGACCAGGATCTTCCTCATCCAGATAGCCTCACATGCAGCTTGACTTGCTTCCATGTATTCCGCTTCCGTTGAACTGAGTGCCACAAATCTCTATATCCTACTATGATACTGAAAACCCCTCCTGACGTGCTCTTTCTGTCTGTTGGGCTGTCTGCCCAATTTGCATCCATGAAGCCATGCAACTTCACCTCATCTGTCTGTCTGTATCATAAGCCATACTCAGATGTGCCCTTGAGATATCTTAGGACATGCTTGCCTGCCTTCCAAAAGAGCTTTCTAGGCTTAACCATCGCTTGACTAAGCTGGTTCACCGCATAGCATATGTCTGGTCTTGTATTAACTAAATACATGAACGAACCCACCAACTGTCGATAGACAGTAGCATCCACTACCTTTGCCGATGTAGCATCCTCTTTCCTCCAATTTCCTGGAAGAGGAGTATCCATGGGTTTGCAATCCTCCATGTGAAACTTACCGAGTATCTCCTGAGCATACTTGCCTTGAGACACAAACAGTTCACCTTCTCGCTGCCATATTTCCAATCCAAGGGAATAATGAAGGAGAACCATATCCTTCATCTCGAACTCCTTTGCAACGTCCTCCTTGCATGAGTGTATCAGCTACTCATCACCAGTTAGTATTCAATCATCAACATAAAGAACAATGATTAAAATCTTACCCTCCACCACAATTTGGTATAGTTTTGCATCCGCCTCACTCTTGGTGAAGCCTGTTAGGGTCCCGTGATTTGGCCGATTGGCTAGCCAAATGACGATGTAACATCAAACCAAGCTTTGGAGCCCAAGGACCTAGCCTTCCTGGACTCAGAGAGGGCTCTCTCTATATGTGCAAAAGATGTCGGTGTGTTTACTTGCGGTGTTCTAATATTAGGCTAGTTATGAAGTATGTTTTTAGTTTTTTGATTTTTTAAGTTTGTGAGGGATGAAACTGATCAAATACATAAACTGGATAACAAGATATAGATAAATTGGGCTATGGGGTCAAACAGGTCAAGGAAGCTATGAGGTGATGATGTAAAGCTGCTGTAGGGCCGATTTGATTCACGGTAGAAGGGATCTTTGGGAAAAATGGGTTAAATGGACAACAAGTTGGTGAAAGACAAGGGATTTCAAGCGTAACTAGTTAATAGTAGACATAAACATGTAATAGCAAGCCATTAATCATGCTAAGTATAACTATAAGCTAATTAACACATAGAAATCAAACATTCCAGCCATACATAGAGGTATAAGACCCTCTAACTTCGGGAAATGGCTATCAGACTTTGGGGAAAACATATAAGACAAACTAACAACTCATAAACTACGTCGGAACGCCTAAACATAGTCTCTAAGTCATTGGGCACTTTGACAAATAAGATTTCATAGTTTTAGGCAAAGGGCTAGATCGGGACTAGGCCTCCTTGGTTCAACAAGATGATCAACAAATCAGTCAAAGAGAAAGTTTTATAAAACATATAAAGAGACACTATACCATTCTACCATGTCAAGGAATCTATCAACAATCCTTCATCATTCCTCAAAAGCATCCAAGAGGCAGTCCAAAAATCATAACTCAAGTGTATTCTTCAAAGCTCATATGACCAATGTATTAATTCTTCTCTCAAGTTTAGCCTCTGATTTACAATGAGAACCATGGAATAAATAGGCTTGAGGAGGAAAACCTCATGGAGCAACTAGCTATCCCATTGGCCAAGTCAAAATATCTAAACTTGTCCTTGAGGCTTTGCAAAGCCCAAGGCACAAAATATCCCATAAAATATCTAAAAAACTGCTAAAAACGGAAATTATATTGACTTTACATCATTTCCCAATGATAAAAATAGCTTAACGCACATTTGGGAAAAGCAGATTTTTGGGGTTCAAAAATTACAAAAATACTTCATATTTATGCCTGAAAAAGGTCCCCTGACTTGCTGGATGCAATAGGCAGCCTTCCCGATGTCGAAATGAGGCTCATGAGGGCTTCTGGAAAGCTTTATGTGTCTATTTTCCGGCACAACTGGAACCAACTCAATCCGAGGTCCGGAAGTCATCCAAAACTGTACCTGTGTGAAAAAACCCAGAAAATAGCAGACTGCTGATATGGCGGGCAGAACGTGCAAAATGAGGTTGTTTTTCGCCAATTTGAGGGGGCGAATGATCTTCAAATGCCCTGAAAATCGCTGGAGAGCTGCTCATGGAATTATGGCATCCATTGGTATCATCCTCCTCCCTTGACAACTCATCAAACTGAAATGGCGAAATTATGAGTTTTCGGCCAAAAACCCAAAAAATGTCAAAAAACAAAAAGTTGTCGAAACAGGCCCAAAATTGGCATGCATGACCCTCAAGGGTCCATAGCAACATGCTCCGAAGCTGAGGCCAAAATATCAAGGGCTGATATGCTTTTCCCTTCCTTCCGTGCTAGGCGCTTCCCCTTCAACTTCTTCAATTTCTCTTGTGCTACCTTTAATTTTCGCCTGGCAAACTGATTTAGCTTCTGAAAATGAAGAGTCCTCTTTCTCTGTAGCTCAAGATCCCTATTCGCCCTCTCAAGATTTGTCTCCAAATGCTGGTTAGCTCTCTCAAGCCATGCTTCTTTGTTTTCCTCAATTTCCTGCTCAAAGAGGGCAGTGAGAGGAAAGGCTTCGAAATGAGCTTGTTCTTCTGCTCTCTGTTTCTCCAAGGCTCTTCTAAGCCCGATGGTTCTAGGCCTCTTCCGCCTAGGCTGGTCTTCCTCCTCTTCATCATCAAACTCGCCAATGAGCTCTTCAATTCTTACTTGCGCCCTTTCTGCCTCTTTTTTATACTTGATTGCCCTTGCCTCATGAATGGCTGCATGATACTTCATTTGTTTGTTTTCAACCTCCAAGAAGTGGTTGAAATTCCTCGCCCTTTGAAGGTCTTCTTGTAACACCTCAATTTTCCCTTCTTTGTGAATGAGGAGGTTTTCAAGGATGCGGGCCTCGTTATCACTGTCATCGCTTGGGATAGGGATGACAGTTGATTTACCTCCATGCTTGGCACTTTCCCCAACTATGCTTTTGCCTTTGAAAGCTAATCTGGCGCTTTTTCTCCTTGGCAAGCTAGAAGTTGTCCTTTTGGTCAATTTCCTCTTTTTAGGAACAGTTTTGGTTACTGTCAAGGAGGCAGCTTCAGCTTGCTGTCCTTCCTCAACATCCTGTCCAGCTTGTGGTTCAAAAGGCGCTTCAATTGTCTGCTCAACCTGCTGCTCTTCAATTTCTGTCTGCTGCTGATATTCAACCTGTAGCTGCTGCTGATCTTCAAACTCTAGTTGCTGTTGTTCATCAATCTCCAACAGCTGTCCCTCTTCCTGTACCTGCTGTTTTTCATCAACCTCCAACTGCTGCTGTTCACTGCCCTCTCCTTCTCCCTGTTGACTTTGCTGCCCAGTGGTCATTTTGAGTTTTTTATGTGTAGGCCTTCTAGACAAAGGCACTGGGCGATGGACAGGCTAAGCAGGAGACACATGAACAGGAGGGACAGTGGCGAAATCTGCATGGCTAATGAATGAATCCCATGAAACCCCCTTCTTCTCCAGCTGGTGTAAGAAGATAATCTTGATCAAGGAATGATGAAAGAGAGAAGGGATTTGCTGAGGTGGAGCCTTCTTTTGGACAATAGCTGCCATTTTCTCTATGCTTTTGGACAAAAAGTATGGAAGGTTTAATTGCCTGCTTCTGGTAAAATGCATCAACAAGCGGATATGATAGGCATAAATTTGGTTAAACCTTCCTTCACAAGTGAAATATCCTCATTATGGCTTTCATGGCGGAGCCATGATGATAGTTTCCCTATGTTTAGGCTTGATGAAAGGTTTATAATCCTCTAAATCAAGATGAGCTTGTTTAAACCACTTTTCACCATGGTACGGGATCTTGGTAGCCTTGGACACATACCTTGGGGAAATTTTGAAATCAAGACCCGCCAATTGGAAGTGTTTGTCCTTGAATCTCAAAGCGCACAAATGTGTTAGTGGTGAAAAACTCTTGACTTCTTCTATCTTCTGGCAGAAATCAAGACAGCCTACTTCATGGAAATTGAAAAGCACAGATGGGTGAGCATTGATTTCTTCTATGGAGATAGGCTCATATCTCTTATGTGGACTGCTCCTGTGATCTTGCTTTGGAGGCATTCTGACTTGAACAAGCTTTGGAAGAGGCAAACTGCCTTTTACTGTATGAAAAATGCTCTGCTGGATTGAAACTGGCCACTATACTGTTTGGACAGATATGGACACTGTGGTTTTGAATAAAATGCAACAATGTTTTTTTTTTTGAATAAGCCACCTCTGCGCTCCTTAAAAAACAACCTTTCAACTTTGGATGCACTTCAGCCAGGCAAACTTTTTAATATGGTACCCTGTGTAAAGATGATACAAACTCCTATGTCAATTTCTTGTGCACAGTTTTGAAAAACTACTCCTGGTGAGTTTGTCAGAGGTCAATCAATCATAGCTACATCTCTGTCTTCAATATAAAACTGTAATCATCAACCACCTGTCCTTTAGAAGTAGCCCTATTCACCTTCAGAAAATCTCTGTCAACAAATCTTCAACATGATACAATATGGTTTCTGGAAAAGGCAGACCTAAGTTAGATGTAAAATCAATGCACAGTGGTTTAGGAAACACACTATCTGCTTGTGAGTTCAAGAGATATACCAATACATCTATACCTCTGCCTCCAATGTTTAAATTCCCATCAACAAACTCTGCCCTTTAATGTGCTGTCACCTTTGGAAACTCTCTGTCAACAAATCTTCAGAATGATACAATAGAGTGCAAGGAAGAGGCAGACCTAGGTTCAAAGGTCAATACTACACCTGTACCTCTGTCTCAATATTAAATGCAATCACCAACAACTCTGCCCTTTAGAAAGTGGCTCTGCACCTTTGGAAAAACTCTGTTAACAACTCTTCACAGTAGTGACAAAATACAGTGAAAAAGGGAGGCAGTTTGCTAAAAAGGTGTGCTTGTGAGAAAATGCCAACAATCACCCTGTTCTTGAAATCCTTGATGTCCACCAACACACCAAAACTCCTTGCTCAAGGAGGCTTTCAACCATTAAAATCTTACCCTGTATAAGTGTGCCACCCTTCAACAATTTGTATCTCTAGCAAACCATCCTACATATGTCTAGACAGTAAAAACACAGGGCTGGGGCAAAAACTGACAGAGTTTTAGAAAACTGTAGAGCTTTTAGATAGGGGTTATATGAGTTTTCTCTTTTTAAAACAATAAATGGTCCCTTATAAGTGCAGCCCTCTGCTAGGATGAATAACACTTGCCAAATAGGTTTTGAACAACATAAAACAGTAAAATAACAGTTTTCCCTTGTAGCTTCGAGGTGGATTTGAATAGCACGGCAAAATGTATGAAAAATACTTCTTAAGATTCATGAAAACCCTTGTGCAGGGCCGGAGTAGCATTACAAACCTTTAAAACCTGCGCGGCACTCCTTTGACCCAGCACGTCGCTCATACAATGCTTGTCGGGTCGGCCTGTCGGGTGGTCGGGTGGCCTTGTACAGGCGCGTCGCACCAACGTACAGGCACGTCGCGCCAACAAACGAGACAGTGCAAAAAATCGCGCCAGGCGCGTCGCTCGGCTTCAAACGATGCTCGATCTTGCAAATTGACCCGAAAATTGCTGCTTTGGTGCTAGGGAGGCACGGGATCCGGCTTTCAGTTTTTAAATTGAAACTATCTCCCTCAACTTCATTCCTTTATATCAATTCAAAACAATTCTTAACGGTCTTCAACTTTGGAAAATGAATGTTGGTTTTTTTACTCTGTTTTGTTTTAAAACAGTGGGTTTGTCATTTTAATATATAAACCCGAATATTGACTCTGACTCCGAGCCTTTAAACTGTGACAAATAACCCAAGCACATCTATATTATCTCTGCTATTGTTTTTAACAATGTTGGTGCTACCCTTTGGCTATTTCCCTTTAAATCATAATTTTCTGCTTTCTTGGAAAGCGCCTTCTGGACTTTGGGCATGTGACCGTGTATTGTTTTTTGATTCCTTCCCTTAAGGAAACTGCCCCTTTTTGACATCAATAGAATATATAATCATAATGTCCCCAGTCCATCATGATGCGTATTTTTGAGAGATATTTTACTATGGGCAATGCATTTTGAAGCATAACCACCACTTTTTACCTATGTAAAAGACCTTTGCTCTCTCCCTTTGCATCTTCCCACTGCATCTTTCTGACTAATCAGTCTTCAACCATGTCCAAGGCTTTAGCCATCTGCTCATATATGGAGGAGGCTCTTCATCAGGTAAGGTATCTGAAGGCTTTTTGACAATTATGTTTGACACAACCTTTCTCTGAATGTGGTGGTAAGTAAACCACTTAAAACACCAATCTTAGCATCTTTACTTGCAAGCATTACTGTGTTTCAGAAGAAACCCTAATCACAGTGACATTGTCTCCCTGCACTGTTCTAAGGGTGACTGAGATATTTATCATTTGGTTTGGTCATCTCATGACAGATTACTTGTCAAATCATCTTTGTGACTTATGAAGGTTAGTGCATTTTGAGAAACCAAGAACTTTATTTCTGCCTGGGTAATGGCATTTGTTGTCAGCATCTGTTCTATTTGATCTTGTGGATAAGCAGGGTACTTATGATTGGAATTTTTACCAATGACATACCTTTCTTCATTTCAACAATTCCCATGATTTGAAAGCTTCAGATGACCTCCTTTATCAGACCAGACTCTTTTTCCTAGCATATTTCAAACTCTGTTCCTGTTATGACCATCACTCAAACTCATAAAACCCGGAGACATTGTTCCATTGTTTCAGTAAAGGCAAACCTGGACTTTTGCAACCTTCTAAGTCAATACTGGTCCGCGCCCTCTGCTTATGGATGAAGGAGGCGCCCTAACCCTCTGCTTGTAAATGAAGGAGGTTCTGGGCCTTGACAATTTACCAGTTTGCTGAGACAGTGGTGACCTTTTCTTACTGTGATTTTCATGCTGGAAAAAGCTGTAAGGTCCTGATGAGTGACTTTTGTTTTGCAGCTTCATCTCAGGCTCAAGTTACATTTAGAAGCAGCTGTTCCTCTAACTGTAAACTCAAACATTTACTCCATGAGATGAAATATATTTCCTGCCTTTGTAGAAACCATAGAACACTGTGAAAAAACTAATAGTCAGCTTGAGATTGGGTTTTATGCAGTGCTGAGATCTAGGGGGTGTGAGTGGCGCGACTTAGGGCTGCTTGTCAATTTCATTTGCAAAGTAAGAGGTCAGTCATGGTAGGCCTTTTGCAGATGGAGGCTTTTTGGCTTTTTGATGATTGCCAAGGGTGAAATGTCTTAAAGCGCCACTTCCTAACATAGGGGAGACTTTTGAAACAGATGTGGATTTGCCTTTTAAAGCTGATGGGCATATCAAGAAGGCTGAAGCTAGATAGGCTAGTGACAATGAGGTTTTGATTTCGACATGGGCGAACTGAAAAGGTAGAAGGGTGAAAAAAATTTTAGGAGGGTTTTCTGGATGACATATTGACATAAGGAAATCAGTTTCTAGAAAACTCAGCTGTAGACATAGTCATCACTAACATGTAAAAAATACTGATGGCTAACAGACTGCACCCATGGCATAGTCACTAGCATCAACCTGAATCTCAAATGACTGTTTCAAGTTTGGAAGTGCAAGTACTTGAGTTGAACTGATATTTTCCTTCAATGCATCAAATTCCTTTTGTTTTTTACCTCCCCACAGGAATACCTACTTCACACTTATCAATGCATGCAATGGAGTTGCGATAGAAGAGAAGTTAGAAATAAACTTCCTCCAATATCGGGTTTCTCCCAAAAATATTCTTACCTCTGTAACTTTTTTTGTCTTTTGCCAACTCAAAATGACATCAACCTTGGAGAGATCTATTTTCAATTCATCTCCTCCAACAATATGACCCAAATACACTAAAGAAGTTTTTCCAAACTCACACTTTGACATCTTAAAAAACAACTGTTCTTTCTTCAAGACATCAAGTACCTTTTTGACATGCATGACATGTTCTTCACAATATTTATTGAAATTCAGATTTCATCTAAGTAGACTATCACAAAATCATCTAGAAATTACCTCAATACATCATTCATCACACGCATGAAGGTAGCAGGAGCATTGCAAAGACTAAAAGGCATAACTAGCCATTCAAAAAAACCTTGTTTTGTTTTGAATGTTGTCTTCCATACGTCACCTTCAACAATTCTAATTTGATGATAGCCAGTCCCTAAGTCCAAATTAGTAAAACACTTAGCATCTTTAAATTGATCAAGTAAATCATCAATTCTAGGAAGTGGGTAAAGATTCTTTACCGTTATATTGTTCAATGCACGAAAGTCCACACACATGCACTAGGTTCCATCCTTCTTTGGCACCAAAACAATAGGTGACCCACATGGAGAAGTACTTGGTTTGATGATCCCTTTGTCCAAAAAATATTGAATTTTCTTTTTAATTTATGCAATTTCCATCACTAACATCCTGTACATGCCAATGTTAGGAAGAGAACAATCTTGTTGCAACTGTATTTCGTGTTGGATTCCCCTCTTGGGAGGCAATCCTTTTGGCTCCTGAAACATCTCATCATATTGGTTAAAAAACTCAACCAAATCAAGTTTCAATCTTGATTCAAAACCTTGAAAAAATTCATTCTCAACATCCTTGAAAAGCACAAAATTCTTGCTAGAGTTAATGAGTCTCTTCATTTGTCCGACATTTACAAGTGAAAGATTTAGTTTCTGTCGATTTTCTCTAACAATGTAATCAATACCATATTTTAATAAGTGATACTTGTTTTCATGGCAATGAAATAGCTTTCCTATCATACAAGTATGAGCTTCCCAAAACAATTATGGAAATATCAAGTGGAACTACATCAAGTTCAACTTCATCAAGAAAGTTTGTTGTAATTGCAAATCTAAGTATGCATTTCCTCGTAAGTCGTAACTTGTAAGTTTTCATTCTTGGATATATCCAACCTAAAGCATAAGGTATTGGATGGGGAATGGTATCTAAATTTAACTTCTTGACTAAGTCTTCAGAAATCAAATTTTCTTGTGAATCACTATCAAAGAGTGTATCAATTTTGGTATGCTTTGAAATAACCTGAATATGGAAAAGTTCAATTCTTGTTTTCTCATCTTGAGTATCATTAGGACAACTTGAAGAGCTAGTGCTTTCTATGTCCTTACCTTTCATTCCCATTGTTGTGATCTTTGTTTCATCTCCCAAATTGGAGCCTAAGTCATGTTGTGTAGTTGCAATTGTCTTTTGCTTCCCTTTGTTGTTAAACTTCTTTGGTTTCATCTTAGGATGAAGCTTCCAACAATGAGCTTCATCATTACCCTCTTTGGAACAATGTTTGCATGTTAATTTTTCTCCTTCCTTTTGGACGGATGCATTCTTTTTTCCTTTCCCTTTGAACTTACTCTTACCCTTGTCTCAACTTGTGAATGGCTTCTTGCTACCCTCTTGTGAAATGTTTTCCCCTCTTGATTCAAGATGTGTTTCTTGAACACAAATCTCATCCAAACTTGTAGAATTAAACATAAGGATAGTATGTCTCAAATAACTGTGTAAACCCCCATTATATTTCAACAAAGTGTCTTGTGATTGCAAGTCTACACCTAGTATCAAAGACCTTCTTCTAAACTCTTGGGTGTAACTTTGCATACTTCGACCCTTTAGTTGTCTAAATTTTTTCCAATCCATAATAGCCTTATGCATATAAGCTAATGGATAAAATTTTCTTCTAAGTGCAACAATAAAATATATCCAAGAGGTTGAGACCTTACCATGCTTTTTCATATCCTCTTATGCTTTGGCTTCCCACCAAATCAAAGCAACACTTTCCAACCTTAATGAAGCTAGCTGAATCTTTGATGTTTTGAAACCTACAATAAACTTCAAGTTGACGAACCCAATTATCAATTATTTCAGCATTCACTTCACCATTATACACAGGAAATTCAAATTTTATATCAAGTTTTAATAAGGGATTTTTAGCATGAACCCTTGGGTATGTGGATGTGTTTGAGTACCAGTTGTTGTGGAGGAGGAAGAAGATGAAGGTGAGGATGGAGGTGAAGATGATGGTGGAGAAGAGGGTGGTTTGTCACCATTTCCTTTTAAGGCTTTTCATCATCTCCTCCTTTTCCTCCAAAAGAACCCTCTCCTTTTGAAGGCTTGGAGATTTCACCCTGCAATATTGAATTTATCTCTTCATAGAGAACCTTCATCATTTCATTCATGTCAAAGAAAGCTTTTCTGAAATTCTTCTCATCCTATGACACATTATCAACTCCTCCTTCATGAGACATGCGTAATGAAGCTTCAGGTAACTTGAAGTGAAACTTGTGGTGGAAATTGAGACAAATGTGCTCTCCTTGGCCTTATCCCAAATTGAGAACCCGCACCCACAAGATTTCCTTCTCATCTCTTGAGCTTCAACCTTATAAGCATCATAAACACTTGCAAAAAATTAATCCTCACAACAACAAAGAAAACCTATGCTCTGATACCAAAATTGATTTGTGTGAGATCTTAATTTAAATGTGCTTGAGGTTGTACACATTGCAAGTATTAAAATTGAGTTGTTGTGAGCTTTTATGTTATATTTTTATACACATAAAGCATGAATTAAAACTCTAAACAAAAGAAAACAGTAGACAAACACACTTTAAAAATAACCACAACACAACAAGTGATGAGGGAGTTCACCCTTCCTGGGCTACGTCTCTTGGTCCAGCTTCCAATGTCTTTTCCCTATATCATTATGCTAAAAAATGGTGATTACATCAGTTTACAATGCTCCAAAGGCTTCAAACTTGTTCCATTAGCATCAAAACTGTAAATAATGCTTGTATAGCCTCTTTCTGCTCCCAAATTGGTAAAAAAATGAAGAAGTTATGAGTTTCCCTAGCTTTGATGTTGATCGCTCTACAAATTCCACAAAATCTAGAACCGTCCTACAATTTTGCCCTGAATTGCGCTAACAGGGAGACAATTTGGTGGATTTTTGACCCAAATTGTGGGGCAGTTAAAAAGCGCACCAAGGCCTAAAGGTCAAATTTTTTATTAATAAAAAGAAATCATAATGGGTCGCACCCATGGTTACATACTTGGGTCATATGGTATATAATATGGGGGGGGTGGGTAGGGGCTAAGCCTTTGCCCCTTACCCCAAACCTCCTCCATATTAAACTTTATATAGTGGTTTGGGTCGTTGGTTAACAAGACCCAACATATAATTCGATTGGTTAGAGCATTGCACTATTGGTTGTGAGGTATCGGTATCGACTCTTGCAAAGGTTAATTCAAACTTAAACAAATTTTTTGGTCGCCCCTATGCTGCCATGTGGTGGCCTCCGGTTGGGCCATGTGGCAGAATGTGGTTGGCCACCATCCAACCAATAGAATTCGCCCACACCAGCACCAGTAGAATTCAGCCAAGTGGTAAGATATGATTGGGCCAACGAGCCCAATCAACCATGCCCAGTCAGTAGGCCCAGTCAATTGTATAGACTGCTGACTAGGCAGCTTGCATAATTTTTGCCAAAATTTTTCATGTTTGAGAAAACAAACAAAACTCATTTCCAGGAGCATACAGTGTCAGTTTTCTGTGAAACTAATTGCGTTGGATTCAGAACGACAAGATCTAAAATTTCGTTTAGGTTCCACACCATTTTGACAACTTTCATTTTTTAGCATACTTTTGAGCATCTAGTCAGACAATGTTAGTGCTTCTTATATATGATTTCTCACATTGTCTTGCTAAGGAAACTTTCATGCTATGTGTTATATCATGTGTCCTTCATCCATTAATATTGTATTTATCACAGGTGTTATTCATCCATTATGGTAAGGGAATATTTAATACTTAGTATTTCATCTGCTTATCATATTCATTTAGTGATTCATTCATGCATCCATTTCTTAGGTCATTTTAGGGTTCATCAATGCATATTAGGGCTTGCTTTACCAAGGGTTTTTCAATGAACGTATGGTTTTCATCTTCAAAAATAAATGTTAAAGTTTCATTACCTAAGGTTATCATCTTTAACAATGCAAGGGTTTGCACTTAGGTTTTTCTCCTAGACAACACACCTAGGGTTTTTCACTTAAGGTTTTCTCGTAGACAATGCACCTAGGGTTTTGAATATAGGTTTTTGAATAATTAGGGTTTTGAACTAGTTACTAGAGTTTTTCTATCATATTGGCATGCCTTGGATAATTTTAGTGCTTCTTATATATGCTTTGTGACATTGTCTTGTTAGGTCATATTTCATGCTAGGGTTTCTCCACATGTGTTGTTCATCCATTAGGGTAAGGGTTTTCACCTAGGGTTTTGCACTTAAGATTTTTTCCTACACAATTCACACATAGGGGTTTGCAACTAGGGTTTCATACTTAGGGTTTTTGAACTTGTCATTGCACAAACTAGCATGCATAGTGAATATGCTAAAGCTAGAGGGCACAACAAAAGCTTCAGAAAAAATAGGGAACTTCATAGCTATTATAGGAATTTATACTTAGTTGGAAACAATAAATGGAGTTTCAAGGATGAAATATGGAAAACAACTTCTAACAACATTCATTATCCATCAATACCACATGAAAATTTTATACAAGTCTCTAATACAAGTCTAATGAGCTCAAACTCTTAAAGAAACCCCTAACATAACAAATTATGTGAGATACCCTTGGCTATAAGCCAACTAAAATAGATTATAGATCGATCATTATTATTTAATTTGTCCTTTACACATGGTGATATGCAAAATGAAATCGTGATATCTTGCATTTTTCCAATTCATAGATCCAACCTCATTTATGGAACAAAATTGTATAAATAACCAAACAAACCATTCAATTGTTCTGAATTTATCCATTATTAACATCTTTAGCTACGATACTAGGTGAATTGAATTGAAGCACGTTCTGACATGCATGAAAACAACAATAGTTAAGCCTACAAATTAATGAAAATAATATGAACAACCTGCAAATCAATGAAGTTAACTTTATAATCCTGCAAAATTATAATATGCATTCAAGAATAACTAATAAACTGTAACTAATACTTTTTAAGTCAAGTAATTTAAGGAGTGAGTGTAATGGTGCATGGGCACACAAAGTTGCACGTAAAAAAACTTCAAATTATGATGATTTCAAATCAGGGTCGCCCCAAATCAATTGTATCGGTTATGGCAACTTCCCCTCCCATTCCAATGGTCTCTGTTGTGGAAACTTCTAACTATGTGCAATGAGAATCTCCCATGATCACGGCAGCAACAAACATGTTGGTTCAAAATGGTTGATAATTCTTCCTCTAATTCTAGTGGTCGCAATTGAAGAAACTTCTGATTGTGTACAACAACAATCTTTCGTGATCATGAAAACAATGAATGGTTGGTGCCAAATGGCAGGAAACTCACCCCCCCATTCCAATGGTCACCGTTGCAAAAAATCTTGACTGCATACAAGGGGAATCTCTCATTATCACGGCAATAATGAACAATTGATGCCAAATTTCAACCACAGTAGAGGACGACACATGATTACATTATTGTCGAAATGCATTATTACATTCTTACCCTCAACTCTTCCATTGCTTGTCATTCTCCCACATTCAAACTATTGCACTTTCCAAACAAAACCATAGCCACTTTGAACTCTGACTAAATATGGGAGGTCCAAGAGTTTGCAAAGAACCTGCTAAATAATTACTACATGAATTTCAACACATTAGACCATTTTTTGAACAGACCGACTAGATGGAGTATATTTGTAGGTTATAGGGGTATGACGACACACAACTCTATAATTTTCCATGCATTACAGGTAGGGAATATATGAGGTAGTAGGGACACTGGTGCATGTGACAAAAGAAGAAATTACATAAGCAACAGGGCTACCCCAAACAAGAGAACAATGGTATGCGCCCAAAAACCCCAACCTGATGTTTTGCGGAAATTCCTTGAGGCAAGTGAAAAACTGTAGAAGATAAGCATAGGATTTGACAGGAAGGAATTACCACAACCCTATAATGATGTTGCATTCCTTGTCCAGAAACATTTCACGTGTTAAGGAAGGTATCTCATTATTTATTACCATCACCTCAAGTTATTATACCACTTGCATCATGGCAGGTTGGTTAACATGCCTTTTTTTCTTGAAAATATCTAGATAATATGGCCTAATCAATTTAGAAATTAAAGAGGCCATTGAAAACCCTATCCCACCATTTCCTCATTAAAATTTTGGTGGTTAGTGCGCTGCAAAGGGAAGGGAGAACTTGGGATGAACTAGTTGGAAGGACATTGCATGCTGAAGCTACTTCCCTGCTAGAGGATGCCCTAGCAGATGCAGCTTTTCCCCATGAGCTCCCAGCTACAACTCTGCCCTGTGACCTCCCAGCTGCATAAACTCCCACGGAACCTTTCCATATGGTAGCCAAGCCACCTAGTGTTCAAACTATGAGGGTTTCTAAGGATTTTGTTATTAAATCCCCACAAAAGGAGATGAAAAAAATGATGATGAATAAGAAGAAATATTGGGGAGTAAACCTACCACCATAATATTGAGAGGATATAGGAAGCGCCCAACAGTGGTTCCACAATCCAAGTAGAAAAAGGCAAAGCGAGTTCGTGTTGTTGTAGTTCCTGAAATCCTCCCCATTGTTACAGAGGAAACAACTGAAGAGAAATAGCATCCATAAGATGTATTTATGGAAGAAGGAGTCATGGAGAAAGGATGCATGCAACAAGGATTCATGGAACAAGTATTCGACCACCTTGATGACATAGAAGAACAAGTTGAGAAGGTTCCCTCTGTTGATTCTGACTATGAGTACATACAAGGAATAGTTGAATGGTATATATTAGAGGCCCTTTCCTCAATTTCAATTTTGTATGGGGATGATGAGGAGGACCAAGAAACTGCACCACTAAAATTAACAAAGAAGCATGCTAAAATAGTAAGTAACCCTTCATATCTTCCTCTATATACTTCATTTTTAAGGAAGAATAGGTTTCTCTAAATGAAAAACCGACAACTACAAAACAAAGTTCAAACCATAAAATATGAGCTCAGACAAAATAAAAGCTTTGAAAGATTAAATTTATTGGCCCAAGTTGTAGAGTCCCTACCAATTGGTGTCATATATATACCTTCTCTAGGGGTCCAAGAAAATATACCCCTTGCAAAAAAATAGACTGATGACATTGTTGTGAAAACAAAGGACCAAAAACCAGAGATGAAATTGACCTAAGGTACAATTGTTCAAACATAGGAACAAGAACCATAGATGAAACTAACAAAAGAAAATTTTTTACAAATAAAGGATCAGGAACCAAAGATGAAACTAACCATAGACACTGTTGTTCAAACAAAGGATCAAAAACCAGAAATCAAACTGACCAAAGACATTTTTGTGCAAATAGAGGATGAGGAACCAAAGGATAAATTAGGCATGTGTATACCCTCTTATAAGGGAAAGCTAATACCTTTCCATTTGCATGAAAAATTAATTCATGACCTTTGCAATAAATGGGAAGAATATATAAGTAAAGTTGAAGGAAAACATAAAAGCACAGTGGTTGAGCTGCAAAGGAAGGTGACCAAGATGGAGAATGATAAGAAAAAAATTAGACATATAATGGACGGTGTGATTAGTTCTAGGGATCATTAAACTAATTTCAACATGTACTTGGCAGAAACATTGATGATGTTTAAAAATAATGCTATCATTGACAATAAGCCTTTCTAAGTTGAATACAAAAATGGTTTCATAGAAGCATACATGGCATGTACGAATCTAGCAAAAGAATATCTTTGTGAATTGTACCAACATAATTTTCCATTGTCTTTTGACAAAATATGGAATCCAAACCCTTATGTAGAGGTTTTCCAATTGAGAGCCTTTGTATCGTATTTGAGAAATCAAGCTAGTTGGGTGGAAGCTCTTAAAATTTTTTAAAAAAATTCTAAGAGCATTCTATGGGTTAGAGTAGAATATGAAATACCTATACAAGTGATAGCAGAACAACAAGAGTTGGCCAGTTTTTCAGAGGAAGCAAAGAATATCACCACGAATAGGAAATAGAACATTGCATATTGCATAGAACAGATTCAAATATTGGAGGCTGTCACACAAGAAGGATGTAAAGCAAGGTGGGATGTCTCAGGAAAAAAAACTAGAAATAAAGATCCATTTAACTACCTATACTTAAAGATAGCCTTAACAAGGGTTGCTTACTATATTACTTCCATGGAACAGTGTGGGAATAACTAGATCGGTCTTAGATTTCGCTATCCAATGATCTGGATGCCAACAAGGATATATAAAAGTCCTATACCTTGAAAAAAAAAAATTAGTTGAATGATGGAATGAAATTATGGAAACATCAGGGTATATTTGTCCTGGTGAATCGTGGCACAATGATTATTGTATCAACAATCTTCATGAAAATTCCCCTTCATCCTCAGATTCAAAGTGCCCCATGTGTTCTTGTTGATATTCACTCCCTCACTATTATTGGCATTCTCCCGCTCATCGTTGCTGACACACTGACTCACTGTTGCTGACGCTCATTACCATTGGTGTGGAAACTCATAGTCAACACACAAATAATATTTGATGTTGTAATATATATTATTCTCTAATAATATATCACCATTGGCATTAAGCAGTTGTCAAAAACTGGTAAAATTGTGTTTTACATGTTTTGTTACAATTTTGTTTCATTTTTTATCCAGATTTATGCAGGAATGCAACAAAATACACATATAACCATAAATACAAATATGTAATGGAAATAACACTTCATTTCATTAATATCAAATAATAGAAATTTTTTTACAGACAGAATACAACTAAACTATCTAGGGTGCTGATAGCTTATCTCTGAGAAGAGATGTGGTGGCTACAGGCCTCTGAACTGTGTTACAATGAGGCTAGAAGGCCTTTTTGTTGTTTATAAATAATGGAAAACCCTAAACATCCAAAAACCTAACCCTAGGAGATGAAGTGCCAAAACTATGGCCCCGTTTGGGTAAATTAGTACATCAAATTCTTGGGGACATAACTTTGGCATACGATCTTCATTTGACGCGATCAACACCTCGTTAGAAATATCTATCCAAGGACTACAACTTTTGACATGAGAAACATTGTAGGAAATTATATGTTGCTCCCAATTTTCCCAAAAAGCGTCGTTTAGGGCCTCAAACCGACTCTGGAAGTTCAGGATCCGAAAAACTGCTAAAAATAGCTGTAAGTTGTGTTGAAACTAAAAAACTTAAAGAACCGTGGTGGGGGTCCAAGTGGAATAGGTGGGTGGCCACCAATATCCATCTGAATCATTCCTTCCCCTTAGGAAGTAATGGTCCCCATAGCGTCGAGTTCCTCCATGAGATGAGGAAAATTCTACTGAACTTGGTATTGGATTTGTCGAAGATGTCATGGACCTGCTGGTGGACGTGTTGGATGCGTTCAATAAATTTGGTTTCTTTTTCAGCCTCACACAATACATGTGTGGATTATGTCTGTGTGATCACATGAGGTATGGCAACCTCAGGCAGCGGCACGCTTGGGGTCAGATCAATGGAGTGCTTGACCTGACAGTGTAGAGGAACCTATGTGGGTGAGGAGAAAATGTCCCCTTATTCCTCCACGACTTTGTCCATCTGCTGCTGCCGTGCAGGGGAGACCTGTTTCAAAGCTGTGGCCACAATATTATTCTTGCCCTGTGGGCGAATTGTAATGAGAATAAATTTCTTGGTTTGGGAAATGATCTTACTGCGTTGTTTTGCAGTAGTCAAAGAGATGGTAGGAGGTGGTACTACCTTCGGTATCCTGTACAATTTATTTTCCAAAGTAATAACAACAGAACGCGACCTAGACTCATACACAACATGTTTCTTCCACAAGTATGTTTGGCCCAACAATACATCAGACACATCAAGAGGAGCAACATCACACAATACCTCATCCATGAATGGCTCGATGTTGTACGGAAGATGACACTGCTAGCGAACATGAAGATCTCTTCCTTGGTGAAGCCACCCAATGGTTTATGACTGTGAGTGTGCTATGGTCGGTAGGCCGAGCCGCTTCATGACCTCTATTTAAATGAGGTTCTTTTGGCTTCCGCTATCGACAAGGAATTGCAATGGAGAACCCTTCACCCACATCTACGAATGGAAGAGGTGCTCTTGGTCCTCTGAATCCTCGATATCCTCCCTTTTGAGCTTGGTGGTGGAAACAATGGCACTAGGATCTGCATCAATTCTCTTCTTCCCTTTGTCATTTCCCTTGTCTGATTCAGCCTTAGGATCAAAACATGGATCTGATTCAGGTGCCTTCAATTCGGCCACCAGTGACTATTTGGCCCAACGCTCGTTTGTGCTGTGAGTGGGGCTGTTATAAAATTCACACTACTTCCCTGTGTCCTTATTTGGATTTGTGGTGTTGTTCTGAGTCGCCCCACTTTGTATTGCCCCTTGTTCTACGGTTCGGGGGCACCTTTCCCTGACTTCGGATTCACGGATCCAAAGTCTCGCTTCTTTTTCTTAAATTTCTTCTCTATCTTTGTGGCATAGCGATATGTCGTGCCAAGCGAGGTAATGCCTAGGAAATCCATTTCCTCTTGAATGTATATGTGCAAAAAGCTGCAGTACTTGAGCACCAAATTTCTCTCTAAATCTTTAATACCCAACTTTTTGCATAGGGTATGGAATAAATTCACCAGTTCATGCACATCTTGATCCCTTTGTTGCCGCAGTGTGGTCCATTGGATATAATTGTTTTCATAGCTCTCCATAGAGTAATATTTTTCCTTGATGCCATATCGAAATTAATTCCAAGTGGGTGTGGCTGAGAACAGAGAGGGTTCCCTCTCGTCCTTCTACTCACAATAGGTTTCCCACCAGTCTTTGACATGGGGGGCAGCTTTAAGGAGTGAAAAAGTAATATTTTCTCGGCCGGAGAAATCATGGACCGAGAAATACCCTTAGAGAAATTTCAACCATCTATCTACAACGTCCGCATCTATCTAGCCTTCAAATACAAGAATTTCGAAATTGGCCTGTACCTTGAAAGGAGAGGCGCCTCCAGAGTGGCTGCTGGATGTAGATGCGCTGCCAGTGGGTAGTCGTTGAAGGATCTAGGAAAAGTTATCCATCATCAGGTTCCTTTGTTTCTCAAGGGCCTCCTTGAGCAATAATTTGATAGGATATCCTGCTCCCTCGTCCTTATTTTCTTCTGCCATGGGAGGTCGTCAAGGTTTGCGAGGCTGATCTTGCAAGGGTTCAACTAGATTGAGCCCTAAATCCTTATACCCTGACCTCGTTGGGGACATGAAAATAAAAATAGAGAAAGAGCAGACCACTCTGATACCACTGATCTATATTTATGCAGGAACGCAACATAATACACATATAACCATAAATACAAAGATGCAGCGGAAATAACACTTCATTTCATTAATATCAAATAACAGAAATTTGTTTACAAACATAATAGATATAAACTAGCTAGGGCATTGGTAGTGTTGATCAATACTCAACCAAGCCATTGATTCATTAAAAGTCGATAGACCATATTGTGAACATCGTACTAAAGGGGAAATATGTGAGGCGTAAGTCAAAGTGAAACAAGGTAAAGCGGGCCACACGCCTAAAAGCCAAAGGCGGAATTAATATGAAAGGCTGTAGTGTAAAGTAAAAGGATTAACAGCAATATTGACAGAATGGCAGCCGCGTGGCAGAGTATTACAAAGGGGAATTTCCGCGGGGGTCGAACAGTGAGAGAGGGAGAAGCCCCACACCCCCGCGGAGTTACATTATACGCACGTGATAGGGTGGGGACCTAAAGCCGGAGTGATGTGGCAAGAGTAAGTAATGTGGCAAGAGCAAGGTGTGGAGATGTGATGACGTGGCAGCTGGAAGCGCAGTTCTTCGGTGATATGGCGAAGCGGAAGGTGAACCCCAAGGTTTGGTATGCTATATACTCAACATGCCCTATAAAAGAGATTTTCTATTAATCATGTGGTCTATTGCAACACAAAGGTAAGGTAAGTTTTTTAGGTCAACTAGTACCGAGGCCCGTACCAGTATTAAACCCGGCACGCAGCGCTCACCTGTCCTCAGCCTGTACCCAATCCCTACGCGCCGCGTGTTCCACTGTCAGTGCCCTTACGGCACTTCTCCCCTCTCATATTTTTTAATCCGCCCCTTTTTACCTCAAACATTCAGTCGAAAGGTAACAATTTCCTGTTTTTACTCCAGTAGAGGTCGCAGGGTTCCAGCTACCGTATATACTAAGTGGGAACCAACGCCAAGGTCCACCTGGTTGCTATCAACATCCCCACGTCGTTTTCTTGAGAACAGTTCCCCGCGTACAGGTATTCTATCCTTCATTTGTTCCATGTTTTCCCCTTTCATCTTTTAAAGGTTTTGTTATGTCAGTCATGGGAAGAGGCGCGCCTAAAAAATCCAAACCAGAAACCCCTCAGGTCCGAGAGTCTAGACATCCTTCCGGGTTCGACCCTCTAGTCGACTTGAAAGCCGGTATCTATGACCCTAAATACCCATTTGACATCCGTAGCATTAAGCCCGAGCTTTTCAGGCGTTATGTTGTGGATAAAGACCATTATCGGGTAGTCGTGTCTGCCCTGTATCACCAAGTTACCCCTCAAGTTCACTCTGTGGTTGATTTTATTTCCTGGCTCAGAGACGTTTACGACGAGCATCGGGGCACTTTCACCTCTCCTCAGGGGAACCAAGTTCTTTCCCTTTCCCCCGATATTATCAAGCAAGCCCTCCGCTTTCCTACCAGCGCCACATATATCAGTTTCAGAGAATCAGCTTTAGCCACCCAGTTCACCAAACAGCCATGGGAGACCCAGAAAGCCTTCATCTCCTCTATAACCGGCAATCAAGTTACCTCTCTTCCGGCCATAGAGCCTTTTCCATTAAGTTTATTCAAAGAGGAAGTTTGGCCCATCCTCTCTCTCATTGCTGGCCTTTTAGGGGTGGGAAGTCCAGAAGAGATTTCCACAGTGTGTGTCCATCTCTTATGGCTCATGTCTCAGAAGGGGGTAGTGTTAGATATTTTTAGTGTCCTTGCCACCGCCATTCGAACCCAGTTCCAGGAGCTTCTAGAAACCCGTCAGTTCCATTTTTGTTCAATGGTTTTCTATCTTTTCTTGTACCAGCACGCCGATAAATTTGAGGGTTTGGGTTTAGACAAAGTATATCTGGAGAATTCCCAACCCCGACCAGTCTTTGACTGGAATTTTTTTGTGCGTCAATTACCTAAGGGAGAGGGTTATTCCAGTTTTGTGAATAGTTTCATGTCTATTGCCTATACCATTATTCATGACTCGCCTTCACCTAGGGTCTTTCCAGAAATGAAAAGCTGGCTGCAAGTCGGAAAATCCCAGAGCACTGGGGATTGGTTTCTATTCGATGATTACACTGAAATTCGGGTCTATGGAGCCGAAGTTTCCCCTTACCGACTGCCAGTGTTTCCTGTTCGTCGAGTTTATGCGCTCGAATACATCCGGCAGGCCCTCAAGGCCGATCAGCTCCATTTCGTCCCTGCCAAGAAGGGCTACATCCTGAGGCTCTCCACCGAAATCGGCCCTTTTGTGGTGAACTCGAGACATGCCCTCCCAATCATTGAGAAAATGTTGCAAGGTCTGGACCTAAGGCTGGGACAAAGTTGGGCTTATGACCCTCGAGAAATTATCTCGAACAAAAGAAAAAGGAACAAGTTCGCGCCTTATATGCATGAGCCGAGGCCATTCATGGAATGGAGGGCTAATCTCGAAATTTTGCCTTTGGTTTCGCAGATGGAAACAGATTCATCTGCTACAAGGGAGGAAGATAACGTCAATAAATACACAGGTGGAGAAGAAGCAGGTACCTCAGGAGTAGTTCCCCCACGCAAAAAAGCAAAAAACAGCCTCCAGTGAGGCAGAAGTCATAGGAGAGGAACAACTGCTTGAATCCTTCACAGTGTATGGTCAATTGGATAAAGGCGAGGCCGGGATAAAGGTGCTAAGGGACAGTAACACTTCTTCCGACTTCATAGAGGTCACACAGGCCATCATAGAGCATACCTCACCAAGGGCAATTGGAAGGGATCAGGAAAATAGAGAAATCCGAGATAAATATAAAGCTGAGCTGGGAGGGTACGTTTAGAAATATCACACCAGGCTCTCTGCCTCCATGAACGCGGTCACCGAAAACCTAGTATTATCTATGGCAGAAGCTATCTTGGATCCTAATTCAGGTGTCACTAGTTACCGGGTGCTCAAATATGCGATCGACATGAAGAAAGTGCCAGCAAACGACATGTGCGACCTATTCCAGACTGTATGTGATATGATGAAAGATGAACTGACGAGGGTCACCATTGCGCTGAGGAAGTTGGAGCAGAAACATGAACAGGTGAGGGCTACCCTGAAAAGTGAACATACTAGCTGCCGTGCCCGATCAAATCAGGTACGTTTCCTCCAAGACAAAATCAAGGGAAAGGATACGGGGGAAACAAACCCACGGGCAGCTTTGATTGAACAGCTTCAGAAGGAAGTCGCGTCAGCCAAAAGTCAGGCCCGCATACCAGCCTCCCACCATGTCCAGACAACTGAACTGGTGCAAGTAGAGCAAGAGAAAGCAGAATTGTCCAGCAAGCTATCAAAGGAAAGAGAGGAGAAAGAAAAGATGGCTGAAACAATCACCATACTACAGACTAAGGCGACAGAGCTGCAAGCTAGATGGGACTCACACAGCTGCCAGCCGACCGTGGCTTCAAGTGGAACTAGCTCGTCGTCCGAGCAATTGGCCGTACCTAGAGCTGAAAATGAGGTATTGGAAAAGCAGGTGTTCACAGCAAGGAAAAAGATCACAACCTTAGAAAACTCTCTGGCTGAGAACACCAGAAGAATAGAAGAGTTGCAGAGAGAAATAGAGCAGGAAAAGAAGATGACGACCGATCAGCAAAAAACTATCGCCGACATCAAAAGCCGTGCAAAGGGAAATCTCACCCTCCTTGAGGCTAGGAGTATAATTTGGTCTGACATAATCTCAGATGTGATCGAACAATGGGGCTTCTTAAGGACGATGGGAGAGAATAAGTCTGCTATACCCTATCTCAGTAGGAAACTGCAGGAGGCAGACCTCGATTTGTCCAACAGGGCCTAACATGCCAAAGAGTATATTTCATTCCTAAATGAGCTGGGATCAGATGACATGGAGAAGCACGGTATTCCAAGCCGATTCACGGAGGCTATTGAATGTCGAAAAATCATCAAAAAAGAGATGGCCCGAGTCACAGCTTCAAGAGCTCTCCAACAGGTGGTCGCTAACGTGGAACGATTCGATGCAGTATGGGGTGAGATCATGACAGCTGGACTTCCTTCCTGTTGGGACCCAACCACTCCTTCCGTGCTCTTGCTTTTGACACAATATACAGTGCGCCTGCAAGGAGAAAGAGATCGAACCGACCTCCAGACAGGTAAAGCGGCTCAACTCAAGGCCGACATGATTGTTTCATTCCTTCGAAAAGAGTTCACCCTCCTCCATTTGATAAAACACAAGCTTCCTACTGGGGCAGGTTTCCATGTCCTCATAGAGGCCTTTGTCGGGGTAGAGGGGTTCTCGGCAATGCTCGAACCAGCTGCAAACAGTCAGCAGAGGTGCACTCAATTTATGAGCCAGCATGCCAGTTCATCTGCGAACATGCCACCACCAGAATCAGCAACTGCCTCAACTCTTCCGCACCTGTGATATCTTGTCAACTCATGATTTGGCCTCAACGGCCTATTTACTTTTTACTAGATTAGTTTCTTTTAAGTTTCGAGTGGGTTGTTTGCCCCACTCCAACATTTTACTTTTCATCAAACTGCTCTTTAATTTTCTGTTTTTAAAAACGGCCAAGCGCCTGACTATCCATGATGAGAGGCCTGATTCCACATCATGAGTTTTGTTGTTTTGAGAATGACCTTTAACAAATTTTGGTTGTGCGAAGAAGATATTTTTCCAAAAAATATCTTCTCGCTGAGATAGGAAGAAGCCTATATAAGCAAGGTCCAATAAGAAAAAAGGGTTCCAGATTTTGGGAAGAAACTTGCAGTGTATGAATTTTTGTATGCTTGTTGCGGAATTATTAATACAAGTGCACAGAGCCCATAGGGTCTCAGCGAAGATGAGTTTAATTTGATGTGAGGATTCCATTATGAATGTTTTATAGTTTGGTAACTCTCTCTCTCTTTGTGATATTGTTTCATAGTTTATTTCATTGTCTCCATTTTCCTTATATCACGTTTTGGAATGCGAGTGACTCGCCAGTGCTGATATAAATTTATCGTTATGTGATACTTATATTTGACCGGTTTGGTTACTTTAAATATGGTCTCATGCGTGATATGATTGTTTCCATGCTCTACACCTCCACTGCATTTCCTCTCGTACTAACCTGTCATAGGATACATTCGATTGAACCGGACGATGTGTATGGATTCTTAGCTCTAAGCCCATATTATATCAAAGTTATGTTTTCCGAGACATTCTACTGTGATTAGTATGCTTCTCTTATCTTCCGCACCGCAAACACCTTCGATTCGGTAATCTCTATATAGTATTCAAAAACTGGCCCTCACTGAGAAAAGATTGTTTCTAAGTTGTCTGATGCATTTGTGTGGATGATTCTCTTCTTGCCTCTCCAAAGTTTCTATAGTTGCTATATCTGAAAACTATCTGGTCCCATTTAAATTTGTGACACATTGGAGAAATTGATATGGTAAAGAGCCCTGAGCTAATAACAGTCTTGTGATATATCCTACACTCTTTACTAGCTAAGATGTCCTAGGCACTGGTCTCTGACAACTCGAGGTTGTCTCTAGGAACCACAACATATTTTTGGCGCTGTTGCCGGGGAACGAAGTTGGAGAAATTAAAATCCCTGGGCCTCGACAGAATCCGTCCACTCTTCAGTTAGGTGAGCATAAAGAGTTGAGAGTTGTGCACCCCTCACCTTGGCGACTCTACATTCATTTTACCATTAAACCTGTTTGCAGTCCTGGCTCCCCGTAAGCCACACCTGAGGTCAGATACATCTCAGCCAAGGACACCTTCTGTGTCTGACCCAGAAAGAATCCTACATAGAAGAAGCTGGAGGGGAAGACCATTTGTTCATACTGAAATTCCACCACTCTCCCTAGAAGACCTCCCTTCTTCCTCTTCTCAGGTCGCCCAGTGGCAAGATTCTAACTCCGCTCTGGGTGAAGCCGGCTATTACTCTGACTATCTACCCGTGGGAAATATCCGAGTCAAAGACGAGGCTGAGTCGGTAGATACCACACGTTACATATTCCATCCTACTCCAGATACAGAAGAAGTTAAAGAGGTCACAGAAGTATCTGCTGTTACCACTCCACCCTTTTCTCCATCATCCCAAGCTGTCGTCCATTATATCCCTATCATCATTCACACTGTGCTTCCACCTAATCCCCCACTTACTCATCAAGCCCTTTTAGTACCTCCACCTCCTCCTCCAATGGCTAACGTCCCTGGTTTCCTTCAAAACAGATACGCCCCTCTGGAGCTCCCTGTGGTATTAAATGACATGCCGCAAGATTATCTAAAGAATCTGCCCAAATTCAGTGGTGAGAATGAGATTGAAGCCCAGAGACATATCGAACTCTTCTGCTCTTTTGCAGAGAATTTGAATGTGGAACATCTGGACGTAGTCCTAAGGCTATTTGTACAGTATTTAGATGGGGAAGCTAGAAAGTGGTTCAAGACACTTGGAGCTCATTCTATCAATACATGGGAGGGAATGGAAGGTACTTTTGTCAAAAAATGGGGAGAAAATAAAGATCACGGTAATATTCTTACTGAATTCAACACTCTGAAAAAGAAACATAGTGAAGGGGTGTCAGATTTTATTAGAAGGTTTAACAAATTTTACCTAAGTCTCCCCACCGATATGAAGCCTCACCAGACTGCTGCCAAGGTCATTTTTGTGGTAGCGTTTGATTCTGAATTCAGTTTCTCCTTGAGGGAAAGAAAGCTTGCCACACTAGACGATGCACAGACCGACGCATTGGAAATAGAAGCGAATTTTGCCTCTACTGGTAAAGCCAAAGGGAAACACGAACATGATGTTAGAAGAAGGGGGAAGGAAGAAGTATCCAATTTAATCCAAGACAGAGATTCAGCCAGTGACAAGCTCGAGGAAATGAACAAGATGATCAAGAATCTCTCAAGTAAGCTGATCAAACTAGAAATGGAAACAAAGAATTCCTCCCCCAAGAATTTCCAAAATACTCCCAACAGGGGTTTTAACTCTCAATATAGAAAGCCACCCTTGCAGATACTGCAAAGGGGATAGAAGGAGCAGCAAGATCAAGTGCCACATCCTCTATACCTGGAAGGTAAAGTAGAAGGTTCTACTGAAGATACTTCTTATGAGCAAGAGGAGGCATGCCTGGTTTTCTCAAAAAATAACGACATTGAGTGTCCTGTACACGGGAGTGAAGAAGAGGAGGTGCAAGCACACTCAGAAGCAAAAGCTAATGAAGATACCGAAGACCCTGAGATTGATGACTACTGCAAGCAATTCGTTGATTTCATGCAAGCTCATTTCAATAGGAAATATGATCTCAGGTCTTCCAGAAAGAGAACTCGCACTCAGGATCAGGAGGACACACCACAAGAGGCACCTGCACAGAAGGAAGTCACTCCTCAAAGAACCCCGGACAAAGGTAAGAGGCCTCTTAATCAATCTATACAGTCTATTGATCAAATTCCTTCATCTTCACAAGTGCCTACTCCTCCTAATGTTAAGCCCACCTTAAAAGAATTCAAACTTCCCCCTCCGAACAAAGACTCTAAAGATAAAGAAGCAAAAGTGGTGTCAATAGATAAGTCCTACTCAGCTTTCAGTCTGCAGAAAGATCTTGAAAAAGTGAAAATCCCAATCCCTCTGACCGAGTTGTTAAAACAACCTTCCTATTAGTCCTAGGTCACGTCCTTTATGCTTCCTCCAGAGGTAACACATATCCCTAACAGTCTGAACCTTCAGGAAGAAAGGCCTATGGTTGTTTTTGGTCCACATGTTGAAGAACTGGATGCTGCCACTCCTCCATTCTATGTGTCGTTAGTAATACATGACCTGCTACTGCATAATTTTATGTTAGACTCAGGAGCCACTCACAAGCTTTTACCCCTTTCGTTCATGGAACAATTAGGACTGCAGATCACCCGCCCATACAAAGACCTCTACTCATTTGATTCTAAAAGAGTTAAGTGCCTGGGCATGATAAAAGATTTGGTGGTTAACTTGGCTCAGATCCCAGCAAAAAGCGTAGTGATGGATATAGTAGTAGCTGACATTCCAACTCGTTTTGGTATGCTATTGTCGAGATCTTGGGGAAACAAAATTGGGGGATCAATCAAATTGGATCTGACCTATGCCACTATCCATATATTTGGTGGCCAAGAGAGGAGGCTGTACCGGGAAACTAGATTTTTCAAGACAGTTACTAAAGCAGATGACTCAGTTAATTCCCAAGTTTATAGCAGGGAGGGAGATTTCTCATGCTTAATGCTGGAGGAAGATCAGGAGTATGCCCATGAACCATCATTTTTCCAGATTAAGACAAAGCAGTTCATAGAAAGCCCTGAGTCTGAAATCTGGACACTTCACTTTGATGGGGCCAACTCTAGAGAAGGAAATGGAGTTGGGGTGTTATTGATTTCACCTACAGGTAGATGGGTACCTCTATCTTTCAAGCTGGAGTATGAAGCTACAAATAACGTAGCTGAATATGAGGCACTCCTAATAGGGTTGCAGACAGCCAAGAATATGAACATACAAAGTTTAAAAGTTCTGGGAGATTCAGAACTAGTGGTCAGACAGGTGAGAAATCAGTGCCAAGCTAAACATCCTAGGTTGAGGGCCTACAGGAATGAAGTTTGGGATCTGGTTGAAATTTTTTTTTTAGCATTTAACATCCAGTTCATGCCTCGGGAGAAAAATAGAATGGCAGATTCCTTAGCGGTATCTGCCAGTACTTTTCGGCCACCCCAAAACCCTCTCTTGAGATATGAAATTGAGGTACGCTATAGGCCATCAATCCCGGACAATATCAAACACTGGCAAGTATTTGAAGATGATGAGCAAGTCAAGAGATTCTTGGAGACAGTTGGGGAGTTCTCCAACATGGAGATTGACATTTGTGAGGAAGAGGAGGTTGAAGACTCATCAGGAAACAAATGGGAAGAAAGAGTAGCTGGCCACCAGTTCCTGCAATTGAAAGGAAATGTCATTCCCCGAGGAATAGTGCCTTTGGAAAGGCTGTTTAACAAGAACGATGTTCTACTACAGCCAAATAAAGTTGTAGAAGAGAACCACGTGGAGGACCTGAACCTGGGTACTGAGGCCGACCCTAAAATCGTGAAGCTGTCTAAGAAGGTCCCAGAGGAGTACAAACAACTGTATCAAAAACTATTTCAGGTCTACAAAGATGTGTTTGCCTGGTCTTATCAAGATCTAAAAACCTTTGATGTCAGAATTATGCAGCACAAGATTCCACTGAAGGGAGACGCAAAACCACATAAGAAAAAGCTCAGACAGATTAATCCCCTATTGTTAGCTTCTATTGAGAAAGAAATCAAGAAACTACTGAAGGCTAAAATCATTGTACCATTGAGGTATTCTGAATGGGTGGCAAACTTAGTCCTAGTAAGGAAGAAGAATGGAGAAATAAGACTATGTGTTGACTTCAGGAATCTGAACAGGGCGTCCCTAAAAGATAATTATCCACTGCCCAAAATGGACCACATCTTGCAGAAAGTGGTAGGGGCTTCTCGGATGTCCATGATGGATGGGTTTTCTGGGTACAATCAGGTGGCTGTAATTCCAGAAGACCAAAAGAAGACGGCATTTACCACTCCATGGGGAACGTTCATGTATGCCAGAATGCCTTTTGGGATGATCAACGCAGGGGCCACTTTTCAGAGGGCCATGGATATTGCTTTTATCGGAGAATGGGACCAGTTTGTGGTGGTATACCTGGATGACATTACTGTGTTTTCAAAGAATGATGAAGAGCACATATAAAATTTTCACAGAAACTTTGAGAAGTGTAGAAAGTATGGTCTCTCCCTCAACCCACAAAAGTCTATGTTTGCACTGGAAGAGGGCAAGCTCCTGGGGCACATTGTAACCAAAGATGGAGTAAAAATAGACCCTAAAAGAGTGGAAGTCATAAATGGAATTGCCATACCCAGAAAAAAAAAGGAAGTTCAGGTGTTCCTATGTCGTATAAACTTCCTGAGGAGATTCATCCCTAACTATGCTGAGATAGTTAGGCACATAACTGATATGTTGAAAAAGAATAATGATGTGAAATGGTCACCAGAGTCAAGAGAAGCCTTCGCCAGAATAAAAAATGCATTCGATGAAGCCCCTGTGTTAGCCGGGACAGATTATGCCAAACCATTTATGATCTTCTCCTTTGCTTCTCCTCACACAGTAGCTGGAGTATTGTTGCAGAAAAATGAAGAAGGGTATGAACAGCCTATTGCGTTTTTCAGCCAAGTGCTTCGGGACGCTGAGCTGAAATATAACATATTGGAGAAGCAAGCGTATGCTCTGGTGAAATCCCTTAAAGCTTTCCGAATGTATGTTATGCAGTCTCATATCACTACATTTGTTCGTACAGCAGCTGTTAAAGACATCCTTATCCAGGGAGACAATGAAGGAAAAAGAGGAAAATGGATAGCCAAAATACAGGAATATGAGTTAGATATCCATCCTACCAAATTAATCAAGGGGCAAGGTCTAGCCAAGATCCTGTCTGAGTCAAATTGTCAAGCCTTGGGTATCAACTTGTCCATGACAGCAAACAAAGATCCTGGGGAAAAGGAATAACAACAGGGAGTGGAGATAGCCTCCCAGAAGATACAGATGAAGTACCTCACCAGCCAGTGGTACAAGGAAATAGTGGAATACCTCCTAACACTAAGTCATCCACCTAGCTGTGACAGAGCTAAATATAGGGCACTGAGATTGAAGTCACAGAAGTATATGGTTGCAAATGGCCAGCTGTACTGGAAAGACCCCTCAGGCATCCTGCTCTTATGCCTAACAGAGGAAGAAGTGGGAAGCATAATGACTGAATTCCACGAAGGTATATGTGGGGGCCATTACAGTTGGAGGGCTATCGCTCACAAGATTTTAAAGGCCGGTTTCTACTGGCCCAAATTATTTGGAGATGTCTTCACTTGGGCCAGGGCATGTGATAAATGCCAGAAGTTTGCAGAAAAGCAGAAGCTAGTTGCTCTGCCCTTGATTCCTGTCCATGTGGATGAACCTTTCAAACAGTGGGGAATTGATTTTATAGGCGAAATTCATCCACCCTCAAGTGGCCAGCATAGATGGATCTTAACTGCCACGGATTACTTCACGAAATGGGTGGAAGACACACCTGCAAGAAATGCCACAGACACAGTGATAATGAAATTTATGGAAGAGAATATTATATCTAGGTTTGGGTGCCCTGCTAGAATAATCACTGACAATGCACAGGCTTTCAAATCTACGAAATTTTTGAATTTCTGCCAGCAGTATAATATTTCATTGGGTCACTCTACGGCTTATTACCCCCAAGGGAATGGCCTCGCAGAGTCTTCAAACAAAACTCTGGTCTGAGCACTAAAGAAGACTATCAACGAGAACCAGAAGAATTGGGATTTTCAACTGAAGTTCACCCTGTGGGCAAACAGAATTACCAGCAAAAGAGCAACTGGGAAATTCCCATACGATTTGGTATATGGACGAGCAGTTGTGTTCCCTATACAGCTAGCCCTTCCAGTGGCTTGATTCATGCAAGAGAGTCAGGAGGAACCTGATGACATTACCAGGAGAATTAACCAGCTAGTGGAGCTCGAAGAAATGCGCAATCAGGTAAATCAGAAGCTAGTCAAGTACCAGGAGAAGATGAAAGAGTTGTTCGATCAACATGCTAAAGACAGAAAGTTGCAGGTAGGGGACCTAGTACTCAGATGGGACGTGCGACGGGCTGATAAAGGAAAGCACGGGAAATTCGATCCCCTTTGGTTTGGCCCTTTTAAAATTGCTGAACAAGGTGGCAATAATACTTTTAAGTTGGAAAACTTGCAGGGGAACGTGCTAGATGCCCTTGTTAATGGCCAGTTCCTCAAGCCCTATTTCCAGTACTGATCCGGGTCAAGAAAGCCCGATGTAACATATTGTATATTATTTCCTGTTTTATGCATTGTCCAAATAATGTGTGTTAGATTGATGAATCATGAAGGGAAGTGGTAAAAGCAAAGGGAACGAAAGATGGCGCTCACAGAAGCCGAGCAGGTGGTCTGTGTGGTTCTTGACACATTCAAGGGCGAACGTGCCGTCCCCAGGTGGAGCCAATGTTGATCAATACTCAACCAAGCCATTGATTCATTAAAATTTGATAGACCATATTGTGAACATCGTACTAAAGGGGAAATATGTGAGGCGTAAGTCAAAGTGGAACAAGGTAAAGCGGGCCACACGCCTAAACGCCAAAGGCGGAATTAATATGAAAGGATGTAGTGTAAAGTAAAAGGATTAACAACAATATTGACAGAATGGCAGCCGCGTGAATAGGCGCGTGGCAGAGTATTAAAAAGGGGAATTTCTGCGGGGGTCGAACAGTGAGAGAGGGAGAAGCCCCACACCCCCGCGGAGTTACATTATACGCACGTGATAGGGTGGGGACCTAAAGCCGGAGTGACGTGGCAAGAGTAAGTAATGTGGCAAGAGCAAGGTGCGGAGATGTGATGACGTGGCAGCTGGAAGCGCAGTTCTTCGGTGATATGGCGAAGCGGAAGGTGAACCCCAAGGTTTGGTATGCTATATACTCAACACGCCCTATAAAAGAGATTTTCTATTAATCGTGTGGTCTATTGCAACACAAAGGTAAGGTAAGTTTTTTAGGTCAACTGGTACCGAGGCCCGTACCAGTATTAAACCTGGCACGCAGTGCTCACCTGTCCTCGGCCTGTACCCAATCCATACGCGCCGCGTGTTCCACTGTCAGTGCCCTTACGGCACTTCTCCCCTCTCATCTTTTTTAATCCACCCCTTTTTACCTCAAACATTCAGTCGAAAGGTAACAGTTTCCCGTTTTTATTCCAGTAGAGGTCGCAGGGTTCCAGCTACCATATGTATTAAGTGGGAACCAACGCCAAGGTCCACCTGGTTGCTATCAACATCCCCACGTCGTTTTCTTGAGAACAGTTCCCTGCGTACAGGTATTCTATCCTTCATTTGTTCCATGTTTTCCCCTTCATCTTTTAAAGGTTTTGTTATGTCATTCATGGGAAGAGGCGCGCCTAAAAAAGCCGAACCAGAAACCCCTCAGGTCCAGGAGTCTAGACATCCTCCCGGGTTCGACCCTCTAGTCGACTTGCAAGCCTGTATCTGTGACCCTAAATACCCATTTGACATCCGTAGCATTAAGCCCGAGCTTTTCAGGTGTTATGTTGTGGATAAAGACCGTTATCGGGTAGTCGTGTCTGCCCTGTATTGCCAAGTTACCCCTCAAGTTCACTCTGTGGTTGATTTTATTTCCTGGCTCAGAGATGTTTACGACGAGCGTCGGGGCACTTTCACCTCTCCTCAGGGGAACCAAGTTCTTTCCCTTTCCCTCGATATTATGAAGCAAGCCCTCCGCTTTCCTACCAGCGCCACATATATCAGTTTCAGAGAAGCAGCTTTAGCCGCCCAGTTCACCAAACAGCCATGGGAGACCCAGAAAGCCTTCATCTCCTCTATAACCGGAAATCAAGTTACCTCTCTTCCGGCCATAGAGCCTTTTCCATTAAGTTTATTCGAAGAGGAAGTTCGGCCCATCCTCTCTCTCATTGCTGGCCTTTTAGGGGTGGGAAGTCCAGAAGAGATTTCCACAGTGTGTGTCCATCTCTTATGGCTCATGTCTCAAAAGGGGGTAGCGTTATATATTCCTGGTTTCCTTGCCACTGCCATTCGAACCCAGGTCCAGGAGCTTCCAGAAACCCATCAGTTCCGTTTTTGTTCAATGGTTTTCTATCTTTTCTTGTACCAGCACGCCGATAAATTTGAGGGTTTGGGTTTAGACAAAGTATATCTGGAGAATTCCCAACCCCGACCAGTCTTTGACTGGAATTTTTCTGTGCGTCAATTACCTAAGGGAGAGGGTTATTCCAGTTTTGTGAATAGTTTCATGTCTATTGCCTATACCATTATTCATGACTCGCCTTCACCTAGGGTCTTTCCAGAAATGAAAATTTGGCTGCAAGTCGGAAAATCCCAGAGCACTGGGGATTGGTTTCTATTCGATGATTACACTGAAATTCGGGTCTATGGAGCCGAAGTTTCCCCTTACCGGCTGCCATTGTTTCCTGTTCGTCGAGTTTATGTGCTCGAATACATCCGGCAGGCCCTCAAGGCCGATCAGCTCCATTTCGTCCCTGCCAAGAAGGGCTACATCCTGAGGCTCCCCACCGAAATCGGCCCTTTTGTGGTGAACTCGAGACATGCCCTCCCAATCATTAAGAAAATGCTGCAAGGTCTGGACCTAAGGCTGGGACAAATTTGGGCTTATGACCCTCGAGAAATTATCTCGAACAAAAGAAAAAGGAACAAGTCCGCGCCTTATATGCATGAGCCGAGGCCATTCATGGAATGGAGGGATAATCTCGAAATTTGGCCTTTGGTTTCGTAGATGGAAATAGATTCATCTACTACAGGGGAGGAAGAGAACGTCAATAAAGACACAGGCGAAGAAGAAGCAGGTACCTCAGGAGCAGTTCCCCCTCGCAAAAAGCAAAAAACAGCCTCCAGTGAGGCAGAAGTCATAGGAGAGGAACAACTGCTTGAATCCTTCATAGTGTATAGTCAATTGGATAAAGGCGAGGCCGGGATAAAGGTGCTAAGGGACAGTACCACTTCTTCCGACTTCACAGAGGTCACACAGGCCATCATAGAGCATACCTCACCAAGGGCAATTGGAAGGGATCAGGCAAATAAAGCAATCCGAGATAAATATAAAGCTGAGCTGGGAGGGTACGTTGAGAAATATCACACCTGGCTCTCCGCCTCCATGAACGCGAACACCGAAAACCTGGTATTATCTATGGCAGAAGCTATCTTGGATCCTAATTCAGGTGTCACTAGCTATCGGGTGCTCGAATATGCGATCGACATGAAGAAAGTGCCAGCAAACGACATGTGCGACCTATTCCAGACTGTATTTGATATGATGAAAGATGAACTGATGAGGGTCACCATCGCGCTGAGGAAGTTGGAGAAGAAACATGAACAGGTGAGGGCTACCCTGAAAAGTGAACATACTAGCTGTTGTGCCCGAGAAAATCAGGTACGTTTCCTCCAAGACCAAACCAAGGGAAAGGATACGGGGGAAACAAACCCACAGGCAGCTTTGATTGAACAGCTGCAGAAGGAATTCGCGTCAGCCAAGAGTCAGGCCCGCATACCAGCCTCCCACCATGTCCAGACAGCTGAACTGGTGCAAGTAGAGCAAGAGAAAGCATAATTGTCTAGCAAGCTATCAAAGGAAAGAGAGGAGAAAGAAAAGATGGTTGAAACAATCACCATACTACAGACTAAGGCGACAGAGCTGCAAGCTAGATGGGACTCACATAGCTGCCAGCCGACCGTGGCTTCAAGTGGAACCAGCTCGCCGTCCGAGCAATTGGCCGTAGCTAGAGCTGAAAATGAGGTATTGGAAAAGCAGGTGTTCACAGCAAGGCAAAAGATCACAAGCTTAGAAAACTCTCTGGCTGAGAACACCAGAAGAATAGAAGAGTTGCAGAGAGAAATAGAGCAAGAAAAGAAGACGACGACCGATCAGCAAAAAACTATCGCCGACATCAAAAGCCGTGCAAAGGGAAATCTCAGCCTCCTTGAGGCTAGGAGTATAATTTGGTCTGACATAATCTCAGCTGTGACCGAACAATGGGGCTTCTTAAGGACGATGGGAGAGAATAAGTCTGCTATACCCTATCTCAGTAGGAAATTGTAGGAGGCAGACCTCGATTTGTCCAACAGGGCCCAACATGCCAAAGATTATATTTCATTCCTGAATGAGCTGGGATCAGATGACATGGAGAAGCACGATATTCCAAGCCGATTCACAGATGCTATTGAATTTCGAAAAATCATCAACAAAGAGATGGCCCGAGTCACAACTTCGAGAGCTCTCCAACAGGTGGTCGCCAACGTGGAACGATTCGACGCAGTATGGGGTGAGATCATGACAGCTGGACTTCCTTCTTGTTGGGACCCGACCACTCCTTCCGTGCTCTTGCCTTTGACACAATATACAGTGCGCCTGCAAGAAGAAAGAGATCGAACCGACCTCCAGACAGGTAAAGCAGCTCAACTCAAGGCCGACATGATTGTTTCATTCCTTCGAAAAGAGTTCACGCTCCTCCATTTGATAAAACACAAGCTTCCTACTGGGGCGGGTTTCCACATCCTCACAGAGGCCTTTGTCGAGGTAGAGGGGTTCTCGGCAATGCCCGAACCAGCTGCAGACAGTCAGCAGAGGTGCACTCAATTTACGAGCCAGCATGCCAGTTCATCTGCAAACGTGCCGCCACCAGAATCAGCAACTGCCTCAACTCTTTCGCACCTGTGATATCTTGTCAACTCATGATTTGGCCTCAACGGCCTATTTACTTTTTACTAGATTAGTTTCTTTTAAGTTTTGAGTGGGTTGTTTGCCCCACTCCAGCATTTTACTTTTCATCAAACTGCTCTTTAATTTTCTGTTTTTAAAAACGGCCAAGCGCCTGACTATCCATGATGAGAGGCTTGATTCCTCATCATGAGTTTTGTTGTTTTGAGAATGACCTTTAAAAAATTTTGGTTGTGCGAAGAAGATATTTTTCCAAAAAATATCTTCTCGCTGAGATAGGAAGAAGCCTATATAAGCAAGGTCCAATGAGAAAAAAAGGTTCCAGATTTTGGGAAGAAACTTGCAGTGTATGAATTTTTGTATGCTTGTTGCGGAATTATTAATACAAGTGCACAGAGCCCATAGGGTCTCAGCGAAGATGAGTTTAATTTGATGTGAGGATTCCATTATGAATGTTTTATAGTTTGTAACTCTCTCTCTCTTTGTGATATTGTTTCATAGTTTATTTCACTGTCTCCATTTTCCTTATATCACGTTTTGGAATGCGAGTGACTCGCAAATCCTGATATAAATTTATCGTCGTTTGATACTTATATTTGACTGGTTTGGTTACTTTAAATATGGCTCATGCGTGATATGATTTTTCATGTTTACACTTCATCCGTATTTCCTCTGTACTAACTTTCATAGGATATTATTCGATTGGAACTGATTGATGTGTATGGATTCTTAGCTCTTAAGCCCATATTATATCAAAATATGTTTTCTGAGTATTATTCCATTGGTGATTAGTATGCTTCTCTTATCTTCCGCACTGCAAACACCTTCGATTCGGTAATCTCTATATAGTATTCAAAAACTGGCCCTCACTGAGAAAAGATTGTTTCTAAGTTGTCTGATGCATCTGTGTGGATGATTCTCTTCTTGCCTCTGCAGAGTTTTTATAGTTGCTGTATCTGAAAACTGTCTGGTCCCATTTAAATTTGTGACACATTGGAGAAATTGATATGGTAAAGAGCCCTGAGCTAATAACAGTCTTGTGATATATCCTACACTCTTTACTAGCTAAGATGTCCTAGGCACTGGTCTCTGACAACTCGAGGCTGTCTCTAGGAACCACAACAGGTAGCTTATCTCTGAGAAGAGATGTTGTGGCTACAAGCCTCTAAATTGTGTTACAATGAGGCTCGACGGACTATTTATTGTTTAGAAATAATGGAAAACGCTAAAAATGCAAAAACCTAACCCTAGGAGATGGAGCGCTAAAACTATGGGCCCCGTTTGAGTAAATTGCTACATCAACTTCCCAAGGACATAACTTTGGCATATGATATCTGTTTGACGCACTCAATACCTTGTTAGAAATATCTATCCAAGGATTGAAAATTTTGACGTGAGAAAAATATCAAGACCTTACACGTTGCTCCTGGTTTTCCCGAAAAACGTCGATTAGGGCCTCAAAACGGCTTCAGAAGTTCAGGACCCAAAAAAATGCTAAAAATAGTAAGTTGTGCTGAAACTGAAAAATTGAAAGAAATGATGGTGGGGATCCAAATGGAATAGGTGGGTGGACACCAATATCCACCTGGATCATTCCTCCTCCCTTAGGAAGCAATGGTCCCCATTTGCATTGAGTTCCTCCATGAGACGAGGAAAATTCTGCTGAACTTGGTATTGGATTTTTCGAATATGTCATGGGCCTGTTGGCGGACGTTTTGAATGCGTTCAATAAATTTTGTTTCTTTACCAGCCTTAGACAGTACATGTGTGGATTTTGTCTGTGTGGTCACATGAGGTATAGAAACATCAAGCGGCGACGCGCCTGGGGTCAGATCAATGGAGTGTTTGACTTGACAATGTAGAGGAACCTCTATAGGTGAGGAGAAAATTTTCTCGTATTCTTCCACGAATTTTTCTATCTATTGCTGACGTGCAGGGGAGCCCTGTTTCGAAGCTGTGGCCAAAATATTCTTCTTTCCCTGTGGGCGAATTGTAATGAAAATAAATTTCCTGGTTTGGGAAACAATCTTACTGCGTTGTTTTGCAATAGTCAAAGAGATGGCAGGAGGCAGTACTACCTCTAGTATCCTGTACAATTTATTTCCCAAAGTAATAAAAAAAAATGAGGCCTAAAATCATACACAACATGTCTCTTCCAAAATTATGGTTGGCCCAATAATACATCAGACACATGAAGAGGAGAAACATCACACAGTACCTCATCCGTGAATGGCTTGATGCTGTACGAAAGGCGGCACTGCTAGCGGACACGAAGATCTCTTCCTTGGCGAGGCCACCCAATGGTATACGACTGCAAGTGTGCTATGGTCGGTAGGCCGAGCCGCTTCACGACCTTTGCTGAAATAAGGTTCTTTTGGCTTCTGCTATCGACAAGGAATTGCAATGGAGAACCCTTCACCCACATCTGTGAATGGAAGAGGCACTCTGCCTCCTCTGGATCCTGGGGATCCTCCCTCTGGAGCTTGGTGGTGGAAAAAATGGCACTGGGATCCGAACCAATCATATTCTTCCATTTTTCATCGCCCTTGTCTCGTTCTTCCTTAGGATCATAACATGCATCTAATTCGGGTGCCTTCTGTTCGGCCACCAGCGAATGTTTGGCCCGACACTCGTTTGTGCTCTGAGTGGGGCTGTTATGAAATTCACACCACTTCCCTGTGTCCTTATTTGGATTTTTGGTGTTGTTCTAAGTCACCTTACTTTGGCTTTGCCCTTTTTTCTACAGTTTGGGGGGGCCTTTCCCTGGCTTCAGATTCACAAATCCAAAGTTGTGCTTCTTCTGCTTAAATTTCTACTCGATCTTGGCAACATAGCGATATGCTATATCAAGTGAGGTAATGTCGAGGAACTCCATTTCCTCCTAAATGTATATGTGAAAAAAAATGCAGTACTTGAGCACCAAATGTCTCTCTGAATCTTTAATACCCAACTTGGTGCGTAGGGTATGGAACAAATTCGTCAGTTCGTGCACATCTTGATCCCTTTGTTGCCGCAACGTGGTCCATTGGATGTACTTGTCCTCATAGCTCCCCATAGGGTAATATTGTTCCTTGATGCTATCTCAGAATTAATTCCAAGTGGGTGCAGCTGAGAACAGAGAGGGTTCCCTCTCATCCTTCTGCTCACAAATGGTTTCCCACCAGTATTTGACATAGGGGGCAGCTTTGAGGAGTGGAAAAGTAATATTTTCTCGGTTAGATAAATCATGGACCAAGAAATACCCTTCGAGAAAATTCAACCATATATGTACGACGTCTACATATATCTATCCTTAAAATATAGGAATGTTGAAGTTGACCTCTACCTTGAAAGGAGAAGCGCCTCCAAAGTGGCTCCTGGATGTAGATGCGCTGTCGGTGGGCGGTCGTTGAACGACCTGGGAAAATTTATCCATCATCGCGTTCCTTTGTTTCTCGAGGGCCTCCCTAATAAATAATTTGATAGGATCTTATTCTCCCTCGTATTTATTTTCTTCCACCATGGGAGGTCATCGAGGTTTGCAAGGTTGATCTTGAAAGGGTTCAACCAGATCGAGCCCTAACTCGTTGTACCCTGACCTCGTTGGGGACATGCAAAGAAAAATAGAGAAAGATCAGATCGCTCTGATACCACTGGTCTAGATTTATGTAGGAACACAACAGAATACACATATAACCATAAATACAAAGATGCATTGGAAATAACACTTCATTTCATTAAGATAAAATAGCAGAAATTTGTTTACAAACATAATAGAACTAAACTAGCTAGGGCACTGGTAGCTTATCTCTAAGAAAATATGTTGTGGCTACAAGCCTCTGAATTGTGTTACAATGAGGCTTGAAGGCCTATTTATTGTTGAGAAACAATGGAAAACCCTAAACATCCAAAAACCTAATGCTAGGAGATGAAGCGCCAAAACTATGGGCCTCGTTTGGCTAAATTGGTACATCAACTTCTCGTGGACGCAACTTTGGCATATGATCTTCGTTTGACACGCTCAATACCTTGTTAGAAATATCTATCCAAAGAATACAACTTTTGATGTAAGAACATCCAAATAAGTTCCATTTGCTCCCATTTTTCCAAAAAAACGTCATTTAGGGCCTCAAAACGGCTCAGGAAGTTCAGGACCCGAAAAACTGCTAAAAATAGTAAGTTGTTCTAAAACTAAAAAAATGAAAGAACTGAAGGTGGGGGTCCAAATGGAATAGGTGGGTGGCCACCAATATCCACCTGGATCATTCCTCCCCCTTAGGAAGCAATATTCCCCATTGTGTTGAGTTCCTCCATGAGATGAGGAAAATTTGCTAAACTTGGTATTGGATTTGTCGAAGATTTCATGGACCTGCTGGCAGATGTGCTGAATGCGTTCAATAAATTTGGTTTCTTTATCAGCTTCAAACAGTACATGTGTGGATTATGTTTGTGTGGTCTCATGAGGTATGGCAACATTAGGCGGCGACGTGCTTGGGGCCAGATCAATGGAGTGCTTGACCTTACAGTGTAGAGGAACCTCTGAGGGCGAGGAGAAAATGTCCTCGTATTCCTCCATGACTTTGTCCATCTGTTGCTACCGTGCAGGGGAGCCTTATATTGAGGTTGTGGCCATAATCTTCTTCTTTCCCTGTGGGTGAATTGTAATGAAAATAAATTTCCTGGTTTGGGAAACAATCTTACTACGTTGTTTTGCAGTAGTCAAAGAGATGGCAGGAGGCGGTACTACCTTTGGTATCCTATACAATTTATTTCCCAAAGTAATAAAAATAGAACGAGGCCTAAAATCATACATAGCATGTCACTTCCACAAGTATGGTTGGCCCAATAATACATCAGACACATCAAGAGGAGCAATATCACACAGTACCTCATCAGTGAATGGCTTGATGTTGTACGGAAGGCGGCACTACTGGCGGACGCGGAGATCTCTTCCTTGGTGAATCCACCCAATGGTACATGGATGTGAGTGTGTTATGGTCAGTAGGTTGAGCTGCTTCACAACCTTTGCTGAAATGTGGTTCTTTTGGCTTCCGCTATTGACAAGGAATTACAGTGGAGAACCCTTCACCCATATATGTGAATGGAAGATGCACTCCCCTTCCTCTAGATTCTCGGGATCCTCCATCGGGAGCTTAGTGGTGGCAAAAATGGCACTAGGATCTACATCAATCATCTTCTTCCCTTTTTATCGCCCTTGTCTAGTTCTGCCTTAGGATCAGAACATGCATCTGATTTTGGTGCCTTCAGTTCGGCCACCAACGATTGTTTGGCCCGACACTTGTTTGTGTTGTGAATGGAGCTATTATGAAATTCACACCACTTCCCCATGTCCTTCTTTGGATTTCTGGTGTTTTTTTGAGTCACCCTGCTTTTGATTTTCCCCTTGTTATGCGGTTCGGGGGCGCCTTTCCCCGTCTTCAGATTCATGGATCCAAAGTCTCGCTTCTTCTGCTTAAGTTTCTGCTCGATCTTGGCAGCATAGCGATATGCCATGCCAAGAGAGGTAATGTCAAGGAACTCCATTTCCTCCTGAATGTATCTGTGCAAAAAAATATGGTACTTGAGTACCAAATGTCTCTCTGAATCTTTAATACCCAACTTTGTGCGTAGGGTATGGAACAAATTCGTCAGTTTGTGCACATCTTGATCCCTTTGCTGCCGTAATGTGGTCCATTGGATGTACTTGTCCTCATAGCTGCCCATAGGGTAATATTGTTCCTTGATTCCATCTCGGAACGAATTTAAAGTGGGTGCAGCCAAGAACAGAGAGGGTTCCCTCTTGTCCTTCTGCTCACAATAGGTTTCCCACCAGTCTTTGACATGGGGGGCAACTTTTAGGAGTGCAAAAGTAATATTTTTTGGGTCGGAGAAATCATGGACTGAGAAATACCTTTAGACAAAATTCAACCATCTATGTACGATGTCTACATCTATTTGGCCTTCAAATACAAGAATGTCAAATTTGACATGTACCTTGAAAGGAGAGGCGACTCCAGAGTGGCCGCTGGATGTAGATGCACTGCCAGTGGGCAGCCGTTGAAGGATCTGGGCAAAGTTATCCATCATCACATTCCTTTGTTTCTCTAGGGCCTCCTCGAGCAATAATTTGATAGGATCTCATGCTCCCTTGTATTTATTTTCTTCCGCCATGGGAGGTCGTTGGGGTTTACGAGGATGATCTTGCAATGGTTCAACCAGATCGAGCCCTAACTTCTTATACCCTAACCTCGTTGGGGACATGCAAAGAAAAACAGAGAAAGAGAAATCTGCTCTGATACCATTGATCTGGATTTATGCAGGAACACAATAGAATACACATATAATGATAAATACAAATATGCAGCGGAAATAACACTTCATTTCATCAATATCAAATAACAAAAAAAAAATTCAGACATAATAGAACTAAACTAGCTATGGCACTGGTAGCTTATCTCAGAGAAGAATGTGGTGGCTACAAGCCTATGAACTATGTTACAATGAGGATCGAAGGATTATTTATTGTTGAGAGACAATGTAAAACTCTAAACATCAAAAAACCTAACCGTAGGAGATGAATTGCTAAAACTATGGGCCCCGTTTAGGTAAATTGGTACATCAACTTCCCGGGGGCGTAACTTTGGCATATGATATTTGTTTGACGTGATCAATACCTCGTTAGAAAGATCTATCCGAGGACTACAACTTTTGATGTGAGAAATATCAAAGGAAGTTCCATGTTGCTTCCGGTTTTCCCAAAAAACGTTGTTTAGGGCCTCAAAACGACTTCGGAAGTTCAAGACCCGAAAAACTGCTAAAAATAGTAAGGTGTGTTGAAACTAAAAAAATGAAAGAACTGATGGTGGGGGTCTAAATGGAATAGGTGCGTGGCCACCAATATCCACCTGGATCAATTTTCACTACAAATTTTGTTACATTTATGTTTCTTTTATTCCAATTTATATATGAGATTCACGATTAGACACCAATGTATACAAGCATAATGCAAGTATGGAATAACCCTATGAAATATATCTTCCATAATATACAAAATAATTGATGTATTGAAATACTGAGTGTAAATTCATGGAGTTATTTACTGACCTTAAATGACAAATTAGACACATTTCCCAAATCAAGAAACATATCCTCACCACTTATCACACATACATGAACATATTCAACAAAACAATAATACATTAAATACATGTAATACACTAATAAATATTAAATAAAATTAACTATTAAAAAAATAATACATTAAATACATGTAATACCTCACTTTTTGAGTTGTTCAAACTCAAATGGTTCATCTTCATCTACATCGATATTCAAGTCAATTTCAAATCTTGCATTTTGTTTGCTTATTTTTATTCTCTTGTTTGGGCTTAGGAAACTCTTCTTTCTCTTCAAATATGACTCAAAAGCACCCAACCCACACGTGAATTCATAATCCATGATATGAATATTGTTGGCGTCATCCAAATTTTTTTTAACCAAAACAATCAATTGTTCTGTCTTGGTCAAATTAGCAGGACGAATGTTTCGAACCAGGTCTATGTAGCCAAATAACTCCTCTTTGGCCAACTCAATTCCTTCAAAATTTAAATCAAAATTGTGACTATCCATGGAAAATGTGTTTGCATCTTCACCAAGATTTGATATTTCCTCGACTATATTGATCTCAGGAAGGTCATTGTATGAATCAATTGTGCTTTTATGATTTAGTAATTAGTTTGAAGCCATTGAACAAGAAGACAACCAACCCACCTTTATGACATGCTTGCAAATGTTGCCACGAATAGACCATGGACAATCACAAGTTAAGAAATTTGTGCGATGAAAAGTGACAATATATTTCTTATTAGGTTTATATTGACTCCTCACCCAAAAAGCATGAGACATTTTCTCATGAGGGCTGCAATCACTATCTGGAATTATTTTTGCTTTTTCCATTGATGATTCAAATTGTTTCTCTTTCCTGTAATTATTCAAAAATACTTCCTTTTTTAGAATTTTGTTAACCCGATAATAGGGTTCAATATTTTTTAGAAGAACATATATCAACCAATCCATCCTATGAGCACATTTATTTCTTCTGTCAAATACAATGTTTGTCTTTAGGTAATAGAGATATGACTCCATAATATTGTTTGTCTCCTGATTTGCATGGGGAAAATCCTAATGACATTTTAACTACATCCCTAATTGAATAAAATTTGGGTTAATGAAGATATTTTATTCGTATGAAAACCAAAAACAGAAATGTAAGAAAGAGTTTGTCAACTTACAAATCTTGTCACGAACAACCCAATTCTTGTGGAAATAGTCTAGGAATTTCTCCTCATTAGAAAATTTGTTGAAGAAAGCATTAATTGCATTGCTCACTTCATCACTGGAACAGTAAATCATAATTAAACCCAAATCACCAAGCATATCTTTTTCTCTTTCTTGACTACTGGCCAATCGATTCACATTTTTTAGCCATGCTTGACATACATGCCAAACACACAAGATAACATTACACCTGGTGATTCTCCTGCAACATTCAATTCATTTCAAGCATGTTGTTTTTGCAACAAATACAATTTTTACTTTAAAATAAGAATATTGAAGTTACCTTAAAGCAACCATTTCAACCAATGCATCATCAACCATGAAGGAAATAACTTTTCAACTATGATCAACTTGGTGACACATATGCATGAGGTGTTCCAACCATAGTGAAATTTATTGTGATGTATTATGTGATGCCACCACCCATGCAACTGGCACCCCACTTTCTTTCTCATCAAACACCACAAGTGTGTACAAATGATACTATCACATTAAAAAAACATATGAAGTCAACTTCAACTCTTTAATCATTATCAATCATTACAGATCAAATTATTGTACTAGACAAATCATTATTAATACACTCACCCCATATTTATTTGTGCTGAATGTTGAATCCATGGATATTAGGATATTATTCGATAGCTTCACCATGGTCTCCAACATCCACTTTTTCTGAATTCCAACTAAGGGATCTTTTCACTATTGAGCTTTTGATAAAAGAAAAAATTATCTTAGTGTTTTCTATGCCAAAGGTTCACACTCATTTCATCCTTATTGTGCAACTAATACTTTCCTTTCATTAAACAATTATAGATGTTAACATCTTTCCTACACAAAAATAAATCCCTATCTCGAGTTTTGGCATCCATGTCAACACATTTTTTAACATGCATTTTGCAAACTGATTCAATCAACACTCCCAAGAAGAAACAACTCTCTACATAGGAAACCATGTCCCTTGATAACTTTAGTTGATGCAGGGACCTAGCATCACCCGAAGTGTCATGTTGGACATGACAAGGCCATCCTTGGCTATTTTCATGCTCATACATGTTATATGTTATTATCGCTATCTCAGGGATTTTAACCATAACTTTTACAATGAAATGGCATTGGAAACCCCTCTTTTTCACAAATGAGGATATTCACTTCCTTTCATTTTTTCCTATTTTGTCCTTGGGGCCATATGAACAAGCATCTCTGCATAGAAATGTTTGAAAAGTCAGTACACATGAAAAATGATCGAGCACTATTAATACCAACATCTAAGCAATGTATCTCTAAAAAACTTACACTTCATATCGCAAGGAGGCAATAGGCCTTGAGCCTGGGAATTTATTTTGTACCTGGGTGAAAGAACATGGAGCATTTGGGTTCATTTCCTCTCCTCTAATAAAGTCTCCAATTCTATTTGAAGGGGTTTTTGCAATTTGATCAATCTCTATTTTTTTCCATGTACTTTAAACCAATCTAAATCCTTTCTAGAAAAAATGATCTTTTCTTTAGGGTCTTGGACTAGAAGGGCAATGATTGTTTCCCATTTGACTTTCTTTACCATTTTTTGACCCAAGGAGTTGCTACAACAATAACCCATAAATGTGCTACAATGGTGACCCAACGAGTTGCCGCGATGGTGACCCAATGAGTTTCCACAACTGTAAACCATTGAGTTGCTACAAAGTTGAACCAACATGTTGCCACAATGGTCAACCAACAATTGCAACAACGACAAACCAAAAATATACCGCAACGATCAACCAATGAGTTGTCGAAACGGTCAAACAATGAGTTGCTGCAACAGTTAACTAGTGAGTTGCCGCAATGGTTAAACAATGAGTTATAGCAAGGGTTAATGAGCGAGTTGCCACAATGGTTAACCAACAGTTTCCACAACGGTTAACCAGCGAGTTGTCGCACCATTCAAACAACAAGTTGCTGCAACAAAAACCCATCGATTTGTCATAGCGGTGAAACAATTTGTTGCTGCAATAATGAACTAGTGGATTTTTTGCAATCAAGTTTGGTGCTCTCCTAACCCTTGACAAGCAAAAACCAATTGTGTGCTCTCTTATTTATGTTAGGGAACTGATCAAACAATACAATATTATCTACATAAATAAAGAAAGCAACCTAGAACAACATTTCCTTTATATAATAATATGCATAAATCATATAATAGTCTGCTAATAAATTATATAATAGTATAATCACGAAGATATATACTGAGATTTATTTGCGGAATCTAAATTAGTAATGTGGAGGATGAAGGGTTTTACAAATTGGGTTTTAGTAATGTGGAGAATGAAGGGCTTTACAAATTGGGTTTTAGTAAAGTGGAGGATGATGGGTTATACAAATTGAGTTTTGACCAACACCATAAAAAACAACATAAAAACAAACATTATGCTTATAACCAGAGTTGGAATCTGCATAGGTAGGAATTTTTGTGGGTTTTGACATGCAAACAAACAACATTATTCTTATAACCAGAGCTAGAATCTGTGTAGGTAGGACAGGAAAGGAACTATAGGTTTATGAGCTTGCTTCCATTTTAAATCTGCTAAATAAATTTAAAGCTAAACAAAAATTTCCTATTTTTAACTTACAATATGAGTGACACCGAAATTTTTTGCTCACATCTCGGGTACAAAATAAACGATTGGAGTGATTTTTTCACGTTCTTTACAAAATCAGTACAAAATTCACCCTGCACATTGGAGCAATTTTTGCAATCTGATCAATGAAAACACTGTGTCGAATCCCAATTTTCTCTGTATAAAGGTGCATGGGTTTCAAAATGACCAGGGAGCGAATGAAATTTAGAATAATGAAGGCGGGGAAGGGAGGCTCACCAGGTGATTACATAATCCCTATTAATTCACCATGTGGTTGTGTGAGTTAGGCGAGTTGTCGTGTCATAGCCGGCGAGCATGCAAACGAAACTCTGTAGACGATGACGGAAATAGTTTAGCAGATGGAGACGTTGATGGAGAGTCGGAGACGAAGAAAAATTTGTTTGGAGACGAAGAAGATCAAGGGCCCACATCGTGGAGGAGATCACCGGAGGGGCCTCGCCGACGACGAGCGAGCGCAAAACACGAAGGGTGTTTCGTCGACCCATTAGCTTAATCTTAGATAAAACATCGTGATATATATAGAATCCATCCCCGACTTATACTAAAACCTACAAGGATTTGTTGACAAATATAATAGACATAATTGTAAGAGAAAGACTATGAGAATTCAACCAAGAAACTCAAATTAAATCATAATAAAATATAAATATAAATAGAGGTAAAAATTATGTATATGTTACTAAGGTTTTCTTACCTAGAAATTTTCCATAAAGGAATATAACCTATTATACTTGAAAAATACAAAAAAAATAAATTATTAGAAGGCACCAAATGTGTTATAATTTGTGAAGGAAAAAGAAAATGTTAATAATCCTTTAAAGAGTCTTATTACATAAGACTATAATTCAAACTTTTAAGGGTACACTTGAAGTTGTTAAGAGACTCATCACAATCACATTGATGATTTTAATGACATTTCTATTTTTTTTTTAATTGACACGTGTAGTAAGAGGAATATTACAAAACACCAAAGTAATTGGGCCTGAATCAAACCCTGTTACTAGGATTAGGTATAATCAGATCGTTGCATTCAATCCTCTCTAGTCAACCATCATAGTTCTTCATATTATTCTTATTTTGTTTTTTTCTAATTTTTTTTTGGTATATTCATTTTTCATTTTTAATAAAAAATAGATTAAATTAGATTTATTTAATTAATTAATTTTATTTTGTAATTTATTTAAAAGTTTATTAGGTGCTTCAATATAGCTTTTTTTAGACTCATTACTTAATAAAGTTTTGGTCTATGGGTACTTTCGTATGTTAGGAAAATCACATAGAAATATTTTTGTTGGATAGATGTAACAACTATGTACTTTTGAGTTTATTTTAGTAATATAAAGTATTAATTTTCATTTATTTTTTTAGTTTTTATTATGCGTTTCAATTTAAAATGTTTGTATTTTTATTTTTTTATTTGGGAAGTTTTTCTTGTATATTTTATTTTTTATAGGTATGGTGTTTTTATAATTTGTGGGACTATTTTGTGGTTTAAGAAACCACAATTTGGGGGCATCTAAATCTTTTAGTGAAAATAACACAATTTAAGTGCATTTAAGTTGTCAAAATCATCTAAAAATTACACCTCACTTAGGCCACACCAACCTTTAACATGACTCACATAACTAAATTCTTTTGATATCTCCTTGACTAATACTACATTTAAATATTGATCATATTATCTCAAAATCTAGTAATGTCAACATTTTTTTTTTTTTCTTGTTATTATTTTTTATTTTCTTTTTACATAAGTTTGTTTTCAATAATATTAATTTACATCTGCTAAAAAAATGTAATTTGAAATTTGAAATAAAAAATAAATATGATACCACTTTTCTATTTAAAATTTGATTTATGATTTCAATCGGGAATGAAACAGCTTACAAAGAGGCCACAATTTTCAATTAGTAATGTTAATCTTAAAAAAAAATCAAATCCAATTTTAATTTTTTTTTTTCGAAAAATATGAATATAAATTTCTTTCCCATGCAATTTTAATATTTTAGTTAATAATAATAATAATAATAATAATAATTTCGTTAAAATTAGAAACATTGTTGTTGCTTTATTATTATTTTCCTAAAACATTAATTTATAAATAATAGTAATTATATATATATTTTTAAGAAATACGAATATAACACGTAAATATAAAATTTGATAAAATAAAGCACACTTATCACGATGTTAGTATTGATATGTCGATTAACGTGTTAGGTATGAGTCATTCACATTGTCCACCTGGTTGGAGAATTGGGTTATTTTCTAGAGATTTTACGCAAAACTCATTGAAAAGTTAGAAACACATTGTAATTTTTAGATATTGAGTTTAAGTTATTTGTAGTTATTAAATACTTCAAAAGTTTTCTAAATCGATTTTTTATTAAAATTGCAATTTAAATTATATGATATTTGGATTACCCAAAAATTACATCTTATTTATATTTTTTTTAAATATAGGAATTAGTTATGATAAGTCATGAAATTAGAATTATTATTATTATATAATTTTAAGTTTATGGTCAAGTCACATACTAAATTGGTGTATGAGATTTTTTTGGGTAGCAATTTGATTTTCTTTCTTGTTTGATTTTCAACCAAAACTTTGAAAGAACGAAACCATTTGAACACTTCGTCCTTCTTCTTCAAGAAAAAGATCCAAGTTTTGCAAGAGAAGTCATCTACAAAAATAACATAGTACAAATATCCTCCCAAAGATGTTACAGGAAACATACCAGACAAATCACAATGGATCAATTGTAGAATGTAAGTAGTCTTATTATCACTGGAGGGGAATGGTCCCCTTGTATGTTTTGCTTCATGATCAACTTTGAATTCAGGCATACATGTGACCATCATCCTTGCATTAGGTAGAGCTTTATAATGAAGGTGAGGGAACCTCTGGTGCCATAATTCCGATTGAAGAGAAGTGTTGCATGTCATGGCTCCCAAAGACTTCCTCCAACTTGATAAAGGCTATCAGCCCTAAATCCAAGAGTAAAAGCATCCTTGAAGTTCCTTTTCCAAATGCATACCTTCCTGTCAATAAATGCCACCTTGAAACCTTTGTCTTCCATCGCCAAAATAGATACCAAGTAGGTAGATATAATACATCTTATAGATGAAGGAATTGACCTTCATTTAAATGAAGAGTAACAGTCCCTATCCCTTTCACGGGATAGGTGGCATTGTCTCGAAGTATGATCTCCAAATTGGTTTCCTTTTCAATCAAATTTGAGAGGGCCTCTTTGTACCCAATGAAGTTCCTTGAGGCACCACTATCAATCAACCAATTGTCCAATGTGTCTGGAGGAGGGGTAGTAGTGAGGGCAGAGATAAGATCAATTACATTTTTCTTATCTACAACATTATATTCCTCATACTTGGAGTTTCTTAACTTCTTAGTAGGCTGACTATTTCCATATCAGGTAGCGGGATAATTTATCTTTCCTTTGTTGTCGAACATGTTATTTTTTTTTATTTCCATTTCCCTTGAAATTGTTGTGGCTGTGATCATAATCTCGTTATGTATCGCTTTTATTATGAGATTGTCTAGCATAGTGGCTAAACCTGTTACAATTGAAGCATCTTCCCTTTCTTCCTTCTTTGAATCCATTTCTTCCTTAACCTTGTTTCTTTGGACCAATATTGTTCTTCCTTTTAGCATGAGTGGAGAATGCAGTAGGATCATTCCTAGTTGAAGGTGTGTCTCTTTCTATGATCCTTGTTTCTTCTTAAATGCATCTAGTCAACAATTAATCAAAACCTAGAATCATGTCATTGTTGAGGATAGTGGTATTGAATACATCCCATGCTCGGGGAAAACCTTCAAGGGAAATACGAGGGAGCTCTCGGTCAGCATTAACCTCTCCAATAGAAGGAAGATCATTTTTTATTTCGGTAATCCTCATGAAGTAGGATTGGATGGATTCCCCTCTATCCATCTTGATGTCCTTCAACTTCTTGAGAAAGAGGATTTGGTTTGCATTGCTAGATTTGAACATGCTAACCAACTTGTCATTCATCTCCTTAGATGTGGCCAGCTCAGAAATGTAAGCAATCAAATTATTTTGAATGGAATCCCTGATGATCTTCTTAGCTTTGACCTCACCTTTCTTGTCCTTTGTTTTAGTGGCAGCCAGTGCATTTTATGGAGGCTCAACAATCTTTCCCTGCACATAATCCATGGCATCATTCTCTTCCAAATTTAAGTCTAGAGACATCTTCCATGCATGATAATCAGATTTATCATTGAGCTCGTCCTCAGATTTTAGGTAAGATGAGGAAGCCAATGACTCTTGTCCTTGTCCAACAGATCTTAGTGATTAATTTTCTCACTCTTGCTTGGGCTTTATCTTCACGTCGGCTCTGATACCATGTTAATTTTAGATAAAAATGGTATGTTCTATGCTTAAGAGAATTTACTTCAATTTTCCTTATTAGTCCAATATCAGTTTCCGCATTAGAAATCACATTAACATTGATAGTCAATGCAGATAGAACCTAAAAAATAAGCAAATGACAAGAGGAAACAATATTTGGTAGATGCCAAGGAAAACCCCAATGTGGGGAAAACCCTTTGATCAAATTATTCTTATTATTCTTCAATAGTTCAACAAAGAAAGAGAGTACAAATATCAAAATAACTTGCCCAAAAAAGTCCTGTCAAAATTAGCAGTCAACTGCAACCCTAACCAAAAAGTCAACCTCAGTCAAACTGATCCAAATGCCTCAAAATTTGTGCTAATAAATGTGACCTCCTAAAATTGGATTTTCTTCCTGAAAACAACAATCAAAGATGAAGGGTTCACCCTCGGTCAATGTTGTCCATAATTCTGAAATCTGGCCTATACTTCAACCCAAAAAACTTCAGCTTCCTGCCACACGTGCGAAGAGAAGAAGAGCTACTCCAAGTGTTGTATGAACCAATGAGGAGAGGAGAAATAAATATGTGATGAGTGATTGATGTCCAAATGAGGAGAGAATTAACTCCTATTTATACAATTCGATGAGGGTGAAAAGACAAATCTGATGGGCTTCGTGAGCCTACATTTGACTTCTGGCACACCTTGACAATTTGCACATGTGTGAGAAATAAATTCAAAATCACACTTCTGCTCATCCAAACAAGATGATCTCTAGATCAATCTTGCACCTCTCGAAAAGAGAAATCCAATAAAAATATCATCTCCATCATATGAGCTGTCCAAGGTGGATTTTGGCCCTAGTTACCAATTTTAACAGAATTCAACCAAGAAATTCAAGTAGAATTGTAATAAAATATGAATATAGATAGGGGTGAAAAGTATGTATATGTTAATAAGGTTTTCTTACCTAGAAATTTTCTATAAAAAAAGATAACCTATTACAAGTACAAGAAGAATACAAAAAAATAAATTATTATGAGGCATCAAGTGTATTATAAGTTGTGAAGGAAAAGGAAAAGCTAAATGTAGAGTTTCAATATGGAAAATGTTAATAATCCTTTAAAGAATCTTAGTACATAAGACTATAATTCAAACGATTAAGGGTACAATTGAAGTTGTTAAGAGCCTAATCACAACTTCATTGATGATTTTAATGACATTTCTATTTAAAAAAGATAAAAAATTGACATGTGTAGTAAGAGGAATATTACAAAATACAGTGTGATCGCATTCAATCCTCTCTTCCATTATAATTCTTCATATTATTTTTATTTTGTTTTTGTTCAAAATTTCTCTAATATATTCATTTTGCATTTTAAATAAAAATTTAGATTAGATTAAATTTATTAAATTTATTTATTTTAGTTTTTAATTGTGAGAGCTGGTTTAAATGTCAAATTATTGGTTATGTAATTTGTTTTTGAAGAAACTAAGACATTTATTTCTTCATTAGAAAATAGTTAACAAACAAAAATTAATTGTGTTTTGGATTAAAAATAAATGAAAATTTATTCTTGGAAGTGGTTCCATAAAGTGAAAAAGGCTGATGGTAAAAAGTATTCCAACTGAGAAGTGGTTGAACAGAAACAATTCAGTTAGTTACCCCTTTCTCTGTGGATAAAGCAACATCCCTGTGAGGAAAAGGGGTTTTATTCTGTTGGAGGCTAATAGAAGGAAAAGAGGAGGGAGTGTGAATTTCTCGAGTTGGTGGTGACAAGTGGAAATACTCTCATCAATCCTGAATTCTTCGGGAAAGTAGATTGGACTGGGGTCTTGAGATCTCTTCCGAGTTTTGTATCAACTTACTTGACTCAAGTGTGGAGCACGGGGGGAGGGGTGAGGACGTAATTGCCTCATCCACGATAGGGAGGACAACGTTAGTCGATTTGAGATAAGTAAATTCTACTGAGTTTTGCTATTTTTACATAAGAGAATATTGGTACAGTTTTCCTAGGGTATTTTAAGACATTATTAAATTGAATGCCTTGGCTGAGATTAATGTTTTTTTTCTAAAAATCTCTGTTTACTGTAAAGTTTCAAATCTGTTAATCAATTTCCAATAACTGTACTTTTCTGTGAAAGCTACTGTGTGACTATCGGATACCAGTTATCTTGAAATATAGGCATGGATGTATAGTTAAGCTTTCTTAGTTCAATGTTTGATATGCAAAAACGAATATGCATGGAAAGTTAACTCCTTTTCTTTATGCAATATAAAGTTTCTTTACACAGTATATTATCTTATACAACATGTAAACTTTATACAATAAAACAACTAGCTGAAATTGGAATGATGAAGAACAACATTTGGAGAGTAAAATGATAGCAAATCTCTGAATGATAAACAAACCATAAAAATAATATATAAGCAACATGAAACGAGAACCTGTAAATGGCAGTATGGGAAATATTAAACCCAATTCCAGAGTTGGAAAACTCTGAAACTTGAGTTGATTTTCCCTAACAAAATAGTCTATAAATGGACATGATTTGGGACGGTCCGGTTAACCCTCAATTTATTAAAATATACAAGAAAGAATAAGCAGAAATTTTAATCATATTGTGGAGACAAGTAACACAATCGAAGAGCCGAGAATCAAGATTCTTTCACAAATATAACACATAACAACTGGAAGTAACCTTTCATAACAACCACTGAAGAACATAGGATTACATAATTTCTCAAATATTTAAACATGAATCAGAGGCACAAATGTTTAGTGCGACATTACATTTGATATCTTAAAAACTCAATATAAATCCAAAGAAATATAACTGGTTATCAAGAGTACAGTCACCAGAATTCCTCTTTCAATTAACAGAGTTAAAAATCAAAACGTGAACTTAATAGAAAGTTCTTGCCATAAGAGAAGAAGCCTCGGTTTGGGAAAATGAACCTTACTCTATCATTACAAGTGTAGCCCCTTAAACCCCAGAAGGATTAAAACATATTTGCACTTAACATGCAAAGACTAACAAACAAATGTCACCGCTCTAGCTTTAGTGAAGTTTTAGAGGGCTATCTAGTACTTGTGACATGAGACACAAATGCAGGTAAGACCATTGTTCTTGATACTGAGCGGAGACAGAGAATTGAACCAACACTGAAACCATTCGAAGCTTGTACCTACATAGATATAATCCCACAAGAAAGTTAGATCTCATAGTCGAAGGGTTGCGGAAGAACAAAAGCAGTGAGAAACTGTGGACCCGAAAGCGAGGAGCTTTGACTTGCCTGTGTAAAGCAGACCCCGAGTGAAAGGAGGGCTCTTTGGGGAGTGGACAAGAGAAAATATCAGTTTTCAAACCCTGAGATTAAAAGGAAGTATAAGTTGAATACATGAATAAGGAAATGACTGTGTAATCTCACCAGCTGCAACAAGAATGCCAACCAGTAAAATGATGGAGGAGGCATAGCCTAGAGAAAAATCTCGATGTCACCTGTTGAACGATGCACAAGGAAGAAATGAGACAACTTCTGATAGTGAACCGGGAAAAAATGAGCAACCACTAGAAGGGAAGCCTGTGCAGTCGAATGAGCTTTAAATATGGAAACCCAAACCAAGCATACGGTGATAAAACTACAAGCCAACACAGTTTGTTCTGTAAACAAAAATCTAGGAAAGCCTGTAAGTCTTACCCTCACCCACGCCAAAGAAAGACGGAAATCATGACCGGAGGTTGGGAGCTATGAATGGGTTGTAGAGTAGTTACGCTGCAGCGGACCTCCATGTGAATGAGCCAAATGGTTAGGGTTTGGTAGGGTTGATCACCCTAAACTATCAAGTGCCTCTGACAACCGTAGATCTCTTTGGTGGATCCGACGGTGAGAAAATAAAACATATGTCATAACCATAAGAATCACTTCAATGAGGTGGTACAAAAATTTGCATGACATACATTATTTTAAACCAAATTTCTAATCACTCTATGTGAGAAATGACATAACCCAGATACGCATTAAATCATCTAATTCCTCGGGAGAGCAAAATGCATATGGTCATGTGCACAGTGATTAGGTAAACCCTTGGAGCAACCAATTTGAAGTACTATATTTACATGTCACCCATGGTTGTGTTAACATAAGGTCGTGAATCTTAGAGAAGTAAAAAATATGTGTTGTGGTAACATAAGGTCGTGAACCTTAGAGCAGTAAAAAATATGTGTTGTGGTAACATAAGGTCGTGAACCTTAGAGGAGTAACAAATATGTTATGAAAATCAAAACTAAAGAATATGGTATAGTTATAGGTGAGGAGCAAGTAAGCCCTAATGTTTACCATATAAAAATAGTTAATTAATTTTTTTTTATGAGGTGTTTTGTTAGATGTTACAGTAATTTATTTAAAAGTTTATTATGGATTTCAATATGGCTTCTTTTTGGACTGGGGATTACTTAGTAAAGTTTTGGTCTATGGGTGCTTTGTTTCCTAAGAAAATCACATAGAAAACTTTCTTGGATAGATGTAATAACTATGTAGTTTTGAGTTTATTTTAGTAAATATGAAGTATTAATTTTCAAAAAAAAAAAAATATTACGTGCCTCAATTGAATTTTTTTTTTTTTTTTTGGGAAGTCTTTCTTGTATATTTGACTTTTTTCCTTTTCTGTTTCACAACTTAGGTGTATATCAAAATCATCCAAGAATTACACCTCACTTGAACCACACCAACCGTTAACATACCCTTAACATAAATGGTTTTATAACAACTAAGTGAAAATCACAATGAAGAAATTTGTGTCGACACATTTCAAATCAAGTACGACACAAATTTCTCCATTGTGATTTTCACCAAAAGATTTGATACATAATTTCAGGAACACTAAGTCAAATTCTAACATAAATGAATTCTTTTATTGTCTCTTTTGATTAATGCTACTTTTAAATATTGATCATATTACCTCAAATTCCACCTCAAAATCCAATAATACCCACATAATTTTACTATTTTTTATTCTCTTATTATTATAATATTTTCTTTTTACATGATTTTATTTTTAATAATATTAACTTACAACTACTTTGAAATTAAAACTTGAAATAAAAACTAAATATAATACCACTTTTCTATTTAAAATTTGATTTTATGATTTCAATTCGGAATGAAACATATTGCAAAGGCCACAAATTTAAACAATTGGTAATGTTAATCCCTCGAAAAGAAAAATACCACTACCAATATCACATTTAGCTTTCAAATCCAATTTTAAAATTTTTGTTCGAAAAAAAAAATTTAATTGCTTTCGAATCCAATTTTAAAATTTTTGTTTGAAAAAAAAAAATCGCTAAATTTAGAAACATCGCTTTTACTTATTTTGTATATTTTTAAGAAATACAAATATAACATTTGATAAAATAAAAACACACTTATCACGATGTTAGTATTGATATGTCGATTAACATGTTAGGTATGAGTCATCCACATTGTCCACCTGGTTTGGAGAATTGGTTATTTTCTAGAGATTTTACCCTAAATTCAATGAAAAGTTAGTAAAACATTATAATTTTTAGATATTGAGTTTACGTTATTTGTAGTTATTAAATACTTTCAAAGTTTTTTAAATCTATTTTCTATTAAAATTGTAATTTAAATTATATGATATTGGGGTTACCTAAAAATTATCTCATAGTATTTCTATTAATAAAAAACCCCAAAAAAATCACTAAGTCGTGAAAATATAATTTTTATAATGGAATGAGAAATTTTATAATTAAACATTGGAAATAAAAATTAAAAAAATATAATAAAACTTTACTCATATGAGTACTTTTTTTTTTAAATATAATAAAACTCTATTCATATTAGTAATTTTTTATTTTTTATTTTAAATCACTTGGTCATGAAATTAGAATTTTTATAATTGAATGAGAAATTTTATAATGAAATTTTGGAAACAAAAATTATAAAATATAATAAAACTCTAAATTTCATAGATAAAACTCTATTATATTAAAAAACAAATCTCTCCTTTCACCAAACTTCTAATTGCAAATTAAGAAAATCAATTTCGTACAAAACAATCTTAATCTGAATCTTGTATTAAAAAATCAGAATTTGCAGCAGGTTGCTCGCCTATTCCATCTGTAATATGAAATTTACAGCGGGTCGCTCGCCTGTTACAACTAGAAATATAGATGGCCATCGCCAAGTGGCATGGCGATGAACCAGAGAAAAAAAAATTAGAAAAATTGCCAAAAAAATAGTTGGAGAAACATTGAAAATAGAAATTTCGAGTGGTTGAAAAAGCAGAGACTACCAGCTAACTAAAAGTCCCAAAGTCCCAACAAACCACACAAAATACGTGACGCTAACAACTTCCAAATTTGACGATAAATACAACAAACGAATTCTTCACACTCCACTCCTCACAATTGTTGTTCACTGTTATGGAAATGGCGGCAGAAGATGCAGATCTCCATGGCAGCGCGATGAGAAGCTCAAGCTCCGTTCCGCTTCGTATCCGCGTGCTCTGTTGGCTCGTCAAGAACGCCGGCGCCGTCACCCGGCGAAACGACGGCACCGTCAATCGGAGGCTCGCCAATTTTATAGAGCTCAAAGTCTCTGCTGACCTGGCACCACGCCAAGGAGTTTATACCAGAGACATCGTTATCGATAAAACCACCGGCGTACGGGTTCGTTTGTTTGTGCCGGATAACGGCGCCTACGGGGATTTCCCGGTCGTCGTTTACTTCCACGGTGGCGCTTTCTGCGCCCTGTCGGCCGCCGGCGTGTCGTACGACACATTCTGCCGCAAGCTCGCCGGTCGGCTCAACGTGGCCGTGGTCTCGGTGGACTACCGGTTGGCTCCGGAGCACAAGTGCCCCGCCGCCTACGACGACGGTTTCGCTGCCGTGGCGTGGCTCCGTGCACAGGGGCGTGGCTACCTGCCGCCGAGCGCCGATCTGTCGCGGTGCTTTCTCATGGGCGACAGCGCGGGCGCTAACATCGTCCACCACGTCGGATGCCGCGTGGCGAAAGAACTGGACATGAGTCCAGTCAAGATCGTAGGCCACGTGCTCCTTCAGCCGTACTTTGGCGGCGAGGAGAGGACGCCCGCGGAGGTGAGATTGAGCAACGCTGTGCCGCTCATTACGGTGGAGGCGGCCGATTGGTATTGGAAGGCGTTTCTGCCGGGGGGGGCCACGAGAGACCACCCTGCGGCCAACGTGACGGGCACCGATATATCGGGGCTATCGTTGCCCCCGTCGTTGGTGGTGGTTGGAGGGCTGGATCTCCTCCAAGATTGGCAGCTCCGATACGTTGAGCATCTGAAAAAGATGGGCAAGCAAGCGGAGGTTCTGTTCTACGAGGACGCAATCCATGCATTTCACGTATTTCCTGGGTATGATTTGACTCCGAGATTTCTACGTGATCTCGCCTACTTCCTGCACCTGAGGTCGGAATTCTCGCCAACGATTTGAGATTGTAAGAAAACTCTGCACTCATATTTTATCACATCGAATATGGTATTTGCAGGTTTGCGCAACAACTGCGAACCCTAGGATGGATTATGAATGGAATGAAATATAATTTCATTTAATAATCCTACAATTCCGGGCAAGTCAAATGTCTTGAGCTAAGCCTCTGTTACTTATATATATATATATATAATTTCCTCTGTAATTTACATTTGATATATATATATAGATATTTTAAGGAGTTGTCTATCTTGCAAAAAAATATCTTGGTTTTGCCACTAAAAGAAATTTCAAAAAATTGGATAGTTGGAATGTTTGAATTGCATTTTTTATAGTGGAAATGGATTCAGCGCCATCAAAAATCATTAAAACACTCAAAATACTGAAATTTAACTACTCTAACTCACATTTTAAAAAATATTTGCCAGAATTTTTCATAATCCTACCAGAATTTCTAGATTATTCTATGAATTTTTTAAAGTACGACATATTTTAATCTTTTATATTTGACATATATTGATATTTTAATGATTATGATATGATATTGCATAAATTAGCTTGATAATTTTATTGTCTTGTAAGATGATAATAGATTTTAAATAATTATATTATCTTTTATGTGATCTCTATGTTTTTAATATTTTTAACATAAATATTAAAAGTTTAATGAATTAACAAACAATTATAAAATTGATTCTTTATCATAGTATAGTTATAATTAAGTAATTCATTCTTCACCTTGTCCTGAGGATGAACCACATTAGATGGTTCCAAATGTCGACCAAATCTTAATGATGTGATTAATCCGAAAGATTTTCTATCTACATTATGGATCATAGAAGTCTTAAATCTAACAAATTAAAACAATTTAAAGAGACTTGATTACTTTTTGCACTTGGTAGATTTTGGTTTAAAATGGATTTGACTACCAAATCTTAATGATGTGATTAATCCCAAAGATTTTCTATGTATGGATCATAGAAGTCTTAGATCTAACAAATTAAAACAATTTAAAGAGACTTGATTACTTTTTGCACTTGGTAGATTTTGGTTTAAAATGGATTTGACTAGTTTATTTATAGCTCTAAAAGGCTTTCTCTAGCCCCCAATATGGTAGAGATGTTGTAATAACATTTTGACTGGGTCAAAATAAAATAAAAATAACTCTGTTAAAATAAAATTAACTTCAAACTAAAATAATAAAAATAAAAATTATAAGTTATTATTATTCTTTATTCATTTTTGTTGGGTAGTTAAGATAAACTTAACTTGGTCAAGTTTAGTTTGAAGTTATTTTAATTTTAACATAGGGTTATTTTTATTTTATTTTGACTGCTTTAAAATCTTTACAGGACATTACAACATTTCTACCATACTAGCCTTAGAGAAATAAATTAAAAATCAATTTTATGATGCCCTTGTAGGTGTTGGAAATATTGTCATTGATGGCAAAAGGGATGGCAAAGGAGGAGTACCTGAACCAGCAATGAGGCAAAGTAACAAACATGAAGCAGAGAGGCAGCAGAGAAATCAAGGACAGACCTGCTTAGAGAACTGGAGAGGCTACGTAGACTTGTCGTAGAGATAGAGAAAGGAAAAGGGCCAAGAAATTGTAAAATCTGGTCGATATGTTGTAAGTACTTTACTGTATAAGTGTAGGATTGTTCAGTATAAGTGGTTGGATTATGTATATATATATAAATCCGTGGTTGGAGTATGTGTATATAGTTCGCTTGAACTCTCTGTGGGAGTATGGATTCATAATTTAGGACTCATGAGCAATTGTTATTTAATTGTGGAGAATGCCTTGCATCTTTGAGCAATTATATGAGATTTGGAATTTGGCTTGTGTATGGAAATTGAAATGCATATACCCTGTAATTGGTTTAATGATGTGCTATGCATAATTGGGGAGACTCTCTGTATAGACGGAGTGAGGTTGAATTCGTGTTCGGGCACTGTGTTTATAATATAGGAATACAGTAAAATGGTCCTATTCCTTGACTGAGTATAGAAGCGAGACTATAACTTGGCGCAGTATTGGTTCGAAACTAACTGAACCAACTGGGCTGAGGAAGTGGTGAAGGTACGAATGACGACGGAACGCGAAGCTGGATGGAACCTGGAGTAAAGCAACGGAACCACGAGGAGGAACGAGGAACAGTGACGGCAGTTTCTGGTATTCATCGCACCACTCTTATACGGAAAGTGGTATTGAAAATTTCAGAGCGATTCCATAGAAGGGCCGACACGTGGCTCCAAAGGCTCGGGGAAAACCACTTCCAATGTGCGCCATCGCGCATTAATCATCGACCAAAGACCCCGCGCGATATCGGTACAAGCCGTTGATCTGAAGGCTCGATATCTAATGGTGATCGCTCGCAGGATTTGCACGAAGTTTAATTAAAGGTACGGTGTATGCATTCCGCGATTGTATTGTGGGCCCAGGGCCTAAGGACTATTATAAACATTTGATTTTAATGCGTCGGTTATTAAAATAAGGGTCGACGATAAAGTTGAAGTTTGTAACATATTACATATCACCAAGGATCTTAATGTTGATAGAATAAAATATAGTTTAACATATGCGTCCGCCGAGGGTTGTTACATAGCAATTTGTCACCGTCCTTACCATTCCCCATCCGGCACATTGGAGGGCTCATTCCGTGATCTGTGAGCAGAGACAAGACTTGAAAATACTTTCATTGCATCCCTCTGAAGATGAGCTTTCATTGCCCTGAAGACATCTCCTTGCAAAAAACCCTAAAAATATCTCTTTTTCCATTGGCGCGGTTCCACAGTTCAGCCCTCGCGCCAAGGGGGCAAATCCTCCAAAGAGGGCGCGCCAATTGGCACTTTGTCATAGAGCCGCACCCGTGCCAACCATATTAAGAGGTGTTTTTAAAAAAATAAATGGCGGAAGTTTCATCCTAACAAATTCCTGGACTGATATCTATCTTGAGTTGGGAGGTTTGGCTACGGATTTCCATAGAGAGGAAGTGATTTGCCACCTCTCATGGAAGCTTCCTTGATGATAGGGCCAATCCCATAATTATAGGGATCCCAACTCCCCTTCTTCCATCTATAAAAGCTTGCTCATCTCCCTTGCAAGCTAATCTCCAAGTTCCCAAGAGCTTTCACATCCTTATGCTGCAAGAGCCTTCTTGATTCCCTTAAGGCCAAATCCAAGCAAGGAGACTATTGCCAAGTATCCAGAGAGAGAGGCTTGTCCCATCCTTGACAGGCTTTATCGAGACATGTTTTGCTGATGACCCGCCAAAGGAGAGTGCTGCGTCGAAGCTATGGTTGTATTCTTCTTTTGACTCTTTAATGATAAGCGACTATTGGTTATGGTTCCACTCTTGTCCTTGATTATGTTCATGAGTTATGTCCTCTTCGACTGACATATAGTTGTATATACTGGATTTTATGCTTGCGTTTGTGTTGTTTCTTGCATGTGCAAGTGTCCGATCACGGAGATCGTGAGGATTGTGATCTGCCAGGGCAAAGGAACGGGAGCACCACCTCTTCTACAAACGACAGCGTTGGATCCCAGATAAGCCTTCCTCGCAAGTCGGTTTATTTACAATTAGAACCTGCACTATAGTGTGTTTTTTGATCGTTGCTAGACCCGATCCGGGCTAGTAGGGATCACCTCCGTCCAACAGAGGGATTACCTCTTCACAACCCGCGACCTGACTAGGGATCGAACCCGTAATCTCTGGTTTTGGGAATTGTGTTGGGGGCATGTACCTCGAATTGATTCACCATGCTGGGGGGCATGCTTACTTTTTCAAGCATAGTTTGTTTCCATTTTAAGCTTGTGTAAAAATGAAACCAGTTTCAAGCATAGTTTATCTTTGTTTCAAGCTTGTGTAAAAATGAAACCAACTTCAAGCAAAGTTTCTTGATTTCAAGCTTGTGTAAAAATGAAACCTTTCTCATTTTACCTCTTGTGATTTCCATTTTATCAGCCTATTTTTTCAGATGAACCTTGGTTTTCTCACTCCATCGTCACTATCTGCTTGGCCAATCATATGCCTTCACTTGGTTGTTTTACCCGTTCCTGAGGAACCGCTGCGATGAGTGGTCTTGTTAGCCAGCCTCTTGACTTTTATCATGTTCAAAGCAGTTCCACCATCACTGGAACCAGTAACTGCCCTTTATACCACTCGTTCCTCCAGGAGGAGTCATCTTTCAGCTCTTTTTTGACTCTCTAAACATGAAAATATTGTCGAAGCCCTTGTCGTTTCGATCTCATTAAAGTGGCCACGAAACGACATCTACCCAGTATACGTTTACCCCTTTTTCGGGTCGGGATAGATTATTTATGAAAAATGAATACCCTAGCCTATTGCGACTAGGAGGTTCCTCGGATTTGCCACCTTTTCGGATCTGGGAAACTATTTACGAAAAGGGACTTGTGGAGTTTTCTTTTCCGCTATCTTTTCAAACTCTCTAAACATGAAAAGACGCCGAGTTCTTCCTTTGTCAGACTCGTTAAACCCCGATGACATCGGATCTAGTCGAAATGACGTTCTCCGAGTTCCTCCTTCCTAGGACTCGTTAAATGCACTAGGATGGATTCGCCCGAAGGGCGGACTTATATTGCAAGCATATGCTATCCCCTTCAAGCTTGTTACTAAAAATAATTGGGGTACTCGCCAGAAATGGTGGGGGAAAATGGAACCATCGTTGTTATCGTCGGCAGTATGTCGCTCTTGAACATGGCACTTGTCCGCATTCGTGTCGGGTTGGGGACATCTCATCTCGTTATCTGCTTGCCTTCATGGGTTTGGGTAATCTCTTTTGACCTCTTATCTGCTCTTTGCCATGTCACCATGACCTCAGATCCCTTGATGTCAAATACTGCCAAATCCACTATCATGCCGCCGATATGTTCAAGAGAAGTTGGCCTCTGCAGTTTTCAACCTCCCTTTGATTCTCTGTTGGTCTTGATTCACAAATATCATGTTCCTCTGTCTAGTGTCGATGGTGTGGGAAACATTATGGTCCACCTTCGATCAAGGTCACTTCCTGTCGACTTCAGCTCATTCCCCAGGAAGCTGATCTAGAGACTCCCTTTAGGTGCCTTAAAGCCTGCATGCCTCAATGGCAGGTTCTTCGCATTCGACGCAAGGTTTTCATTATTGGCCTTCGATCGGATCATTCTACGGGTGTTCGACGCCAACTCATCGATTCACACGCCCGAGATTGTACCCATAGTACCTTGAGGGGCCATTGTCATTATTGGTGGTTCTCTCGCGTTCGTCAATGCCTTTCATCATCGGGTCGGTAATCGACGATACCCTTGCATACCGACTTCAGCTCACATATTCGCATGCTTGAACTTGTACTTTGTTCGGGTCGAGATGGAGCGCAAGACCCTGGATTGTGTCTGTTGTAATCCAGGCTGCGGTTTTGTGGACTATTATTACATGACTCACTGATTGGATGGCTGCAACCATACCTGAGTCTATTTATCGATTCTCTCTGGATGGCTGCGTCCATGCCTTGGATCCCGATTATTGTATACTCTGTTATGGATGGCTGTGCCCATACCACGCATATATAGCATGTATCTGAGACATCAGTTGTACTTCGCTCCGCAGGTTTTTCGATGGCAGTGTTTTCAGTCGGCATGTTCTCGTAAAGCATTTCACCCCTCTCCCTCTCTCGAGCCTCATGCTTTAGGGGGCATCTGTTACACAACAATTTTTCACCGTCCCTACCATTCCCCATCCCGCACATTGGAGGGCTCATTCCGTGACCTATGAGCAGAGACAAGACTTGAAAATACTTTCATTGCATCCCTCTGAAGATGAGCTTTCATTGCCCTGAAGATATCTCCTTGCAAAAAACCCTAAAAATAGCTCTTTTTCCATTGGCGCGGTTCCACAGTTCAGCCCTCGCGCTAAGGGGGCAAATCCTCCAAAGAGGGCGCGCTAATTGGCGCTCTTTCATAGAGCTGCACCCACGCCAACCATATTAAGAGGTGTTTTTTAAAAAATAAACGGTGGAAGTTTCATCCTAACAAATTCCTAGACTGATATCTATCTTGAGTTGGGAGGTTTGGCTACGGATTTCCATAGAGAGGAAGTGATTTGCCACCTCTCATGGAAGCTTACTTGATGATAGGGCCAATCCCATAATTGTAGGGATCCCAACTTCCCTTCCTCCATCTATAAAATCTTGCTGATCTCCCTTGCAAGCTAATCTCCAAGTTCCAAAGAGCTTTCACATCCTTATGCTGCAAGAGCCTTCCTGATTCCCTTAAGGCCAAATCCAAGCAAGGAGACTATTGCCAAGTATCCGGAGAGAGAGGCTTGTCCCATCCTTGACAGGCTTTATCGAGACATTTTTTGCTGACGACCCGCCAAAGGAGAGTGCTGCGTCGAAGCTATGGTTGTATTCTTCTTTTGACTCTTTAATGATAAGCGACTATTGGTTATGGTTCCACTCTTGTCCCTGATTATGTTCATGAGTTATGTCCTCTTCGACTGACATATAGCTGTATCTACTGGATTTTATGCTTGCGTTTGTGTTGTTTCTTGCATGTGCAGGTGTCCGACCATGGAGATTGTGAGGATTGTGATCTGCCAGGGCAAAGGAACGGGAGCACCACCTCTTCTACAAACGACAGCGTTGGATTCTAGGTAAGCCTTCATCGCAAGTCAGTTTATTTACGATTAGGAACCTGCACTGTAGTGTGTTTGATTGTTGCTAGACCCGATCTGGGCTAGTAGGGATCGCCTCTGTCCGCAGAGGGGATTTACCTCTTCAACAAGGGTTAAACAAGGTATGACATTTATGCGTTATATGCCTCATTTTATAATATGGAACATGGTGGTATGTTGATAGAACGTCAAAGTTATAAGCGCTGCTCCTACTTTAAGGTTGGACAGGTCTGTATTAGCGTTGGTAACTCATTCTAAACTCCAGTTCAATGAACGGAGGCGGTACATATACCTTGAGATATTATGTGCGTACAATGTTTGAATATGAGACGTGGGTGTCATATGAATTGTGGATGGTTGAGTGCGTTGGTTCCATTTTGACAAAGGACTTGTTATATTGGGAGATATAAGGGTTTCCTTTAGGCCTATGAAAATTATCAAGGTATTCATTAATCAAATTCTAGGAATTTGATAAATGGATTGAGGAAAGGATTAAGAAAACCCTTATTGAAGAAACAGACAGGAACTGAATGTAGGAGAAAATGAAAAAGGGAGTAAGGTTAAATGAATGTGTATGGAAAAGGAAAATAAGAGGAGAGCGTGCAGAGATGAAAGCTTGGTGAACAGAAATATCTATAGGAATGAGTTGGACAAGTGAATAAGCACAGAAAATAGGAAATGCGCAAAAGACAGTGAAGAAAAATAGGCAGGACAGTGGCATGACTACTACAGAAAAGACGAATCCAGTAAAGCCAAAGTCCAGAAAAGGATCTAAGAGAAAATGCATTGTGTAACTGAAAATGTAAATAATTTTTGTTTATATTGTTTGTGATGCAAAGGCAAGTATCCTAAGGAAAAGAAAAATCCCATTGTAGCATAGAAATTTGTACATATTTTTAAATTGAGTTGGATAAAGGAATGAGAAGATAGAAGTCAAAAAGTCAGGACTATTCACTTCAAATTCTCTGAGGAATGTAAAGAGTCATGTGATGAACTCTATAAATAATATCACACTGATATGCAAGCGAAGAAGAGAAAAAGTGAGAGAGAGGAAGGGTGTGTGAAGAATAGAGAAGGCAGAATATAAAAGATTGAGACGGAGAAGATTAAGAGAGGCAGAGCAGAAAGCGATGCTACAAAACAGAGCTGATATCTGAGGTAAATCAGCAAACATTCGGTTTGATATATTGAGGAAGTTGGAGCTTCCCTATCAAGTTGCAGCTTGATAGTTGTCAGTTGTAGCTGACTGAGGTTGAAGCCTCCTGTAGGTTGGTGCCTGCAGAAAACAGTGGTGAGAGGGATTTGGAGTTTGCCTTTGCATCACAACAATAATAAGATGTGGTTTTCTCCCCTTATGGGTTTCCACTTATATCTGGTGTCTCTATGCATGATGTTTATGTGTTGATCTGATTTATATCTTCTACTTAATACCTGATACTCTCATATTAAAGTCTGCTGTAATATTAAATTAATATTTGCTGCTCACAGTCTAAGATTACTCACATATTAAGTTGGACATGAAATGAAGGTGTATGTTAGTTTTAATAAAAGGTTTAAAAAATCCATGAATGTGTTAAACTAATTCACCCCCCCCCCTCTCAGTTTAACTAAGGGTTCAACAATTGGTATCAGAGCAGGTTCCTTGTGTATCAGTCTAACAACTGAAAGGAGATCCTAAGTCCCTTAGATGGCTAGTCAAGAAAGAAGCTCAACCAATAAAGCACCTTTCTTCACTGGTGCTAATTATGCCTTCTGGAAAATCAGGATGAGAGCATACATAATGTCTTTAAGATTAGAAGTTTGGGATGCTATGGAATTTGGATACTCCACAAAGTCAACTGATTCAGAGAAAGAAGTTAAACAAAACTTTGTAGCTAATGCAAAAGCAATGAATGCAATCTTAAATGGACTATGTGAAGCTGAGTTTATCAAAGTAATGCACAGTAAGACTGCCAAACATATGTGGGATACTCTAGAGAATATCCATGAGGGAAATAAAAAGGTAAAGACTGCCAAACTTCAAGTATATAGAGCCCAGTTTGAAAATTTAAAAATGAATGATGATGAAGATGTTGGCAGCTTCTTCTTAAAAGTTGTAGAAATTGTTAATAATATGAAAGCTCTTGGAGAAACCATGCTAGAAAGTATAATTGTTCAAAAGATTCTAAGATCTCTTCCATCCAGATTTAATCCCAAGGTGTCTGCTATAGAATAAACAGCCGATTGGGAGACCTTGACCATGAACCAACTACTTGGAAATCTAATAGCATATGAGATGAGGCTTCCACAGAAGAAACCAAGTACGAGGGAGGCAGTTTTTAAAACAGAAAAGAAGAAAGAATAAAAGGAAGACATATGCTCTTGCTCTGATGAAGAAGAGGGTAAATTTGTCAAGAAACTGGATAGAGGCTCAGGTAGATACAAAGGTAAACTTCCCTTCAAATGCTTTAACTGTGGAAGAGTTGGACATTATGCGGCTAAGTGTCTTCACAAGAAAGTAAGAAATCAATCTCAAGAATCAGAGAAAAACACATCAAAGAACTGGCAGAAAGGAAAGAAATGCAGCAGAAAATCCTTCTATGCTCAACAAGACAGCAGTACATCTGAAGACTCAGATGAATCCTCAGGAGAAGAGGGAACCTCTGAATTTTTACTGATGGCCATAGAAGATCTTGAAGGACTCTTGCTAGAAGAAGAAGAAGAAGGGGAATTCGACCTTGAGGGGGAGCTAAGAAGTGCTCTGGAGGAGATTGACAGACTCAAACTAAAATGCAAAAAATAAAAAGAGATTCTCCTCAAATGTGTGAAAGGAGAACAAAATTCAAAAGTCCTCATGCAGCTGAAGGTAAAGCTTGAAGAAGCCAAGAAGATTGAAGATATGTTACTTCAACAAATCAAGGATAAAACTCGAGAACAAGAGAAGCTGGAAGAAGAAATTGTATGTCTGAGGAAGAAATTAGAAAGTGCTCAACAGAAAGTGTCTATATACCCTTCTCAAATGACAAGCTCTGGTAAGTTGAATGAAATCTTGGATGCTCAAAGATCTCCTCTAATAAAAACTGGGATAGGCTATGAAGGATAATCAAGTAAAGGCAAAGAAAAGGAAAACAAAAATATAATTTTTGTGAAAGCAAAGAAGGCTGATGAAGCAACTCAAATAATTCCTACAAAGGAAGAAACATGTAATGAGAAAGACAGAGACCAGAAGAAACCTCTAATAACAAAGATTGCAACAAATACTAAGACAACAGAGAAAGGATCATATACTCCTGATTATATCAAATTTGGAAACCATCAAAGGAGATTCTTGCCTCCTATGATGAATGCCACCTGTTATGTCTGCCATAAGCTGGGACACATTGCTGCATATTGTCATGCAAGGAGGAGTAATTCAAACCAGCTAAAGATGCAAACAGTAAAGAGACTGTCTCAAATAAACAACTGGAGAAGACAAACTCACATCAGGTATGCAAGTTGTTTCTATGGTTACTGTTTTTATTGTAAATAATTTGGCCATAAAATCATTGAGTGTAGAAAGTATGGACAAAGATTGATTTTGAACACTTCAAGGAGGTTTATGAATCAAAGAAATTATGTTCATACTCACAACCCAGCAAAAATTATGACCAAATGCTGTGTATGCAATCAAGTTGGACATACTTCTTCCAAGTGTCCTCTCAGAAGATGTAGCCCATCATCTCACAGAAGATACCAAACAAAAGGATGCTTCCGGTGGATAAAGAAGGAGAATAAATGTGACTTGGCTCTAACTGCTCAAGACCTGAAAAGCCAATGGTACTTGGACAGTGGCTGCTCAAAACACATGACTGGAGACAAAAGCAAGTTTATAACTCTTAATTAAAAGAAATCTGGCAATGTTACTTTTGGAAATGATAAATCAAGTAAGATCAAGGGAAAAGGTTCAATCAGCATAGACAATGGCAGAGGAAAGGCCCAAGATGTACTATTTGTAGATGGGCTGAAAGAAAATTGACTGAGTGTCAGTCAAATGTGTGACAAAGGTTGTGAAGTTCTTTTTAGAGCTCAAGATTGTGAATTCAGATCAAGCACAACAGGAAAGACTCTGCTCAAAGGTGTTCGAACAGAGAGTAATGTGTACATAGTAAAAGAGGAGGATGAAGCCTGCCATCTTAGCAAACTTGATGAGTCATGGTTATGGAATAGGAGATTGGGACATCTCAGCTTCGACCATATCATCAGACTGAGCAAGAAGAAAGCTGTCAGAAATATGCCATAAATAAGAAGACCTTCAAATACCATATGCAAATCTTGTCAATCGGGGAAACAGACTCGCACATCCTTTAAATCTAAAGATGAGCTATCAACAAGAAGACCACTTCAGCTTGTGCACATGGACCTATGTGCACCTGCTAGAACTAAGACACCAAGTGGAGAATCCTACTTCATGCTGATAATAGATGATTTCTCCAGAATGACATGGGTTGCTTTTCTCAAGAACAAATCAGAAGCACTGAAAATTTTAAGATATTCAAAGCATTAGCCGAAAATCAAACTGGATGCAAACTTAAATGTATCAGATAAGACATAGGAGGTGAATTCACAGATTATGACTTTGCAGACCTATGTAATGAACATGGGATAAAGCAACAATTTACTATTGCAGGGACACCTCAGTAGAATGGAGTAGCAGAGAGACAAAAGAGGTTTGTACAACAAATGGCCAGAGCTATGATGCAAGAGAGCAACATTACTCAAACCTTTTGGGCAGAAGTTGTACACACATCAATACATATTCTAAACAAAGCTCATTTAAGACCTAATAGTGATAAAACTCCTTATGAACTATGGCATGGTAAACCAGCATCAATCAAGCACTTTAGAATTTTTGGCAGCAAGTGCTACATAAAAAATAATGATGAAAATCAGGGGAAGTTTGATGCAAGAGCAGATGAAGGAATATTCTTAGGATATGCATCCAAGAGTAAAGGATATAGATGCTACAACAAGACTCTTCGAAAAATTGTAGAAAGTATTGATGTAAGATTTGATGAAGAACTCCCAAACAAGACAAGAGATATAGACTGCAACAGCTATTCAGAAAATCATGAAGAAGAGGACCAAGATGATGATGAAACAAGCAAGACATCAGAAGATACTGAACTGAACTCGAAAACCCCCTTGAGATACACTCAAAAGAACCATCCAGAAGATCAAATCATTGGAGACAAGAGTGTAGGAGTGCAGACAAGAAGGCAACTAACTGAACAGACAGAAGAGGTATACATAGCCATGTTGTCACAAATAGAGCCAAAGAAATTTGAAGAAGCCAGCAAGGACAAGTCTTGGGTGAATGCAATGAATGAAGAATTGGACCAAATTGAGAAGAACAATACCTGGGAACTAGTTCCTAGACCTGCTGAGAAAAATGTCATAGGCTCAAAATGGGTATTCAAAATTAAAATGAATGAGGAAGGACAAGTAATCAGGAATAAAGCCAGACTTGTCTACAAAGGATACTCACAAATTGAAGGACTTGATTACGATGAAACATTTGCCCCTGTAGCCAGAATGGAAGCTATCAGAATGTTCCTAGCATTTGCATGCTATCAAAACTTCAAAGTATATCAAATGGATGTAAAATCTGCATTTCTGAATGGAGACTTAGAAGAAGAAGTCTACATGGAACAACTAGAAGGCTTCTCATTGATAGACAAAGAAGACTATGTGTGCAGACTAAAGAAGGCCTTATATGGACTGAAACAGGCTCCCCGTGCTTGGTATTCAAGACTGGATAAATATTTGCAAAAACAAGGCTTTAAGAGAGGTGGAGTAGACAACAATCTATACATAAAAGCCCATGAAAATGAACTCCTGATTGTGGTAGTGTATGTTGATGACATTATGTTTAGAAGCAATAGAGAAGAACTAGCAAAAGATTTTGCTGATGAGATGAAAACAGAGTTTGAAATGTCCATGATTGGAGAGCTCAGTTTCTACTTGGGACTGCAAATTTAGCAAAAGAACACAGGTACATTCATCTCACAAGAAAAATAATTAAAGGAAATGTTGAAAAATTTCAAAATGGAGGACTGCAAACCTGTGTCAACCCCCATGACGACAGGTTGCAAGCTGTGTGCTGGTGATGGTTCTGCTGATATAGATCGAAAACTCTACAGATCCATGATTGGAATTCTATTGTATCTAACTGCATCAAGACCAGACATCATGCTAGCAATAGGACTAGTGGCTAGATATCAAGCATCACCTAAACAAAATCACCTTCTTGCAGTCAAAAGAATATTCAGATACCTACAAGGAACAACACAATATGGACTTTGGTATCCTAAAAGAGAAAACTTCACTTTATCAGCATACACAGATGCAGATTGGGCCAGCTGTGTGGATGACAGGAAGAGTACAAGTGGAGGTGCATTCTATCTAGGAGAAATTCTGGTGGCATGGTTAAGTAAGAAACAAACATCTATCTCCCTATCCACAGCAGAAGCAGAATATATTGCAGCAGCAGCATGTTGTACACAAGTCATGTGGATGAAGCAAACTCTTCAAGACATGAAGGTAAACATTGATGAACCTATCTCAATTAAATGTGATAATACAAGTGCTATAAGTATATCTAAAAATCCTTTGCTTCACTCAAAAACTAAACATATTCCAATCAAGTATCATTTCCTCCGAGAACAAGTGGCTCAGAAGATAGTAAAACTGGAGTACGTATCAACAAAAGAACAGACAACAGATATATTTACTAAACCGCTTGCCAGAGAACCATTTCAATATTTGAGAGATAAACTAGGGGTAGTATCTGGAGATGCTACTCTTTGATAAAAGGAGAACGCACAATTTCAGGGGGAGAACAGGAATGAAAATAACATTCCAGGGGGAGATTAGCCAAGCAAGGAAAACTTGAAACAGGTCCTCAGGGTCAAAGGATTATGGAAAGAATACAAGTTCAAACAGTCTCAAAAGTGTTCTCTCAACAACTCTTTTACACTAGTTTGGAGCAGCAAGGTACACAGTCAGAAGAAGAAGACCTAAACACATCTCAGAGAGAAGAAATGCAAAGACAGAATCTACACTAAGAAACATGCAACCCTTTTCCATTGATGTCAAAGGGGGAGACTATAAAAGCAGGTAATAGAAGAAAGGGTCTTCTAAGAGAAGCTAGACAGAGGAAGACTTGGAGGAAGCATTGGATTATTGGTGGATGTGTTGCCATCAATGCCAAAGGGGGAGATTGTTGGAAATATTGTCATTGATGGCAAAAGGGATGGCAAAGGAGGAGTACCTGAACCAGCAACGAGGAAAAGTAACAAACATGAAGCAAAGAGGCATCAGAGAAATCAAGGACAGACCTGCTTAGAGAACTGGAGAGGTTGCGTAGACCTGTCATAGAGACAGAGAAAGGAAAAGGGCCAAGAAATTGTAAAATATGGTCGATATGTTGTAAGTACTTTACTGTATAAGTGTAGGATTGTTCAGTATAAGTGGTTGGATTATGTATATATATAAAAATCCGTGGTTGGAGTATGTGTATATAGTCCGCTTGAACTCTCTGTGGGAGTACGGATTCATAATTCAGGACTCGTGAACAACTGTTATTTAATTGTGGAGAATGCCTTGCATCTTTGAGAAATTATATGAGATTTGGAATTTGGCTTGTGTATGGCAATTGAAACGCATATACCCTGTAATTGGTTTAATGATGTGTTGTGCATAATTGGGGAGACTCTCTGTATAGACAGAGTGAGGTTGAATTAGTGTTCGGGCACTGTGTTTATAATCTAGGAATACAGTAAAATGGTCCTATTCCTTGACTGAGTATAGAATCGAGACTATAACTTGGCGCAGTATTGGTTTGAAACTGACTGAACCAACTGGGCTGAGGAAGTGGTGAAGGTACAAATGACGACGGAACGCGAAGCTGGATGGAACCTGGAGTAAAGCAACGGAACCACGAGGAGGAACGGGGAACAAAAACGACGGTTTCTAGTATTCATCGCACCACTCTTATACGGAAAGTGGTATTGAAAATTTCGGAGAGATTAAATAGAAGGGCCGACACGTGGCTCCAAAGGCTCGGGGAAAACCACTTCCAATGTGTGCCATCGCGTGTTAATCATCGACCAAAGACCCCGCGCGATATCGATACAAGCCGTTGATCTGAAGGCTCGATATCTAACGGTGATTGCTCGCAGGATTTGCACGAAGTTTAATTAAAGGTACGGTGTATGCATTCCGCGATTGTATTGTGGGCCCAGGGCCTAAGGACTATTATAAACATTTGATTTTAATGTGTCGGTTATTAAAATAAGGGTCGACGATAAAGTTGAAGTTTGTAATATATTACATATCACCAAGGATCTTAACGTTGATCGAATACAATATATTTTAACATATGCGTCCGCCGAGGGTTAAACAAGGTATGACATTTATGCGTTATATGCCTCATTTTATAATATGGAACATGGTGGTATGTTGATAGAACGTCAACGTTATAAGCGCTGCTCCTACTTTAAGGCTGGACAGGTCCGTATTAGCGTTGGTAACTCATTCTAAACTCCATTTCAATGAACGGAGGCGGTACATATACCTTGAGATATTATGTGCGTATAATGTTTGAATATGAGACGTGGGTGTCATATGAATTGTGGATGGTTGAGTGCGTTGGTTCCATTTTGACAAAGGACTTGTTATATTGGGAGATATAAGGGTTGCCTTTAGGCCTATGAAAATTATCAAGGTATTCATTAATCAAATTCTAGGAATTTGATAAATGGATTGAGGAAAGGATTAAGAAAACCCTTATTGAAGAAACAGACAGGAACTGAATGTAGGAGAAAATGAAAAAGGGAGTAAGGTTAAATGAATGTGTATGGAAAAGGAAAATATGAGGAGAGCGTGCAGAGATGAAAGCTCGGTGAACAGAAATATCTACAGGAATGAGTTGGACAGGTGAATAAGCACAGAAAACAGGAAATGCGCAAAAGACAGTGAACAAAAATAGGCAGGACAATGGCATGACTACTACAGAAAAGACGAATCCAGTAAAGCCAAAGTCCAGAAAAGGAGCTAAGAGAAAATGCATTGTGTAACTGCAAATGTAAATAATTTTTTTTTATATTGTTTGTGATGCAAAGGCAAGTATCCTAAGGAAAAGAAAAATCCCATTGTAGCATAGAAATTTGTACATATTTTTAAATTGAGTTGGATAAAGGAATGAGAAGATAGAAGTAAAAAATTCAGGACTATTCACTTCAAATTCTCTGAGGAATGTAAAGAGTCATGTGATGAACTCTATAAATAATATCACACTGATATGCAAGCGAAGAAGAGAAAAAGTGAGAGAGAGGAAGGGTGTGTGAAGAATAGAGAAGGCATAATATAAAAGATTGAGACGGAGAAGATTAAGAGAGGCAGAGCAGAAAGAGATGCTACAAAATAGAGCTGATATCTGAGGTAAATCAGCAAACATTCAGTTTGATATATTGAGGAAGTTGGAGCTTCCTTATCAAGTTGCAGCTTGATAGTTGTCAGTTGTAGCTGACTGAGGTTGAAGCCTCCTGTAGGTTGGTGCCTGCAGAAAAATAGTGGTGAGAGGGATTTGGAGCTTGCCTTTGCATCACAACAATAATAAGATGTGGTTTTCTCCCCTTATGGGTTTTCACTTATATCTGGTGTCTCTGTGCATGATGTTTATGTGTTGATCTGATTTATATCTTCTACTTAATACCTGCTACTCTCATATTAAAGTCTGCTGTAATATTAAATTAATATTTGCTGCTCACAGTCTAAGATTACTCACATATTAAGTTGGACATGAAATGAAGGTGTATGTTAGTTTTAATAAAAGGTTTAAAAAATCCATGAATGTGTTAAACTGATTCACCCCCACCCCCCCCTCTCAGTTTAACTAAGGGTTCAACAGTAGGTTTATAAGTTTTTTATGGGATGGGCTTGGAATATGCCCTAAAATTGTTTTTTCTTGGCTAAGAGCTTGTTTTCTTTGAATGTAATGAAACATGTTAACAACCTAAGACCCAAAGGCATCTCTCAGGAGTGAAATACTGCCCCCTTACGGACCACCATTGGGTAATTCTAGGTGGCATAGTTTTCCTTGAATAATGTGACGAGTCATCATGGATTTTCAAATAGCATCCAGTGATGAATGTCCCCAATGTTGGTTTGATAATTGAGTTATGATAGGTTTTCCCACTGTGTACAAAAAAAATCATCTTATGGGGGCCTCTTGTCCAATAATGGCATGTGTTATTGTTAGATTCTTGGTTTATTATTATTTTTCCATGTAGTGTGTGAAACTTTAGTTATTTTTGTGGATTTTGGAGGGAAAACAATCCTTTGATTTGTGCATTTAGTTACAAATTTCTGTTTTAAGGAATTTGTTATCAAATTTTAAAAGATATATAATTTTGGAGACCAAGATGAGTGGTGACCCTAGTTCTAGGGTTTAATCGTATGCAACAAGTTTATAGATTTAGAGTTTCCTTATAATTGGTTTCTAATGTAATCAATCTAAAATGGAAATTGCATCTTAGTATGGCCTTTATGGGTGCTCCTTCAAGGACATGGTCCTGGGTTAATAGAAACCTAATTGTTACAGGTAAATTTGGGCATCATCCCCCAAGACCTGGTCAAATTCGACATCATCCCCAGGACCAATGAAATAGGGTCTAGCATCCCCTTATATTTCAGTTGCTATATGCCCTAAGTGAAGAACATTTTATTCCTGGCTTCTATTGTGAGATTTCCAAGGTTTGAAGTATATGTTATATGACTCACTGACTCACCAACGCTCATCTGCAAGGGACTAACTATGTTGCAATTCCAATTCCTCCATGCAAGGTTGCACTGTAGTGCACTTCCCGACACTCAAGGGTGTGTTGGTCACCTGGGAACAGAATTCTCATTGTTCCGGGAATCTCCACATGGCCAGTGCCTTCTAGAAGAGTCCATAGGTGTCATACTTTTCCAAGTGTCCATCTAACACCTCTGAACTTGGAAACATGTCTTGCCTATTATTAGAAAGTCATTCATTGAGAAACTACCATCAAATTCCCTAAAAGTTGAGCACTCATCCTAGTGCCAGGGAGAAATAATTTTGTGCAAAGTTATGCTGTTGGATTCTCATTTGATAAGAGAGTGAAAGTATTGATATGTTGATGAGATGATGCTAGATGTGATGAGGTTGGAATGAAGTTGGAGCAGGTTGACGACAAATCGATCCATATTGATTGTAATCTTATCCTCCTACTCTTTCATTTTCCCATACATATGTCTCTATTTCTTGTGCAATGTATTCTTGAATGATGTATGTATTTCAGATCTACTCGGTTTGATTTGAGTAAGATAAGTAGATATCTGTATATTGTATGTTGTTTTCTATTCTCTGTTTGTGTTTGCAGGAATCGATCTAGCGAATTGAGTTGGATTGTGCTGAAGATTGCAACAAGAAACAATGAAAGTGGCATCCGGAAACAACATTCCTTGATCTTAGTGAAAAATCAACACCTACACTAGGTGGGACCCACACAGGCTATTTTTAGGTGTATGTTTATTTTTAGAATGGTGAGCATATTCTAAAATTAGCAGGAGGCTTATTCTAGATGGTTGAGCAAATTCTATTTTTAGATGAGTTTCTATTTTTAGAAGATGGACGAAGTCTATTTATAGATCGCTAATCTAAAAATAGAATGCATGTCGATTATTATTAGCCCTTCTTAATAATCAGACAAAAAATAGTAACTTATTCTCTTGGAGCACTTTATTTCAGTGAGCAGATGTGGCACATCAGTGGGCTGATGGAATTACGCAATTTCCAGGGTGGTTGGTGACTCATGCATGGAGGACTTCGTTATAAATGATTGTGGCAAGTTATAACAGAGTTGGAAGAGTAGTTATGTGAGTTGTTATTTAGTTTAACTCAATTAAGTGAGCTAAACTCATTTGTGCTAGTTGTAAATGAACATACACTAGTGAAAGATGAGTTAATTAATTAGTTAATTAATTCACAAGTAGTGTCTTACTTGAAACTGAAGAAATACAGTAGTTAACTACTTGCATGTCAGATCCAATGGAGACCAAGTGGAGAGATAGGTGAAAGGGTGAGATGGACTATTTTTTGTGACTATAGTGATGCATTCAATGCATCTACACACACATTGGAGATGCCTATGAGTATTGCGCAGTCAAGGCAAGATAAGGTTGAATTCATTTAGGGTTCTTCTTGAGTAGGGATTGCACAGTGGAGGCAGGCTGTCAGGGGGCAAGAAATTGGTACATCGCTATGAAAATTTCTGCATGATAGTGTGTGCCGATTGTATATTGTACTGAGAGCTCTATGAGTTGAGATTTTTATGAGATTGTTACATGATCCATTAATATACATAATATATGAGAGTTGGGGTTTTTAGCTTTAAGCTTTCCCGGTAAAAAATCTTGTTATGTGCAATTGATTTGCTTCATATGTGTTTTTCAATTGGCAATTTAATTTCTGCAAAGAATTAAGTGGAAGGATTATGTATTTAACATAAGATTAATTTGTTAGATAAGGAGAATCCAGAAATAAATTATTGTGTTTATAAATTTCATACATGGTATCAGAGCTAAAGAGATTTCAATATTGAAGTGGTGTTGAGTTTTGAGCTGGTGGAAATAATTTGAAATTGCTGCAAGAATTTATTGGTGCGACAGTTGAGTATACATTGAAATGGATTTCAATGAGTTGCGGTTGGAGTATGCACTCAAGGGAAGGTATAACTACATAGCTTGGAAGGACAGGATGGAGGTGGTGCTTGAAGATAATGGCTTGAAGGAATTCATTGAGAGATATTTTCCTAAGCCCACTTCGGCGGATGCTGCAGTACTTGACGTATGGAAAAAGAAAGTAGCAAGGGCGAGGAGGATTCTGTTGGAAGGTGTGAAAGACCATATTTTGTCAAGCCTTCATGGGAAATCCACTCCATATGCTATGTGGAAGGCTTTGACAGATCTTTTCCAAAGTAGCAGCGACCATAGGAAGTTGGCGTTGAAGGATAAACTCAGAAAAATCAAGATGGAGAAGAACGACACTATTCCGATATACTTGAAAAAGTTTGTCTAATGCAGGGATGAGCTTGGGAGTGTAGGAGTCAATGTTGCGGATGATGAATTGGTGAGCTTGGCTCTCCTTGGGCTTCCGAAGAGTTGGCATAGTTATCAAGACTCTATCAATGGACGGGAGAAAATATCGGATTGAGAGCGACTGTGGTCGGATCTAGTGCAGGAGGAGATAAGGCAGACCACCAGGGATGGCTCTTCATCAAAGCATGATGATGAAGAGGATTTTTCTTTGGCTACCAAGGCAAAGAAGAAGAAGGGGAAGAAATTCCATTCTAGATTTGAGGCTGAAGAAGATGGCTAGGAGCACAACATGTCCAAAGTGAAGTGTTTTCACTGTCACGAGTTTGGACATATTGCCACAAATTGTCCACATAAGAAGAAGAACAAGATGGTTGTTGGAGTTGTAGCTAGTGAGGCCCTTGCCTTGCAATTTGAGCTTGAATTCTCATTGATCGCATGCATGGTGTCTAGTGCATTGGGATTGGGGTGGTACTTTGATAGTGGTGCTTCCTTTCACATGACGGGAGATGAGAAATTGTTCAGTGAATTGGTGGAGAAAGATCTCTAGATGCATGTTGTGTTGGGCGACGATGGATGATACAGTGCGACCGAAATTGGTACCATTACCTTTCAGAGGGCGTCAGGTAAAATCTTTCATTCAAAATATGTTGTGCATGTTCCAGGTTTAAAGAATAATTTAATCTCAATTGCAATGTTAGAGGATAGAGGCTATGATGTTGTCTTTAGTGAAGGAAAATTTTTCCCGCAACACAAAGAAACAGGGCAAGCCAAGAAGGTTTAGATTCGAGTTAAGAATCTCTACAGACTTGAAGTAGATGGGATTTCTACGGAGCTTCCTACTGTTGGGAAGTGTGAGAAAGCCATGTAATTGAAGCTTGAGAGGGAGCAGGATTTGCATGCAGGTAAGAGTGAACCTCGGGATGTGGAGCACCCACAAGACGAGGATCATGGAGTGGGAGAAACCACTCATGCAGAGAAATTTCGAGCTAGATGGGCAGAGGGAGTGCATGCAACTATACCACCAGGTAAGAGGTGGGGCAACATGCATGAGTAATCCTAAGAAGAAATTTATGGGCAGGATTCATTGAGATGGTGTGGATCTCATGAATTGAACCTGGCTACGAGGCGCCCACAGAGCAGCAGTAGCATGATCAGTTGGATTTATGCAGTCAGATCAAAGTGATAGTGTTGGATACTGGAGCACGAATCAAAGTTGACAGCAAGTGCAGAGTGCACGGGTGTAGATTTCAACAACACAGTGGTTCCTGAAGACATGTTCAGTAGCTAGGCAGAAGTCAGAGGACTTTGATGACAGATGCATTATACTGATTGAGTTGTTTGGAGGCTATTTAGTTTCAGAAGTGTTGCATACTAGAGTTGCAAGATGAATGCATGGAGTTGCATGTCGCATGCAAAGACAGTCCTTTCTTGTTGAGAGGGAGAGTTGAAGATTACAACAAGAAAGAGTGAAAGTGGCATTCGGAAACATCATTCCTTGATCCTAGTGAAAAATCAACACCTACACTAGGTGGGACCCACACAGGCTATTTTTAGGTGTATGTCTATTTTTAGAATGGTGAGCATATTTTAAAATTAGCAGGAGGCTTATTCTAGATGGTTGAGAAAATTCTATCTTTAGATGAGTTTCTATTTTTAGAAGATGGACAAAGTCTATTTATAGATCGCTAATCTAAAAATAGAATGCATGTCGATTATTATTAGCCCTTAATAATAATCAGACAATAAATAGTAACTTATTCTCTTGGAGCACTTTATTTCAGTGAAAAAATGTGGCACATCAGTGGGCTGAAGGGATTACTCAATGCCTAGGGTGGTTGGTGACTCATGCATGGAGGACTTTGTTATAACTGATTATGGCAAGTTGGAACAAAGTTGGAAAAGTAGTTATGTGAGTTGTTATTTAGTTTAACTCAATTAAGTGAGTTAAAATCAGTTGTGCTAGTTGTAACTAAACATACACTAGTGAAAGATGAGTGAATTAATTAGTTAATTAATTCACAATTAGTGTCTTACTTGCAACTGAAGAAATACAGTAGTTAACTACTTGCATGTCAGATCCAGTGGAGACCCAGTGGAGAGTTAGGTGAAAGGGTGAGATGGACTATCTGTTGTGACTATAGTGATGCATTCAATGCATCTACACACACATTGGAGATGCCTATGAGTATTGCGCAGTCAAGGCAAGGTAAGGTCGAATTCATTCAGGGTTCTTCTTGAGCAGGGATTGCGCAGTGGAGGCAGACTGTCAGGAGGTAAGAAATTGGTGCATAGATATGCAAATTTCTGCATGATAGTGTGTCACGATTGTATATTATACTGAGAGCTCTATGAGCTGAGCTTTGTATGATATTGTTACATGATCCATTGATATACATAATATATGATAGTTAGGGTTTTTAGCTTTAAGATTTCCTAGTAAAAAATCTTGTTATGTGCGATTGATTTGCTTCAAATTTGTTTTGCAATTGGCAATTTAATTTCTGCAAAGAATTAAGTGGAAGGATTCTGTATTTAACATAAGATTAATTTTTTAGATCAAGAGAATCCAGAAATACATTATTTTGTTTATAAATTTTTATAGATTGAGAGTGACGACAACATCAACAGAAGGATAAGGAGAAGCGAAAGAATCATAAGTAGGCCCCTTTCTCATTTCTGTATATTTGTTTGTTTTAGAGAAAATAATAGTTATTCTTTCATCTTTTGTTCTAAGTGATAAACACCACACTTAGGGAATTTGGTTTATCCGTAGATCACAATTCCGTATAACAAATTGGCGACTCCACTGGGGAGTATTCTATCATTCCTGGAGTTTTTTCCTCTGTTTACCCTCATTAGTAGCATCTACTTTTTGTTATCAGTCATTTGAATGAACAAATTGCATTAGAAGTGTGTCTAACTGCTTGATTTTTCAATCTTAGTTGTGCCCAACACACTGTTGGTCAAGACATAGTGCACTGCAGTGCACTGTCTCCCACTCAAGGGTGCTCTGCAACACATTGTCTCCCTTTAGAGACTGTGTTTCTCCCTCAGCCAACCAAATTCCATCAAAATTTGTCATTGCTTTCAGTTTCACCCACTTGTTTGTTGTATTCTCAGATGTCTGATACCTCTTAGAGACCAGTAAACTTTCCTGTTCTTCCTCCTTTGAAAATTAATTTGTTCAATGTTTCATTAATGTTTTTATTTATCATTGGAAAATCAAATTCAAAGTATTTCATTTCTGCATTAGATCAATTATGTTTTCGAAAAGGAAATTGTTGTTTCATTCCTCGTTTATCATAAGAAAACACTTGTTTGATTGATTTGTGCATCTAGTTTCCTTTCTTTCATTCACATTAAAGGGAGTTGAAAAGAAAAACATGCATGTGCATATAGTGAATTGTGTGTGTTTCATAGGAAAAAGTTAGGAAAGCTTCATTTAGTTTATGTTCTTTGTTTTTTTCTCAAAAACTGATTGCTCTTTCTCTTAGTAGCTATGATTTTCATTGAAAAAGCTAAATTGAAAATTTTTCTTATCATTTAGTTTGAATTTTTAGGAATTTCCATTACATCACATGGTGAACCTCAAAGACAAAATTTTAAACAAGATCAACATGAAATTTACATCAATCAACCTAAGAAAGCATTGGAACATTAACGATAACATTTAGAAGGTGTAGGCTAGAGATGTGTTCCAGCGTCGTTAAACATAGAATTTGTCACTAACTTGTCTGCGATACATTCCGAGTGTGATACCTCTCTCCATGAAGTAAGTATATCAGAGCTCACCCATATACCTTCAGGTATATAGGGCAGTGTTCTAGTACGAAAAGTATAAGGGGGTTCTCTCACTATGCGGTTTCACATTAGACAATGCTAATACGGACTTGGGCCTCCATGTACCTTCAGTTGTATTCGGTTAGCAAGCCATCCATATGTAACCGAGTTGACTGCCTTGTAACTTGTGATACATCGAACACATCATTCAGGGATATTGTCTGCCCGTTATTACACAACAATTTGTCATTGTCCTTGTACTCCCTGTTCCTTAATCCTACAGGACCCATACAGTGACCCTTAGGTACTTTCCAAACATGTAATACATACCCCTGAACCACAATTTGTCTACCAATTCATCTCCCTTTACAAATTTTCTAGAAGATCCCTATAAAAACCTGGTTTTCAAGGTCGGCGCTTTGTCTCACTGTATGACCCGTGCCAATAGCAAAGATTTGCGCTGATCGACGCTCTGTATTAATGTCTGACCCGTGTTGATCCTCTTTTGGAAATTTTTTTAAATAGAAACGAAATTTTCGTGACTATAAGCTTCGCGAAGCGGAGAGCTGAAAGTTTTTTTTGAGGATATGGCTAAGGAATTCCCCTTTGGGCTTCTTGTTCCCATAAAATAGGAACTAATCCAAAGGATAAGATATTTTCCCATTATTTGAGGGCCCATATCCTCCTCCTCCATTGTTATATAAGGATACATCTTTCACCTCTGTTGCTTTAGTTAGAGCTAGTTAGCTAGTTAGAAACGACAATCATATAGAGGAGAAACAATTATAGCTTTGGGAGAATAGAGCGGAGCATAGTTCGTTTTCTTGCTTCAAGATCCTTAAAAAATGAAACAAGCTCATCAGAGCATAGTTTGTTTTCTTGTGTCAATCTCCTTAAAAAATGAAACAAGGTCGTCGGAGCAGAGTTCATTTTCTTGTGTTGAGCTCCTTAAAAAAATGAAACAAGCTCTTTTGAGGATAGTTCGTTTGCTATGTCAACCTCGTTAAAAAATGAATTAGGTCATGAGGATAGCTCTTTTACTGTGGAAAACTCATTAAAAAATGAAACGGGTTCCCTTTTCAATTCGAGTCTTTGTTTAGATCTCGTAGAATCCCAGTCGAGTTTTTTGCATGATCTCGTAATTGAACCTTCATTCCATCCACCTGTTAGTAACCAATAGTCTACTCAAGTGAATGCCATGAAGCTGGGGGGGATGTACCTCGAATTGAGTCACCATGCTGGGGGCATGAAAACTTATTTCAAGCATATTTTCCATGTTTTCAAGCTTGTGTAAAAATGAAACTAATTTCAAGCATAGTTTGTTTCCGTTTCAACCTTGTGTAAAAATGAAACTGGTTTCAAGCACAATTTTCTCAAAAGTTTCAAGCTTGTGTAAAAATGAAACAAACTTCAAGAAAAGTTTCCTAATTTCAAGCTTGTGTAAAAATGAAACCATCCTCATTTTACCTCTTCTAATTTCCATTTTATCAGCCTATTTTGCAAGATGAACCTTGGTTTTTTCATTCCATCGTCCTCATCTGCTTGGCCGAACATACGCCTTCACTTGGTTGTTTTACCCATTCTTGAGGAACCATTGCGATGAGTGGTCTTGTTAGCCAGCCTCTTGACCTTTACTTGTTCTGAGCAGTTCCACCATGACCAGAGCCAATTGCTACCCTTAATACCACTTGTTTCTCCAGGAGGAGTCAACTTTCAGCTCTTTTCTGACTCTCAAAACATGAAAATATTGTCGAGTTCTTGTCGTTTTGAACTCGTTAAAGGTTGTGAAACGTCATTTACCCAGTATACGTTTACCCCTTTTTCGGGCTGGGATAAACTATTTACGAGAAAGGAATACCTTAGCCAATCATGGCTAAGAGGTTTTCTTAGATATTGTTTTCTACCTTTTTGGATCTGTGAGACTACCTACAAAAAGGGATTGGATGAAGTTTTATTTTCCACTTCTTTTCAAACTCTCTAAACATGAAAAGACGCCAAGTTCTTCCCTTTTTAGACTTGTTAAAACTAAATGACTTCGGATGTCGTCACCATGATGTTATCGAGATCCTCCTTCCTAGGGCTCGTAAAATGTACTAGGATGGATTTTTCCGAAGGACAAAATTATATGACAAGCATGTGCTATCCTCTTCAAGCTTGTGTAAAAATAAAGAGGTACTCGCCAGAAATGGTGGGGGAAAATGGAAGTTATTCGTCAGTTATGTGAGCAGTATGTCACTCTTGAACATGACACTTGTCTGCAGTTCGTGCCTGCAGTCAAATGTATTGAGCTAATCATGTGTTACTCATATATAAAATTTCTTATGTAATTTATATTTGATAATATATATAGATATTTTAATGGCTATGATATGATATTTATATTTGACATATATTGATATTTTAATGGTTATGATATGATATTGCATGAATCAGAATCAGCTTGATAATTTTATTGTCTTGTGAGATAATGATAATAGATTTTAAATATTTATATTATCTTATGAAATGAGAGATTATAATGTCATCTCTATTATCTAATATTCCACAGAGTTCAAATAAATATTAAAATTTTAGTGAATTAACAAACCATTAAAAAATTGAATTTTTATTATAATATAATTATAATTAATTAATAATTAAAACAACTTAAAGAGATTTGATCACTCTTTCCATTTGGTAGATCTGGTGTTAAAATAGATTAACGAGTTATTATGGTAGAGATGTTGTAATGTCCAATAAATATTTTGACTAGAACAAAATAAAATAAAAATAACCATATGTTAAAATAAAATTAACTTCAAACTAAAATAATAAGTTATTATTATTATTTTTATTCATTTTTGTTGGGTAGTTAAGGTAAACTTAACTTGGTCAAGTTTAGTTTGAAGTTTTATTTTTTTATTTTTTATTTTAAGATAGGGTTATTTTTATTTTATTTTGAACTAGTCCCATTATGATAGAGATGTTGTAATGTTTTATAAATATTTTGACTAGGAAAAAATACAACAAAAATAACATTGTTTGAAAATAAAATTAACTTCAAACTAAAATAATAAAAATAAAAATAATAAGTTATTATTATTATTTTTATTCATTTTTGTTGGGTAGTTAAGGTAAACTTAACTTGGTCAAGTTTAGTTTGAAGTTTTTATTTTATTTTAACATAGGGTTATTTTTATTTTATTTTTACCTAGTTAAAATGTTTACAAGACATTACACCATCTCTACCATACTAGGTTTTAGAGCTGCCCTCACAAAATAAATAAATTTAAAAATAATGCTATGATGACCTTGTGGGTTTATAATTTTTTTATGGGGTGGGCTTGGAGTATGCCCTAAAATTGTTTTTTGCTTGGCTAAGAGCTCATTTTATTTGAATGTAAAGAAAAATGTTAACAACCTAGGGCCCAAAGGCATCTCGCAAGAGTGAAATCCTACCCCCTTACGGACCACCATTGGGCAATTATAGGTGGCATGGTTTTCCTTGAATAATGTGATGAGTCATCATGGATTCACAGATATCAGTGATGGGTGTCCCCAATGTTGGTTTGATAATTGTGTTATGATAGTTTTCCCACTATGTAAAAACAAATCATCTTATGGGGCTTCTTGTCCAATAATGGCATGTGTTATTGTTAGATTCTTGGTTTATTATTATTTTTCCGTATAGTGTATGAAACTCTAGTTATTTTTGTGGATTTTGGAGGGAAAACAATCCTTTGATTTGTGCATTTAATTACAAATTTATTTGTTTTAAGGAATTTGTTATCAAATTTTAAAAGAGAATATAATTTTGGAGACCAAGATGAGTGGTGACACTAGTTCTAGTGTTTAATCATATGCAACAAGTTTACAGATTTAGAGTTTCCTTATAATTGGTTGCTAATCTAATCAATTTGCAATGGAAATTGCAACTTAGTATGGTCTTTATGGGTGCTCCTTCAAGGACATGGTCATGGGTTAAGAGAAACCTAATCATTGTTCTATATAAATGGTTGGGGCAAGGAAGGAAGACTCAAAGTAAGGATTCATATTACTTGGAATAAGCTCAGAAGAAGTAGGCTAGCAACGTGCAGAACGGATGCCTAGAAAAAACTAATATTAACCCAAGATATGAAGTTACTTCTCCCAATATTGATAACTAAATTCAATACATGAAGGTTCACATAGTCATTAGAAAATTTATGGTCATTTAGCCCTTTAAGAAGGCCCTCATGGGTTGGATGAACTCCAAATAGAAAATCAAAGTATAAGTTCACCTAAATCTCCATTTAAAGGGTTTCTTCGTAGAAATATTTGCTTACACTAAAGAATTGGAATAGATATTTGAGGAAGGTACTTATTTCTATAATTCGGGAGGGTTGTATCTAAAGTATCAGGCATAAATGTTTAGTCTTGAAAAATAGAACTTTAAATAGGATTTGATTTATATCTAGATGTACTCTCTCCCATATGAATCCTAGGATAAAGAGACCCTATAATGAATTGACAACAAATTGGGTTCCTTCATTAAAATATTAGAGATCACATAGTTTGGGTGCTACACATCATATGCGAGGATCTGTGTTTACATGAATATCTTAGTTTCCCTTCTAGAATCAATTAACATAAGCTACCAAGGCATTGTGTGGGTTTAGATTTTGGATTAGGAGCATATTTTATTTTGATGTCACAAGTGCCATGAGCATGGGAATCTATTTTGAGACTACACATTGAATGCAACAAGGGATAAATTCAAATGTGAAGATAACATAGAGCAGGAAAGCTACATAAAGGTGTCAAATAAGAAGAAATATGGTAGGAGTAACCCTAATTTGATGCCTATAACCACAATAGCAAACAAAAATAGCTTTCGACCTCTAGAGGAAAAGGAGAAGGGCACATTACAAGGAGAAAAATCAAAGTTAAGAGCACCAAAGAGAACTTGAGGCAAGGAGCCACTACAGACACCAAAATTCAAAAAATAGGAATATAACAACATATGTCAGGAAATAAAGACAATGACTATGGGGATCAAAACATGGAAGTAAAATATTGAGAAATTGATATCCCAACACTCATTTCAAAAAATGGAGAGAAATTTCTCATTGATATTCAAGCTCCCTAATTATAAGAGCTTCAGAGAGAAATAGTTAAAATATCAGGAAAAATGGTCAATGTTGTTGATCAAGGTGGCTCCAAACACCCTCAGAAGACCAAGAGGGTTGATGATAGGTAAAAATTCAAAGTTGTTAGATTGCTCTCAAACTAGGTTTAGGTTGAAGTAATTGTCGCCCTGATTCCAACGGTGTGAACGAATCTCCAATCCAAACTCGTATGGAGAAGTTAGAGCGAGTCAAAGTTCTGATAAAAGTTGGGCAGTGGGCAGGTTTAAGTGCCCCACAAATTCACCGTCAACTGGCAGGGAAACAAGCTCCCAAAAACAGGTGAAATTGTGGCCTCGTTAATTTTCCCAATGACCCTTATTTTCATTAAAATGAAAAATGACCATTCTATTTTAAAAAATAAAAATAAAAGATGGTGGAGAGCCACCACCCCCACCACCCCACAACATGTTATAACAAATATTAAATTTGTTGGGGGTCAAGCTGTCAACCTCGCCACCCCCACCGGAACCCACCAAATTGTAACGACACATATATATTACAAATGTTACATATGGTTTAACATACATATATATACATATATATATATGTGTGTGTGTGTGTGTATGCCAACATAAAAAATATATGCCATATGAAATGCCACAACATGTAATCGTTAACCAAGGGTTCCGAAGGGTGTCGAACCTGCCTGGTTTAATAGCCGGCCGGTCCACCGGGGGAACCGCAACCGTAACCCAAAATCAGATAAATAAAACATGTAAACAAACTTAGCCAAAACGTTGCAAAACCGTTGAGTTATAAAAAAACATAACACGCCATTCGGTGTGGGTTGGTGGGGTTGGAACCCCCAACCTCCTGCCTTTGACTCCTCCACCGAATCGCCGCACCATGAGTGGCGGCTTTGTAAAGTCCGCCACCCCACCACCTTATAAGCATGAATTTTCCATTCGGATGGAAAAGGGAGCCAGATGAAAAGCAAATTTAAAGAGTCGTGATGGAACTCTGAGGCACGCACCAACAGAGTAATGGAGTTCGAGTTTAATTTTATTTTTATTATTTGCAGGACACGCAGTTCAAGGCAGTGGAACCCTGAGCCATTCAGGGACGCAGTGGAACCATGATCTGAGCCACATTTTCTGAGGGGCTAGAATTTTCCGGTGTCCAAATTGGACAAATTTTATATGGATTTTACAACTCTCGGTGATGGGAATTTGAGGATGATGTCAGTTTCTGCAACAGAGGTCTCGCTTTTTCGGCCATTTTCCAGATTGGAATGACAATGTCGAATTTCAGAGTGTGGATAGTCGATTTCATGCCATTCTATACCACAAATTCAATGGTGCATTCAGATCTAGTAGTTGAGCATTTTATTCTTCAGTCAACTTCAAAGTTGAGGTTTATATAGTGTTGTTTGTATGTACTTCATTGATTATTGTTGTGAGATGTTTTATGTCGTGTCGATTCCTGCTTGATGTATGATGCAAAATATTTATGTTTATGTCATGTGATATGTATTCATCATGGATGATCATTTACGTTCTGATATCCCTTTCTTTCCTTTATGGCGGGATACTCTTTGTCAGCATGTGTGAGGTTGTCATGCTGATAGGAGGTTTGTTATGAGTGAGAGTTCCTTCTAGTGGAACATCTCGTGGAGAGACTTTAACACTCATGTTGAGGGCACATTTTGTTGTATGACAAGTAAACAACGTCCATGTACATCATCACCGTTTCTAGCACCAAATGAAGTGGCCAACACCATCAAGACATCGAGGCCCAGAGACGTAGTCCACACTGGACGAAATCCATTATTAAACATCTTACATTTTGTTGTGTGATTGTTGCCGTGTTTTCCTCTTAATTATATCAACATATGTGTCCATTAATGCTTTGATAAAATGTGATTCTAACAAACATCACAGAAGTAAAAGATCATGGGTAAATCAGGTAGCTGACGGACCCAGATCAAGTGGTATCAGAGCGATCTTCTTGTTGATGTGAATTGCGAGCGTGAAAAACGATTGAACCTGCAACAATGGAGGATGGAAAATACATGTAGGAGGCCATGCTTAGGATGTCCAAAATGGTGGACATGATGTATACAGCTTACGAGAGATGGGAGAAAGAAGAAGCAAAAATAGATGCTTCATCCACATCTTGCAGTGAATGTTCCTCTCCCTCATCGTATTCTCATCATTCAAATGAGGAGATCAGTTATATCCTTCAAGTAGATAACGCTGAATTGAGAGTGCTTCTACGAGAGGAGAAAGAGGATAGGAAGAGAGCGCAGCTTCAGTTGCAAGCCGCAAAGGCATCCTTGGAAGAACTGAAGTGAAATGACCAGAGCCTTCAAGCAAAGATGTTGAATTAAGGAGGCTTATCCAAGAAAAGAAAGAAGAGAAGCAAATATTATAGCTTCAGTTGCGAGTCGCGGAAGAGGCTTTGGAGGAATTGAAGTGCAACAAAGGCTTGGAGAAGCCATCATCTCCTGTTTCTAAATCAACATCCGAGGTAAACAATGTTGATTTTTCTTCAGTTTCATCTTCACGTGCTATCATTTCTGTGGGAAATGTGGAGATACCCATTATAGGAACTGGCATGCGAATCCTTACTAAGATGGGATATAAGGGTGGAGGACTTGAAATTAATGGCCAAGGCATGATTCGGCCATTAGAGGTTGTGCAAAGACCTCGATTATCAGGTTTGGGATACATTGAATGACAATGCTCGAAGGTGTCAGAAACTTCCAATGCATGGTTGAAACCATTGGAGAACGATAATGATGGGAACACTTCACCATCATCTTATGACAGTGCACATGATAGTGAAAGAGTTGAGGCAAGCTCTCGTCACAATGATCACACCAGAGACAACCGAGAAAGGTATAACAAGTCTCGATATTCTAGTGTTCATTTTGATTACAATCATGTCATGAACAATGAACATAGACCATGGCATCAGAAAACATGCAGTTTTTGTGGATTACATAAGCATGTATTTGCTAAGTGTTGGAAAATAATGACAACACAAAGGAGGATGAGGCGTGAAAGGCCTTCTCCATCGCAAGAAAATAAGAAGGTAAAGTAGATCTAGAGGATGAAGACTCATTGCAGTCATTGCGATATAAGTTGCCATCAAAGAGACACGTGTTGGAGGCTCAATCCAGAGCATCGGTGCAGGAACCAGTTGAAACAATTATTCAATGAGAAAATGCGCCACAGAAAGATGACCCATTCACTTTGATAAGTAAGAGATGGTTTTTTCTAGGTTTGGTAGTGTGTTTGGACTTACTTTGTAAATCATGTGTTAAATGTTAAAATGTAAAAGTGATGATGTGTTTTCCATCACTTGTTAAGCAACAATGATATTTTGGCCTTGTATTAATAGTGGGGGTATTGATTCCATTTTAATGTAAACTTGACCACCGAGAATGTGTTATAAACTCGTGGCAAGTATGGGATGTTTGGGTCATAGATTGGTCACTTAGTTAAGCATGTAATTTGCAAAATATCATACTACAGGTTTGCAAAGGATGCAGGTGTCGGTTTCTTGTGTAATCGACTCCAAAAATAGAAGAAAAGAGATATCAACGCCTTAGAAATAAGCCACTTCGAGGGGGCAACCTCCAATACATTACATAAATCAACAATTATTCGATGATACAATTTACAAAACCTCCTTTCTATATATAGGAGTCCATGTGGCCATAATGTAATCCTAGTGGGCCATAATGTAATCCTATCCGACCTAACAATAATAATTTAAGGGCACAATAATAACAAAATGAGGGTTACAAGGGTACAATAATAACAATAAGGGGGTTACACTAATAACAATAAGGGAATATACTAGTAATATAGGGACCTAACATACCCCTCTCCTCCAAAAAAGTGTTGTTCTCAACGCTTGAGTAGCTCTGGGTGCTTCTGTATAAACTTCTCATCCTCCCATGTAGAATCTTCAGTGGGTAAGTTCTTCCACTTTATGAGATACTCTGAAATTGATCGATTCCATAGCTGTTGAGTTCTTGTTTCTGTGACCGCTTCAGGTTCCAAAATTATTTTTCCTTCCTCATCAAGTTCTGGCAATATTGTTTGAACTGGAAGATTTTCACCTATAACCTTCTTTAACCATGAGACATGGAAAACTGGATGCACTCGCGAAGAAGCAAGAAGCTCCAATTTGTATGCCATAGTACCAATATTTTGCAACACCTTGTAAGGACCATAGTACTTTGGCGATAATTTATTATCCTTATTAGCTTGCTTGAGGGACATTTGTTTGTATGGTTGTAGCCGTAAAAATAACCAATCTCCTACATCAAAACTTCTCTCGCTGCGATGTTGATCTTCCTGTTGTTTCATTCGATTTTGTGCCAAATTCAGGTTATCCTTTAAGAGTTGGAGAACTTCTTGTTGATGCTCGATGTGATCTTCCACTGCTTGAACCTTTGAATTTTCCCTTAAAGATGATGTGATCGATGGTGGATGATATCCATAAAGTGCCATAAATGGGGTCATTTTTGCTGCAGTATGGAAGGAAGTGTTATACCACCATTCAGCAAGAGGTAACCACTTGACCCATTGTGTTTGTTTATCAGATACAAAACAACAAAGATATCCTTTCAAACATTTATTTACTATCTCAGTTTGACCATCAGATTGAGGATGATAAGATGAGCTATGAGCTAATTGAGTACCCAAACAAGAAAATAACTCCGTCCAAAAATTTCCAGTAAAAATGGGATCTCTGTCGCTCACAATAACCCTTGAGCTTCCATGTAGCTTTTGAATTGTGTCCATAAATGTAGTAGCAACTGTACTTGCTTTAAATGGATGAGATAATGCACAAAAGTGTGCATACTTGGTAAGTCTATCAACTACCACTATGATGACACTCTTTCCTTCGGACTTAGGTAAACCTGTGATAAAATCCATTGAAATCTCCTCCCAACGTTGACTTGGAATGGATAAAGGTTGTAGAAGTCCCGGGGTCTTAAAATGGTCAAAAAGAGAAAAAATGAACCCCAAGCAAAAAATAGACCAAAGAAAGTGTGCAAATCCAAATGCCACTAATTTTTACTCTGTTGTAATAAATCAATTGTGTGCAGCTTGTGAAACTTTTGCCACAATTCATGAATAAGTCAAACTGTTTAAACTTGGCTTAGTCATATTTCAATTTCATGTTATAGATTAGAGAATAAATATCTAGCCAAACAGTTTAATCTTGGCAGATAAGTAGCTAGGTAGAGTGAATAAAAGGTGCTCAACAGTTTAATCTAAGCCCTTGGATGTAATAAGGGTAGAAATAGATAGATTCATCATGTAAAAAGAAAAGATTGATCAGGGTTTGCAAGTCTAAATGCACCCTAATAAAGAAGACAAAATGGTAGTGTTAAGTAGATAGGGTAGGTAGATGGTGCTGCAAAGTGTTATCCGATGAATGGTGCTGCTACATGTTAGTTAATCATTTACTTTCATCAAAAGTACTGAAGCAGGAAATACACTGGAAAATCACAGCAAGCAAAGTCAAATTCATTAACCTCCCCCATCATTTTTCCCCCTCAAGAGTTTTACTAATTTCCCCCAAAAGTACTAAGGTATTTGGAGATCAAAAGGGCTCAAGGCATTTCCTTGACTTCTGGAGGGACCGGACCCTCGGCCTAATGATCAAAAAGACCTAAGCACTTAAAATAATCCATCATTGATTATCTTCCATCTTTAACTTTTTCCTAAGAAAAATCCTATTTTACTTAGGAAACTGATGCAATATTCCATAAAATTCCTCAAAACAACTTGTTATTCTAAGTTTAAGTGTTGAAGATAAAATGTTGCAATTTACTTCATAAGTTATCACTTTCTTAGATGTACAAAGATGTTTTGATTTTCCTTGTCCTTTTTTCATATTAACATTTGATTTTACTATATTAAATCCCTAGTAAAATCCCTTTTCCTAAGTATATAACTCCCTTTTCTAATAAATATCCCCAAAACCCTTTATTATAATGTTTTACCAAAGTATATATTCCCGCACATTGAAAATAAACACCCCGTTTTATAAAGCCCTTTGGTTAAAACTATAGCCTTATATATAAATTCCGCCCCTATGATGAATTAATTATATTAATTCATTCATCATATAATAAAAATATATACAAAAAACTTTAGACATACGACAAGTATGTTTAATACCAAAACATATCAATAAACTTTGCGAAAGTCTATGCCACCGTCAGCATTCCACGTGGCATTCCACCTGGCCAAGCTCCGCCGCAATTCATTTCATAATTTCACGGGGTTAATTAATCATTTGGACTAATTAACAACCATTTCCACCTATTAACTTGTCCCCGGGGTGATTAGATTTCGCATTAAAACCTTTTTAAACCTTGACGGGCCCACCTTTGAAATCGCACAAGTCCCCATCCCTTTCAGCCGTTGGATCATCCGTTCGTTGATCAACGGTGATCATCAATCCCGCTGCCCATCCCTTGCCAGCATGTTAACCAGCGGGGGATGGGCGGTTTTTGAAAAGTCAGCATTCCACGTGGCGTGAAAACTATGGAATCGCTCCCCCCGCGTCCTTTACCGCCTTCGTCCATAAGCGGTGCGGGCTCACCGCTTACCGCTTACCGCATACCGCCGGCCCCACTTCCCTACGTCACCCCGTACGTCAATGACGTCATCACCTCGAAAAAGACAAAAACCCTTTTGACTTGTAAATAAGCCATTTTTCGTGTTTTTTCGGTTATCTTTAGTTTCTGAAAGAGACAGAGCTCCCGCTGCAATTTTCAAATTCCACTGCAAATACACCAATTTACTCCGAAATTCAGCTGCGCCCGTGTTGAAGAACGTCCCCGCCATTGTTCATTACCTGTTAAAGAACCAGTTTCCATCTAAAAACAGGTATTTATCATTTCACGCCCCGACTGCAAGTCAAGCTTAGTTTCCTTTGTTTTTTCTCTGAAAAAGTGGTTAAAAATCCTCTCTGAGTCCTCATTGAAGATTTAAAACCTGTGAATTTGCTTCCCAAACCTACGAATTGTTCCAATTTCCTCTTTTGTCAGATATCCCGCCCGGTCTACAAGAAAAAACGAAAACCTCCATTTTGAATCCACAAGAACCAAAATGGAGGCCCCGACAGCTTTAAATATCACTCCATTGAATGCTCCTCACCGGGAATTAGACTATTTACCTCTAATAGATGAAGATTTCCAAATTAAAGACCTGCATTTTGATGAAAGTCCCCTATTGAGCTATTGTCGCTGCAGAGACGAATACTCAAAGGGGCAAGATCTTATAGGTCTGTGGGAATCTAATCTCCCAAGGTATCTCATTCCTTCAGTCCTTATTTTCCCTGAAATCATTCACTATTGCCATTCTAACTATGATCCAACTCAAAGAGCAGTAATGTCCCCTAACCAGAATGTCCTTTTCCCAATTACTGCTCAGTCTAACACAATAAAGAACAATCAAAGAGTATCAGGATTAAAGAGTATCAGTGGTTAAAGTGTATCAGGTAAAAGTCAGAGTGAAAGTAAAAATGAAGTTACAGAGCGGTCAAAGGTAAAACAGTAAAAGTAATTACAGAGGCAGTAAAATGGTAAAAAGAGATGAAAATAATTTCACCAACATTGAAGTTTATCTAAAGTGAAAGTAAAATAGTCAAAGGAACAAAAAAGTGAAAAGATGAAAAATACAACAAGAAGGAACATTTTTGCAGAAATTGCATATTTTAGTCATAGTTTTGCAGAAACTATTGTGATCAATCAAAGATGAATTTTAAAAAACTGAAGGATTTTTATGTTCTTAAGAGGACCATATACAAAAACCTCTCTCACTTTTCTAACAGCTATTATGGTTTTGGAAATATTAAACAAAGTTGGAAAGCACTTTTTGCAGAAAATTACAGTCAAGTCATCATTTTGCAGAGAATATTTTGGCCAATTAGAAATACATTTCACAAAACTGAAGGAGGTTTTTGTTCCTAAGAGACCCATCTACAAAAACCTATCTCAGTTTTTGCACAGTGGTTTTATAATGAGAGATACATGCGCATCTTTACAGGCCATTTTTCAGACTCTGTAAAACTCTGTTTTACGCATATTTTTTACAGAGAATATTATGCACAGCTGGAGAGGAATTTTGGGAAACTGAAAGAGGTTTATCTCACCAACATATTTATCCACAATAACGTCTTTCACTTTTTACATATCTATTACGGATTGAGAAATAAGAAGATATCATTGGACCCCAAGTTTGCAGAATTGTTGGAGCAGATTGCACAAAGAAAGGAAGCAGTTAGTGACTTGGATGCCTCATCATCAAATAAGATTTGGATCAAATTCGAATTATCCTCTTTGTCATCACCTATCCATCAAAAATAGTGCCAAATAGTTTGAGTGTCCTTTACTTTAGTTCTATTTATGTAAATAGTTGGAGAGATTTGTGAACCAATTTTGATATTTGTTTCAAGATATTTTAGTTTAGAATTTGTATAAATACTCCACTCTTGGAAGCATTTGGGGTGGATTCTATTTCTCTGCTGTAACATTGAGGTTTTCGGAATAAAAATCTTTTGGACAAATTTACTTGTGGCTTACTGGATGACGTTTTGAAGCACTGGACTTGTTGCAGGATTCATGTGTTGGACTTCAGTTCAATAAGTTTTCCAACCCTTGTGTTTAAATTTTATATTAGTTTATGCTATCATCATATCCGTTTCTGAATAGTTTACATAAAGGATTGAGACAGAATTTGCTTAATTGCACTCTGTTTTCAAATGTGATTATTCTTGATGTTTTCTTCCGGATTAGTTATAAGCATGAATTCTTAATTGCTCATGTTTTGCTGATTTAAACATTGTTGATTACTGTAACAAAGAATCCTTCATTGCTCTTTGCTTGTAGTCATTTCTCTTCTTTCTCTTGAATATGGTGAAAGATTCTTAGCTGCCTTTCATCCCTTCAAGACCATCCATCCACTTTAAATTTTAAGGATTGTTCTCTGTCTAGCTATCTTGCCCCGTAATACCATCTTGTGTTTAGAAAAGAAATCCAGTAAAGCCATCCTTAGACTCCATAGCCCAATGGACTGAAAGCCCTCAACCTTGCCCTTAGTTTGTGGATTCCACCATTTTCCCAAAACAAACTTTGAATCTATAACTAGCCTAAAACCTTAAAAGAACAAAGATAAATCATAAAGAGAGAGCCCTCTCTGGATGCAGATTGGCTAGATTCCGCATCTAAAAGGTTGGTTTGTGGTTACCTCGGGTATACTTTCCTCTTACACAACTTCTAGGAAAACCTGAGTGATAACATAGTGGCGACCATACTGGGGACCTGAATCATTTTATTGATACTATTGTTTGATTTATAAGCTATGGACAGAGTCTGAAGATCAGCCAGGTAGCCTTTGAAATTGCTTTTGCTCTACAATTGCAAAAGTAAATAAAAGCTGCTTCAGTCTATCTCTGATTTAGCTTATACATTGAACCTTAGTTTCAAATGTTTAATCAGACTCTCTAGTTTAATAAATCTTTGAGAAAATTTTAATTAAAAATCTTAAATTTCTTGAAGAGTTTGTAGAAGTTGTTTTGAAAATTCACAAAAAATTTAGTTTCCTGAAGAACTAACTTTCTCTTCAGAATTGTTTTACAGGTTTAGATCTGATCTATGATGGTGGACAGGGATCAGACACACAAAGGTTAAAATCATCCACCCGGCGACTCCAAATCCATTTCACAATCAAGACTCCACTGGAGGAATGAACCTGGAAGAACAATATGGAAAGATCAGGCTTTCAACTTGGATCTTAATCCAAGACATTATGTTCTTTCACGTTAAGAATGGTTTTCAATATGTATTGTATTTTATATAAAGATCTAACTTGGTTGTACAGATAAAGTGGCCTTTCATTATGGCTGATTTTCAAGATGATCCAAGAATAAAACGAAGATATGCTCCCATGAGCAGAGATCACATACCTGGATTTCCACACAAACTACCGAAGGTAAATTGGGGTGAAAATCTGCCCATGTTTCAAGATGAGAATATTGATGATCCTTTATTACATCTCATTAAATTTCATATACACTCATCAAGATTGAAGGGTGATTGGCATGAGGATTGTCTCATGAAGATATTCATGGGAACCTTAGAAGGAAAAGCAAGGGAATGGTATGAAGCTCTCAAACCTGCAAGTTTGTTTTCTCTAAAAGATTTTCATAAGGTATTTTATGAGCATTACAAAGAATATTTTCCATCTTTATCATTAGCTGAAAATTGTTGTGATCAAGCTGAAGATCTTATAAATTACCTTAAAAATAT